>VZSE01008217.1:0-167704 GCA_013398275.1 Promerops cafer | reverse complement strand
TCTCTCTCTCTCTCTCCCTCCCTCCCTCCCCCCCTCTGTTGGGGGGGAGAGATCAAAAAAACTATCTCGGCCTCTCTCCACTCCTCCGTCCTGCAGGGGCTGGCCCGGTTCCATTCCCTTCCACCTTCTCTCTCTCTCCGGGGCTCCGGCCTACCTCAGCCTGGGCCTCCATGGCTCCCTCCCCCACCCAGCCATGTGGCCGGGCGGGGCAGAGACGGTGCAGCACCTTGGGCTACCACGGGCGAAAGAGAGCGAACTCTGGGAAATCTCTGCTTTTAACCCCGTGTGTCTTCAGAGGTGACTCACATCTTCAGTGGTCACACCAAGTGTCAATATTCAAATCTGACCACTGATTGGTTTGACTAAAACTTCCCAAAAAACTCACTTCCTCCCAAACCGAGACATGGAATCTATTTGAGTATGGAGGCAAATTTAATTGAATGCTATTGCAAACCTCTAAAGGAGAACTAGAAGAATTTGAATCAAGCATTCCAGATTAATGTTGCAGTAGGAGCTTGGAACACGACCTTTAAAATCAGTTTCTAGATTGGCACATGGAATAAACTAAAGCCTTAAATGAAATGAGTTCAGAATGCAGTTATTGAATGCAATGAATTTCAATTTCTAATGAGTAAAAAAATGATAAATCTAGTCAAATCAAAGTGACTATTTGGTATTGTCCACAATATTCTATAGAGGAGATTGAAGTTGTAACTTTGTTCTGTGTCGCAAATATTTCTACTTCAGTCCTTTTCCCTTCATGCTCATTCAGAGTCCTATAGTGAGTCACTTCCACTTATATAATATAAATATTTCAATAATCTAACTATGATTATTTTTAAAGCCATTGCTGAAATATAAACTAGTATCTCCCAGCACTGTGTATTCCTATCAGGCTCTTATAATCAGGATGATCGCTTAATTAGCATGTTTGTTTCCACTAGGGTATACCAATTAAGAGATATAACCACACTGCTGTACATTCCTATTAATGCTTTTCTACATTTAAAGTATGATCACACATTTCAGCAGGTGTAATTTTCAATGGTAACAGAAGATTTTCCAAAGGATATTGAGCTATTTTGCCATCTGTTTCTTATGATGATATTCTTAAATTACTAGAAACTAGACATTAGGTGGGGGGGTTTTAAGAGCTTCTAGAATATTAACTTTATTTTATAGTTTTCACAGATACATATTTTAATAAAAATACAGCTGTCCTGACTAATGATTCCTCAGAAGTGCTATTTCCACAGATCTGACATCCCAAGTCATTTTGTGTGCATATTGTGCTAGGTAGTTACAGTAGAAATATGTTTTCTGAAAAATTAATATGTTGCATCCTTTCTTTCTCTCAACCCTGAACGTAAAGCTCAAAGCTTCTTCTGCCTTTTCCATTTTTAATGCTGTAAAACGTTTGATTGTGTTTCTTATGACCTTGCTAAAAAAAGAGACAATGCAAAGTTTACATTTATTTCCAATGAATATTGTATTATCTAAATTGTTATGCTGTCTTCATTACTATTTAAATTATTGTGTCACATTCTTATCTCTCACTTTAAAATCCATTTCATACTGTGAGACTTGGTTCTCTTCTAGAAGGACAAAATTTCAAAAAAGGAGGCTTTAAACACTCTAAAGTGTTTAATATATAAAGTATTCACAAAAGTGTCCATTAACAATGTCTAATTATTTTGAAATTTGCATTTACGAAAGTAGCTGGAATATATTTAAAAATTACTTTTAAATATGTGTGTACATTTTCCCAGTGTAGCACTATAATGAATATCCATGATTTTCAACTAGATTTCTGCTAATTGCTCTGTTATACACCTAATTAATTCATTTAGAATTATTATGTCTACAGAAGACACTATTAAAAGCACAATATTGCAAGTCTCAAACACGATTTCTGCAATATCTGGGTGTCTTATGTGTCTCCCATTTTAGGTCTGAGTCTTGAGCAATCACAGTATGTTTTATAGGCATATTTTTTAGCAATTGAAGTGTTACAACTGCTAGAAGGCTTTCCAAACCATTCTCTTCAATAACAGCTTAGTTAGTGGGCAGTTCTGACCTCTCTTCTATTTTTGTAATGGGTGTGATGCTGAGTTAAAGATAGTAGCCATTTTCACAAATTCACAACTCCAGGAGTTGATATTTCAAGAAGAAACATGAAATAAAGAATTGTGTGATACAATTGATTCTGTTTCTCTTTCCATAGTACCTTTCAACCGAAACAGTTTTATAAAAATGAAATTCCCTTTTCCATTCAATTTCCCAATACCTTTTGATTTATTTCACTCTTTTTGTGAAGTACATATATGTACTGAAGACTGTACAGTCATTTTTCTGTAAAGCCTGTCACTGTAAAACTGTTTCTGCTACCTGTTTTCCCAAACTAAAAGTATTAATTTTGGACCAGGAGAAGTTTTCCCTTAAACCTGGATCACATTGATTTCTTCCATATATAAAAAAAAAAGGAATGTTATTTCTCAGAACAAAATGGAATTAATGACTTTTGGGGTTTTTTGGGGTGGGTTGGGGACTTTGGGTTTTTGGTTTTGTTTTGGTTTCTTTTGTGCAAGAATTTCACTATAACATTCTGGTACAGATATAGAAGCAATGACTTACTATTTGGTTGGGGGAAATACTAAAACCAAGGTGAACCTTCTGCATCAGGTCTGAGTCCAAACAGAGAGGAATTTTCTTTCTGAAATATTCACATGTAAATACTCACTAGGGCCTTGACACAAGTAGACAGCCTTACTCCAGGAGGTTTCCTTTATCATCAGGAGCTCAGTCTCAGAGCTACAAGACCTGGATAAGACTTTACCTACAGATAAAGCTCAGACGGTCAATCATCTGTCTACTTCCCAATCCCTGACTCCATATAGAAAACATTTTGGGACTCAATGAAGAAATCAGTATGTATCAAAAATATTTCACCTTTACACGTTTACTCTAAACAGACTGGTAATTCAGGGCAATAGTGATTTGAATTGGTATTAATTTGCAAATTAAGAATCCTAAATGTAGGCATCTTTTGGTAAGAATACACATGTGCAGTAAGTGGTTGACCTTCAGTTAATAGAATTAACAGCAATCTAGGGCTCAGCTCAGTTGCTTAGGCATTGTCATCTAGTGCCAGTAGAAGCAGTCCCTGCTATCCCAATAAGCATCCAAATCCCACAACCACACAGCTATGTAACTTTCTTAAATTCTGTGTTATCACTCTCATCCCCATATCAAATATTGTTGTCAACTGAATGGTGCCTCTGATCTTTATGTGTGTCAGAACATGAAGAGTGATTCAGGTCATCCTAAAGCAGACACCAAGCAGCAGCCTGTTTAAGCCCCAGTTCTTGGTTTCTACTTCTCCAGGATGCATTGTCATGCAAATAATTCTAATAAACAACAGGCATAGAATCCTTTAGAATTATGCCTCATTCAATTGCTGCTCATCATGTCAAACACAGGCCAAAAAATGTAGGATAACAGACACTAAATGGGAAAGAGCCAGCATATATTTTCGAGGAAGAATGGATTCAGTAGCATGCACAGTGAAAAAAAAAAAAAAAAGGCATAAAACACTATCTCTGAAGATAAATAATTTGTTATAGGCTTATAGTGATGATGTTTTATTCTGCAAATTTTTGAGAATGGTTTTCAAATTCAATTTGTAATGAAAATAACACAGGAAGATATGTTAATTCTGGTGGTTTCAAGGTGCATCCTATTCTGAAGTTCTCAGAAATCATACATGTCACAGTCTTCAAAAAAGCCCAAATCAAAGCCACACAGATAAGGCATACTGGAACACAGAATAGTTTCTAGGATAGAAAAGAATAGGATAGGAAAGAAACACACATGGCTTCTATTCATAAATTAAATGATAATCTGAATTCTACAGCTTCAGTTTTCCACAAGTCTAATTCCTCTCATTACAAAATTTCTGAGATGAGAGACTCAATATGAGCAGAAATAATATATGGAATGTAAGATAATGTCTCCAACTAAAGAATGAAAATGGAAGACTGATACAAAGATTCAGTGTGAACATATTGTGTTGGAAAAATCTCCAACTGCCGTGAAAATATTCTGGTGTGACTTTGCTCTCATAAAAAACACTGGTATCTTCATTGTTGTTAGAAATTTCTGAGGAGTCAATGTTTAAAGGCAAGACCAAAAAATATAAGAGAATATAAGTTTTTCAGAAGATAAGGTACCAGAAGAAGAGAGGTCCCAACTGACTGGGAGCTAGCAAACATTGTCCCATTTTTCAAGAAGGGCAAGAAGGAGGATGCCAGAAACTACGGGCCTGTCAGTCTCACTTCAGTGCCTGGTAAATTCATGGAAAAGATTATTCTGAGGGGTATTGAAAAACACCTGTAGGGAAATACTTAGTCACAGCCAGCACACTTTTGTGAGGGGAAAAGTCCTGCTTGTCAAACCTGATTTCTTTCTACAACAGGGTAACCCACCTGGTTGATCTAGGCAAGCCAGTAGGTGTCATCTTTTTTCGACTTCAGTAAAGCTTTCGGTACTGTCTGTCACAGGATCCTTCTGGACAAAGTGTCCAGCACGCAGCTGAATAACTGTGTTACCTGATGGGTGAGCAACTGGCTCACGGGTTGGGCACAAAGGGTTATAGGGAATGGGGTGACATAGGGAATGGTGACCTGTCCCTACTGGGGTTCTGCACAGCTCCATCCCTGTGTTCTTCAACATCTTCCTTAATGACTTGGATGCAGGACTCAAAGGAATACTAAACAAGTTTGTCAACACTAAATTGGGAGTAGCTGTCGACTCCCTCAAGGGCAGAGAGGCCTTGACAAATTAGAGACATGGGCAGTCACCTACTGTATCAATTTTAACAAGGGCAAGTGTTGGATTCTGAACCTGGGATAGAGCGACCCTGGATGTACAGACAGGATGGAAAATCAGATGCTGGAGAGCAGGGCTGCAGAGAGGGACCTGGGTGTCCTGGTCTGTGGCCAGTTGAATCTGAATCGTTGTGCCCTGTCTGCCAGGGAGCCTGACCGTGTCCTTGGGGACATCAGGCACAGCATTGCCAGATGGGAAAGGGAGAGGATTGTCCCACTCTGCTCTGTGCTGGGGCGGCATCACCTCAATTGCTGAGGGCAGTTTTGGGCACCACAATATAAAAAAGACATTAAACTATTAAAAAGTGTCCAAAGGAGGGCCAAGAAGATGGTGAAGGGCCTTGAGAGGAAGCCGTATGAGGAGTAGTTGAGGTTTCTTGATTTGTCCAGCTTGGAGAAGAGGAGACTTAGGGGAAACCTCATTGCAGTGTATAGCTTCCTTGTGAGGAAAAAAGGAGGGGCAGACACTGATCTCTTCACTCGTGTGACCAGTGATAGGACTCGAGGCAACAGCATGAAGCTGAGTCAGGGGAGGTTTAGGTTGAGTATCAGGAAAAGGTTCTTCATCTAGAGGGTGGCTGGGCATTGGAACAGGCTCCCTAGGGAAGTGGTCATGGCCCAAAGCCTGTGAAAGTTCAAGGAGCATTTGGACAATGCTCTCAGGCACATGGTGTGACTGTTCCATGTCCTGTGCAGGGGTAGGAGTTGAACTCAATGATCCTGATAGGTCCCTTCCAACTCAGCATACTCTGTAATTCTATGATAATGTCTCCAAAACTGGGACAAATTTCTGTATTTTTACTAACAAACACATGAATAAGGGCTGTCTGATTGACAAAAATTGCTATGCTAAGGCATATGATGATGATTTTTGAGGAGTCATTTCTAGTGAACTATCATTCTATATGAAGTCACAGTCAATGTCCTGAAATTAAATATTTGCAGGATGTGAGGATGATTTGTGTAATTGCTGCTTCTTAAGAAAGGAAATTTTGGGAATTTCTTACAGGAGTTTTAAAGCAATTCATAGTAGTATTGAAATGCAGTTTTTTCTTACATTTTCAACAGAAATGAATAAAAAACTGATATTTTCACCTACTTACTGTACCAAAACATCCAGCAAGTATTCATCTGCTCAATTAATTCTGTTGAGAATTCACATGTTGATGTCTTTCAATATGTTTAAAACTGCTTGTTGATTTTAAGTTTGTCACCATCAACTCCAGCATTTACATGAGTTACAGAAGTTTACCTTAAAGATTTGTATTTGGCTTTTTAGGTAACTTTGGTTTCTATTACTTCAATAAGGAACATTAATATCTGCCCAGACAGAAAATTTCAAGCAAACTATGGGGAAGAAAAGGGAAGAAAATAGATGGAACTGAACCAAGACAGAAGTTATCCATAGTAAGACAATTCCTGCTTAAAATAACTGTGATTCCAACAAGAGTTATTAAATATTTTGCCTTGTTTCATATTTGAATGCCTGGTTTGAGCTTCTAGGTACTAACTCTGGATATAAGAAAAGCAAATGCCTTCACCTCTTAAGGAACCTGATAATCCCTTTTATTTTTTTCCCACAGAAATACAGATACATTTTAATCAGCTGACATCTCCATCTTCTTCTTACAACTGAACTGAAGCCTGAAGCTTCAACTGGACTGAAGCCTGCTTTGCAAAAGCTTGAAGAATTGCACCATTCACAGCAGTTTTCTGTGGCACTTTGCTGAATTCTTTGCAAATGGTTCCGTTTTGCAGCATTATTTCAAGTGGGAACATAGGAATTGTGAATGGCATTCCAATATTAAAACTTCTATAAATCTTAGAAGAAAAATGTCAGTGTCTTGCTTCTGCTCTTCCTATTAGTCTTTTTGCCACAGCATCTCACTGACAAGAGACATTAAGTCATTTGTCCACTTTAGCTCTTATTTTCTCTCTGGAATCTTGATTTTTACTAGACAGCTCTGTCTTCTGTATAAATTTCCTGCACCACTTGCTACAAGACATTTGACTTCTTATTTGATTCTGTTGAATCTGGCTATGCGTAAATAGTTCCATTTTACTCAGAAATCGTGCATTGACCCTATTTCTGCAGCTTCATCTTTATTACTAATTGCTCCAATCTGTTCAACATCCATCAGTTTTATCCATGATTTCTGTTTTTTCTGAACCATTTCTAGGCATGATGCATAACAGTTGGATGTCAAATAACCTAATATTTGTGGAGTTCCACTGGAAAATATAGTGCTTGTTCTCCATTGACACATAGTCTTATGAGTATTTAAAAATCCATTGGATTTTCTGAAATGATCTGTTGATATTGTGTAGTGTTAATCTGAGTTCTGGGTCATACTCTGTCCTATGCGTATCATGGTCAAAGTATAAAATATCTGCACTTTTACTTTTTCCAGACAAATTTTTTATTCATCAAACACTAGAATCAGGTTTATTTGACTAGATCTAAGTTATGTAAAATTATTTTGGCTAGCATTAATTGTATTCCTACCACTGAATTTCTTATCAGTGAATTTTATACCAGCATTTCCACTATTGCTTAGGACTGATATAAGGCTTACCAGCTACTGACTATGGCAGATTAACAATTCTTCAAGCTGCTGGAATTTTCTTGTTTGGAGATTTATTAAAATGAACATCAGAGAAGCAGACATTTCCTCAGCCAATTTTTAAGGACTCTTGAATATTATCTTAATTGAATATATTTATTCATGGTAGATGATGCTTGAAGTTTAGCAGCATGAAGTGCTGTGATTTTCCATCACTTTTATATCCTAGAATGTAAAATATACTCTCATTTTTTTTCTGAGAAATGAAGTCACTACCTCACAGGGAGACAAGATAAAGGCATCAGGTCCTCTCAGCAGGAACCAGGCTCTGTTGCTGCCACAAAGATGAGAATTTAACTTGACTGGAGTAGGACAGCAGTTTTAAGTTACTCTGAAAGGATCTCTGGAAACAACAAAATGTCTCAGTTTTTCAGCAATATCTTGTTCAGTATTACCATTTTCCTGAGTTTGGAACCATAGCCTCACCCCTTTTCCTCACTTGGCTCTTTGTGAATCGGTAATAGGCAGTCCCTGAAATTTTGCTATCACTACAGAGCTAGTTTATCCTTCATTTTTCATGTTTCATTTTCTTGGTTGCTATACTAAGCAGGAATACTTATAATGAATATATTATCTTTTTCATTTATTGAATAACTCCTAGTAATGATTTTGTTATGCCTAGCTTGCAATGAATATTGCTTCAAGATGGTAATCTCAGTCAAAGAATTATTCTAGTATCCTTACATTTCCTTATCAATTTTCAAAATTTCATCCTTTCTAATTACTATTTTGCTGGCTATTTTCTGTTCTCATCTGTGTTTCTCATCTATTTCATAAATATATGTATAGATAAAATCATATGTGGGTACATCTAATATCTTAGGTCTATGAAATAAATATAGATAGATAGATACATAGATACATATATAGATACACAGATACATAGATAGAGATATATAGAGTTCCTATTTCTGTCTTCTGTCTTGCCTTGTTTTGCTAATGAACTTTTACAAAACATTGTTCTTCATGATTATGGAACCATACATTTTTGTGTGCCAACTCATCCTTTTCAAAAACTCCCTATAGTCATTTATATTTCTCTCACAGTCTATCACTTTTACTTCCTTACAGACAATTCGTATCATACTTCCTATAATCTTTAAAAAATAATCTATTTATAGTGTCTGACAGAAGAACTTGAATGCTGAAAGGTGATCATATCAAAACACTAGTACTACTAATAGTATAAACTATTACTTTCTTTCCTCTGGAGTAGAGTTCCCAAGATCACTTAAGGTGTTATTTCTGATTAAAATCCCCAAAACACAATTTGAGGAAAAGATGTTTTCCTGCTTTTGTAAGTTTATGTGTAAAATAATAAATAAATAAATAAATAAATAAGTAGACCATTATTTTGGACTGGCAGCCCCAAGCAACCAAGACTTTATTTCAGATTTATGACACGAGGCAGGCCCTGATGACCTATTTACACTCTGGCTTCTCTGCTACATAGTACATCAAATGATAAAGGCTTAAGTGCAAGGGCTCAGCAACTCCCTGTTTTGCAAAAAAAACTAAATTCTTGAATTTTTCCAAGTTTTAGCAAACTGGAGGAGAAAAACAATACAGAAAATAGTAAAAAGTGGCACTAGCTGGATTTATTAATAAAATTTATGGGTTTGGAAAATGAAGCAGTTTTACTCTTTGTCAATGTATTGCCAACTGAGAAAAAAATTGACATGGACTGTCCTCTCTTTGAGGGGCTGGTTCTAATGATGGAAATAAGTTTAGTTTTGAGAAGTATTGTGCTGTTGAGTAATTGGTTTACATTTTGTTTAAGTAATAAAAAAATCCATTTTACATAGGTTTGTTGCAAATATATTTAGAATAAAATGTATAACCTTGATGGCTATTTAGGAAAATGCAATCAAGTTGTTACACTCAGATCATTTTCTGTGCTGAATTGATGGATCAGTAGATAAAGCTTCAATTACAGTCACAGAATTGTAATTTTAATTGGAAAATTACATAGGCAGTGTTCACTATGACCAGAAAAAATTAGACTAATGAAAGCAACAACTAAGCCATTTTTGAGATTATGCACATGTATTAATTAAGGAAAGCATCTTTTTCATTATAGCTGTTAAAATGTCTTTCAGGGGCTGCATTGTAAAGTCTGCCTTTTGATGGTCTGGGAAATATAAACTAGAGGCAGGAAGCTAATATTTGGCCCACATTCTGGGTTGTATCTATTATTTGACATGGGAATTTTAGTGCTATCATCTAGAGAGCGTGACTGCTTGAGTTAGATGCTTTACAAATTTAAGAGAGCAGAACCCTGCTGCAATAATAAATATTTGAACACTATGGAGCTAAAAAATGGTTTAGATTTTCCAAAAATGTCTAAGGATTCTGTAAACCAGCTCCCATAAAGGTTGGTGGCCCTAGGCAGCTCTGGAGAATATCCAGCATAGCAGTAGTATTATGTCTTCTAGCGCTTTTAAGAGAAAGTGACACACTAAAACAGGCAAGATCCTCGTATGGCATATGGATTGGTTAGCTGTGCTTACAAGTTTAGCACAGCCCAACTACATCAAGACTCTTTGCAGTCTTTAAGAGATCACTTTTGTAGTTTTAGCACATACAGTAGAAAAATTGAAGCTTGGGAAACTGTAAGTAACTTGATCTAAAATTATATAAGATATAGGTGACTTTGGTGACCTCATTCAATGTAATGCCTCAAGAGAAATTACACTGTCTTTGTTGGAACAGTTATAGATATACATTCCAAATTGTATAATGTTGATATAAGTCAAATCATACTCCAAAACTTGGAGTCTGGGAGTATATATGAAAATAAGATGACATTTAGAAACGTATGGTATTTCCATTTGGAAACCTTTATGTTTTGAGAATATTTGATTTAAGAAAAAATCTGAAATACAAACAGAAGATGAATTAAAGATGGCAAATACATCTTAAAATTGGGACACCAGATGAGACTTTCACTCTACCAAGGAGGTTAGGAACCCTGAATAGTACCTCCCTGTTGATACCACGTTAGCTTCAAAGTCAATGTTATAAATTGAGCTGTGTGGTCAACTGCTTACTTTTTCTTCAGTCTGGGGCTGTATCTGGCTTTCTGAACAGAAGGTAAAAGAGTGTTGTGATCACAGAGCACCTAGTTTCTCTTTGTACATTTTCAACACTGCACTCAATAGTTGCTACAGACCTGTGTGCATCTGCTCTTTAACATGCGAAGAATGTCAGCAACCTGGTGTAGACAGTGAGTTAATGATAATTGTAGCAGTAAAGGTGTTTAATACTAAAATGTTCCTAGGAAGGAGATTCCATTTTCATATAAAAACACAGCTAGATGGATGCTCAGGAGATGCAGAGTGGTAAGAGGCAGGTTTTCCATACCAAAAATGTGAAAATGCATTCCTTGTGTTTTTGCAGTAAGAGAAAGAAGGTTCTGCTTTTATGAGTGTCTGTGAAAGCAACTTCTTTCTGTGTGCTTCTCATTCCAGTTCTGCCTACTTATCATTTATGACAACAAACATAATGGACCTTGTAAGCTTATAATTTCCCTTTTTACCATTCTGTTTTCTGCATCCCGGAGTTCATGAAGCTCCTCTTGGAAATAGAATATTTGTACTTTTTAATTTTCTCATCTTCTTCTCCTCAGCCTAACAGTCCTCTGTTTCCTGTGATAGTCTAGAATTGCTATGAGCAGGACTTTGTCATAGGAATTCTTCCCTTTACACAACTTATTGTGTAAACAGAAAGTAAGAATTCTAGGGAAAGAAAGTATGATTTATGGTTTAGACAGCTAGAACTGCCTACGGGAAATTAATTTATCCCCATCTACATGAGAATGTCCTAACATAGTGTTAGATAAGTCACCTAGAGCTTCCAAATGATTGTATTATTTTTAGTCTCCACAAAAATTTCATATCTGTTTTTCAGAAACACCATGTCCCTATATCTGTTATTCAATCACACACAATTTGTGCTTTAGGTAAATAATGCTGTGATGCAATAAGTTGTGAAACAAATCAGGCCATCTTCAGTTGTGCATTCAAAATGACAACAATCTTTAAAAAAAATACATGGATCCTACCCCCTTATCTATTAGAAGTGAATAATAATATTTCGTCACAAAAATATCAAGAAGGTTAATAAATTATTCCTTTGATACATTCAAACACTATAGCAGTGTCATGGAAAAACTCATGAGAATATTTCTGTATTCAGAGACTCAATTAAATCATATGCAGTAAACAAAGCATGGTGCTGAACCCTGAACAAAGGCAGTGAAATGGGAGCCTGAGCTGTTTCTCATATGCTGGGCATGAGCTTTCCCAGGCAATAAAAATCTGGGAGACGGTCGGAAATAGTACAATCCTTAATGAACAAATGATGTATATCCTGCATTAAGTATTATCAGCATTAATTCTGACATTTCCTAAGTTTAGACTTCTTGGCTTTTAACCCCAGTCTTCTCTAACGTATTTTTGGATGCATTCTAGCAAAAGTTATCCTGAATGCTTTAGTCAGTGTAGTCCCATTGTACTAGGCTGCCCAAAAACACTGAGACAATTACTGCCCTTAAGATGTTTTCTGTATAAATAGGTGCAGTTTTTTGAGAGTGCTTTACATATTTAGGATTTATTTTTTGATAAGAACAATGTTTGGGGTTTTTTTTGTCTTGCTAAGGCTTTCAAAGTGGCATAGAGATAAGGGCAGCCAAGTGTCCCCACCAGAACAGCTTTCTAAAGGATTGGCTTACAGTGGGGTTCTCAGCCAGAGGTCAGGGTGTTACAGCCACCCTGCCCTGATCATGTTGCTGAAAAGGAAATGAGTCTCCTCTAAATCCTAGATAGGCAGGGCAGGCTCCTGGCAGTGGAAGGCAAGGTTCTGGTATAAAAAAAAGATTGTGATTTTCTGAGCTATAAACAATTGAATCTCACATGTTTTAGTGCAGACATTTGAACGTTGCTGGAGAAATATTTTCTGTAGGATTCAGGAATTCCACCTAGCCTTTACAGACAGCCCTTAGTCGAATATTTTGTGCACACAAACTGAGCAGTCTTATTCTTGCTGATTGATTTTCAAATTGATATTGACTTTCCAATTCACATTCCCCTCACTGAGTGCCTTCCATTCATCCATCTATCGTATTTCTAGCATGCTCATCACTGTAGCCTGTCAAGGCCTTACATAAATCATCTGAGGCATAATCATGTGTCAGATACCTATGCAAATGATCATTCTGTTTGCCAGTCCCTATAATCTAGTAAATTTCAAAAGCATAAAAAACTGTAATCCCTTCCTTTCTCTTGGCACTTTGCTATACAATCTATTCACCTTAATCTATTTGCCTATTTTAACATTCCTGTTTTCTTTACTGGGAATAAAAATCATAATTTAGGTGAAACAGAGCTGCTGGACATTGTAACAGTCATCATGAAATCCAAAGCAAAACATCATGTGTTACAATACTGAACTGCAGAGCAATATATAGAACAGTGCATCTTGACTGAATTTATGTAAATCAGCTTAAAATAGGCTTTTGGAAAAAAAATAAAACAACAAAAAACCTACCACTTCTGTTCCAGACTTTCAGTTAATATTTTTTCCTGTAAGAATTAATTAAACTTGCAACAAAAAGAATGCCATGTTATTGCAGTATTTGTGATAAATTGCTACAAATTCAATTTCAAGAAAAACCATAAAAGATACAAGAAAAACTTTTATGATTGATTTTGAATTATGGTATATTTCTTCCAAAAATGGAATTAAGTATTATCTGGTGTGGAAGATTTTTCCTGAGCATTTTTCTGTTTATGAGCTAAAAAGAATAAATAAATAAAAACATTCATTTGAAAAATAAAAAGAGCTAGTTAAGAAAAACATCTTTGTTCTCAATATGATAGGTAACCATGAATATTTGGTATTTTTCTGTTTCTTTTAACAAATAAGTGTTACATTTTAATACAGGTATTTTCTTACCATGTCACTTTTTTCCTTTGGAGAAAAAAGAAATGTTTCCCAATGATTCATTTTGCCCATTTTTGGTGGAATTCTGACACCAAATTGTTCAAGTTTTAAATTTCAATTAGTATGTATTTTAAATTATTTTCATGAGCCAGTAGATACCCATGAGTATTTTCTACTACAAGGAATTTAAAAAACATTTCAGAAAACTCATTGCACTTTTTCCAAACAGGGACAAAGATCCACTTGTAAAAAAGAAATTGTGTGGATTTTAACATTACCATTTAAATTTCCATTGTGTTCTCTCATCTTTATAAAAGGACCACATCTTAAAAATAAACTATAGCAGTGATAGTTGTAGTAATCAACAAAAAATGTAATTGAAATTAAATTTAACAATCACCTAAGATTGGGAAAAAAAATGGAGTAAGAAAGAAAAGAAAGGAGAGAAAACACATCATATCTACTTAATTATTTTCATTTTTAAATTTACTAACAAGAAGTAACCAAAATATCTAAAGATGTCCTGAAACTGATTCTTTGGTCAGAACATAAACGCCCAAAAATTCCTTCATTTTTTAACTGTTTGTCTAATTTGTCGCAAAAGGTGGTGGGTTTTTTCTAAAATCCAATAGTAGAACACTTGAAGCATTGTTAAAGATTTTATTTTCCATCACAGACAGAAATACCTAGTCTGATACATATTTTTTGTTTCAATTAAAGGCAGAGTCATTCTTATGTTTTGTACGTAAGAGGCCCTTAGAGGTCTTCAGAGGATGTGTGGAGGATCCTGGTTGTATGGGTCCTAGAGATACAGTAAAAAGCCATTCTCTAATTAATGACCAACTGTTACAGCAACAAAATGATCACAGTTCCTCTTTGTGCTTTGCCTTTCACCAAACTCTAAAAGTACGCTGGGTCATGCTTCTGCCTCTCAGATGGACTGGTGTGTGTGGGAAAGTGACTGCCCTTGTAGAAGAGAAGGACTTAGCACAGAGAGAGGCTGCCCTAAGAAGGGTCAGTCTCTGGTCTCTGCCCTGAGAATCATCCCTGACTGCTTTAATCTGCCAATTGCCAGCACCAACAGGCACCAATGGGAAGGAAAACCTGCTCTGTGTGGCACACCTATTGTTTTTCTCTTCGTTTATGTAACAGAATATATCCTGACTTGGCTTTTCATCCTGAAGTGAAAAAGTTCCATTTCCCCCCATGTTTCTTATAAGTTTTAAACCAGAACACTGGGTTAAACTCAGAAAGGAACTGTTGGTCCAGGAACTGAAGGATGAAGCTTTCAGACATTTCTTCTTAGAGCTGTTTCATCTAGGAAAGCTCAAACTTGCCTCCTGCTCAGCAACCTGATCTTTCCATTCCTTCTTTTAGGTGTATAATTTCTCTTGTACTTTTTTAAAGGAGGTATGCAAGTCTTCACAATGGTCTTGGGTCCTATCTCAAGTTGGATACCTTTATCCTTGAGTAGACCTCAGTTGTACGCACTAGCTATATCAAAAACCAGTGATGGATAAAGTGTTCTTATGACAGCCATGTTTATTTACTTCTAATAAAAGTATTCATTCAACTACAGTCAGTCCTACCTGACTACCCAGTGGGACTTCTCTGAGGGTGCATTTAGGGCTTTGCAAGATCAGGACTCACACCTTCATGAAATGAGTGAAATTCTTCTCCTGATGGCACAGGAAATTTTTTGGATAATGTGTTGTTAGTTTCTAGTCCAAATATTTTTATTTCTGTCTTGGTGCATTTTTAGTATTTGTCACTTTCATTCCAGTTGAAGGACATTTATTCAATGATGTAGCTAAACTTGTTAGATAGGTGCATTTTTGATATGTGGTATTCTTGTGTATAGTAAATTTATCTATATTCAGTGTGAATTTCTGACATGCAGCATCACAGATACTGACAAATGATTGATTAGATTTGACAGAGGAAAATGAAGTATACTTGACATAAAGCATCTATACAGCACTGTCAATACTTTGCTGTGCTGCTGGGACGATAATTTATCTATTTTCAACCTTCTTCATTTATTTCCCATTTACAATTATAAATAAACTTTGAATGTTTTTCTTTGCTTCACCCTTCTCTGCTTGCCACCTTAACATGTTCTGCACTGCAGTTTTTGAAATATATGTCCAAGAACACTCAGAATTTACTAACCCTGCCCAAAATTTATTCCCTTACACAGTGAGAAATGAAAAATGTTTAGTTAAGCTCCAAAATACTCAACATTTCATGAATAAAGAAAGAAAAAGTCTAGCTGAAAAAAAAATCACAATATTTGTAAGTATCCTACTTAAAGGAGCAAAAATATTTGTATCATACACATTGATAGATAAACATTAACTTTGTATCAGACACTGCCCTATGGAATACTACTTCTATGGAAACAAACTCCTCAAGACAATACATTTGTTTAGAATTACATCCAATATTAATAGGCAATGAGTGTAGGAACTTAAAGTACATTGTATTTCTCTCTGAAATTCCCAAGTTCATTCCAGTAACAGTATCTCACACCTTGTTTTATTGGCAAATTCTGTTGCAGAGCATAATTAAATCAATAAGTATATGGGCATGACACAATGTTCTGGTAAGTTTCAAGCTGAGGAAATGTAAATTGGCTACAAGCTATTTGCAGAAAGACAGAAAACTTTTCTTAAGGACACAACTCTCATAGCCTTAAAAGTTATCACCAAGACTATCTTGGGTATGGATGGCTGCATCTGTAATGGTTTACTAGCTTCAAAAAAGACCCTAAGATTTAGATTTCTGGCTGTAAATATTTAAAACAGAGCCATTTCCATTTTTGCATCAAAATAAATAGGTTTAGATTTTTCTTTCTTTTTTTTTTTTTTTNGGTTTAGATTTTTTTTTTTTTTTTTTTTTTTTTTTTTGTTCATCTTTGCTTTTATTTTCCTTTTTAATGCATATAATCTTTCATGAGACATTTCTTGGGCATGCTACAACAAGATTTAGATGCAGAACTGCCACTAAGCTAGTGGGAATTGCCAATTAAATCTGAGGCATAATATTGAGAGTCTATGTATCTAAGCACAGCTTCAAGTGTTTCCATATGGTGGAAAAACCTCCCTGAACCTGAGTCATATTTAAATTTGTACAATGTAGCACTAGGAAAATACAGATAAAACTTTGTTGCTTTTTATAGAACATCATTATCCCCGGCAGGATGACTGCCTGCTCTCTTGGGACCAGAGTTTAAGATCAAGTCTGAGCATTCAGCTTTCCTAGGTAAACGGAGCTCATATATAATTGATGTTGATAGCGTTAAATGAAGCACTCATTGTCTCTTTTTTTTTTTTGCTACCTGACTTCAGAATCACACTGACTGCAAACAATGAGAAAATCAAGCAACCAACTCCCCTAGATTGGTTAATTACTCCAAAGGAGGATGTGATGGAAAAGTAAAGTCACTTCCAGTAGTTTCAACAGACTTAATATAGGTTGCATCAACTGGAAATACTAGTTTGGCAAAATGAAGAGTTGTTCACTGTAAAAGCAAAAATTCTCATGTATTCATACAGAGAATTACTCCCAAGAAATACAACAGCAAGTTTGGTAGGATCTTTCCATAGCAAAATTACTGAAATTTGCAGTTGACTCAGATTTCTGTGAAAACCAGAAAATGCTTACATTCTTTTTTGTTGGATAAATATTCCAGGACATCAGGTAAAGTAGCTGATAGCCCTAATTTTGAATTAATTTCTATTATTCACATTTTTTTTAATTGTCAAAAAGTTTAATGTGACAGTTTTAAAAAGGAATTCTGATTTTCCGTTTTTTGAAACAATTTTGGCACAGAAACTCTGGTATAAACACTTATAATAAGTGGTGGGGAATAAAATGTTTCAGAATTATTTAGATTCTGACCAAAAAAAAAAAAAATTCTTTACTTTCCATTACACCTCGGTTAGAAAATGTTCCAATGCCCTTCTCTTTTTTCTGGGTGGAAAATTGTGTTCTTGTAATTCAGTGTAATTCAGTGACAGCAACTGAATATAAACTGAAAGCATTCTCAAAAAATGTTACACTACTTTAAGATCAGCATTTCCAGTCCCTGTTAATGGTTAAAGCATAAATATACATTATCAGCTGCAATCTAACTTAAGCATTATTCAATATGAAACTGTGCTAAGTCCAAGAGGACTATAAGGATGAAGTTTTTTTGACATATCACAGCATAAAATGAAACTGAGAAAGCCTCTTCAGGTTTCCATGTAAAAAGAATCATTAAATAGAAAATCATTTAGGAAGTTTCTTCTCCCAGCCATTCCTACTTGAATACTAAAATAAGAAAATTTTCTTTACATCTCTACATACTTCATGCATAGTGTACCAGTGTGGGAAGTAAATCTGATATCTTCTTTTACTGCAGAGAATTCCTGTTAATTACACACAGTTCAAGAGTTAATTGAAGTACTTTAGTGCTTCATTTGTACTCCAGAGTCTCTGACTACATCCATTTGAATGCCCTGTCTACTTAAGAGGAAGCGTTGAAGCCTTCAATGAAAACTATAAGTCTAGAGGTGAGACTAGAAACAAGTAGAAAAGAAAAAGAAAAAGAAAAAGAAAAAGAAAAAGAAAAAAAAAAGAAAAAGAAAAAGAAAAAGAAAAAGAAAAAGAAAAAGAAAAAGAAAAAGAAAAAGAAAAAGAAAAAGAAAAAGAAAAAGAAAAAGAAAAAGAAAAAGAAAAGAAAAAGAAAAAGAAAATGAAAAAGAAAAAGAAGGGGGAAGGCAAATGAAAGACTAAAAAAAAAACCTGGTCAAAAAAAGCACCCTGGTCTCTTTAGTTTTTGAAAACTTTGGAATTTGTCAGTCCCTAGAAAGTTAAACTTCAAGCTCTGATCATGAAACATCAAAGCAGGAACATTTACACTCAAGATATTACAAAAAAATTATTGCATTCTCAGCTGTAATTAATAATATTTTCAATTAAACTAAAAGGAATAGATGGAAAAAATGTACAATATTTTGAGAAAACTTCTTCAAATTGCCTCTTCCTGTTACACCAATAGATTTAATAAATAATAAAATCACCTCCACCTATATGCTTTGCCTTGACTCTGTTCTTAGACTACCACAGCTACAAACACACTGCTACTACTGAAGAATAGCAGTAAGAAATGTGAGCCAAGACTCCCTATAATTCCTGTGGTACCACTTATAATAAGAAGCATAAGATATTAAAAATGTGACTATATCAGAAGTTCAGAAAATCAGTTTTATTTAAATGTAAATTAAAAAACTCTTCTTTCCTCCAATCTAACAGAATTGCATAGTCCACTGATTTTAATTAAGATGGGAAAACTGTTTTGATAAAAGAAAAAATGACCCCAACATGTGCCCAAAACTTCAAATGAAACTACATATGAAATGAATAAAAGAGAAAAATTATAGCTAAAGTTAACTTTTCCTCTATTCTGTTTTTATACTTTTTTCTTTCTTTACTTCTTTTTTCCTTTTTTTTTTTTTTTCTTTTGGTATTTATGAACAGGAAAGCCCAAACTTCTCTAAATGTCCTTCTATGAGTATGAATATTGATAGCATAAGTATACAAAATCATAGAAAGATTAATTGTAGATAAAGAATGTTTTCTGACTCTTTTGAATAAACATTTCATTCAAAATCACACTTAGCACATATAAAAACAAAACCCCAAAGACATTCCTTATTGTAATCCAGCCATTTCTGTTTAAGAGCTCTAAATAACCAAGAAGGTGAAGAGCTACACATAGGTGTTGATAAGCAACCCCAAAGTGCTTAGAATATAATCAAAATTGTGTTAACGTCATTTTCCCAGGAATAGCTGACTACAGCCAGGGCTTCAGCAGTCAGACTTCTTGATTAACAAGATCTTGATACAATATGTGGATATCTTTGCTGCTGTTCCTCAGATTTTTCAAATTAACTGAGAAAGTTTTGCTTTAAACTTTGGGTTGTGATTTTTTTTTTTTTTTTTTCACTCAGAAAACCAGACCATAACAGAAAACAGCTACTTAAATACCTTTGAGGATAATGGCCACAGAGACAAGGGCATTCTGCCTATGCAGGTGACAACTGAAATAAGAATACAAACATTTCCTTTCATTTGTATACACTTCATGTCAGCACATGTGTATTTTTTATTAGAATAATTAAATCCTACATTTTTTAAGAAATATATGGAAAAATAAAGTATTTTTTAAATTAATCAATCAGTAGAAAGAGGCCTGGATGTGAAAGACATATATAGCTGCATAATTTGGAATGACAGTGGATATTATTCTCTGCATATCACAAGGAGGAGAAACATAGACCTTACTTTCCTTATATATTTATAAGCAGTGAAATTGTAGAAGCCTGTATTATCAGGGATGAATTGAAGTACAGAGGTCTGACTGAAAACATACTCACTTGTATATATTGTTCTTGAAAGTATTGTGGTATTACTTCCTGGAAATTGATTTAATGATCCATTTTCATAAGACCCAAAACAAGTATCAGATAACTACCTACTTTAGCAAATGACTACAAGTATCCAAGATTTCACTAATGGTAGCTGCAGTATAATGCTGCTAGTGCTGTGTATAAATCTATTAAAATACTAATTGCTTCATCAAGCTATTACTAGCTCTAGTTGCCTCTGCCAATACAATATTAGCGTCTCTATTTGAGTCTTTCTTAGAATTAGGGAGTCAATTATAATACCCTAAAGATCCATCAAAGGTAATTGAATTAGGTATATTTAATTGACACGTATTCTGAAGAACATAAATGTATACTGGGATTCTGTTTTTTAGGAATCTGTTTTCTTTGGATTGAACTTTGCCCTTTTGGGATGTCTCTAAAGGTGCTTCCTTGGGAAAGCCTTATGGAGAATAGGAATGTAATACAGTCTTCTACAGTGCCTGCAGTCTCTCCAGGACTCAGTGATGTGTATCGAAATCTCTCTAACACTCATTCTGTACAGTCACTGATGTATTTGCAGTTCTGTACAGCAGCTGCTGACACATAACCAGTTATTTCACAATGAAACCTGTAATAACTGCTTCTTTCCGAGTGAAATTTTGTCAAAACTGGCACCTAGATACTGTGATTGCTGTGATACAAACATCTGAGAGAGGGAAAACTAGCCTGAGCACTACACTAATTCTTCTGTAGAAGTGTGTGTGCAAAATAATGAATGTCTAAAGTCATGGTGGTTTCTCACATATTTTAATTTTTCTTTTTAAATCCTGATCAGTGCAACATTTACAACATTTTACAGTTCAGTCTTTTCTGGTCTAATACCAAATGACTTTTCTCTAAAAAGCAGTGTAAGTAGGCTACAGCTATATGCTATAACCTCATCAAGAAAGCGTAATGTAAACACAAATGTTGCCTGAAAGCATATGCTAAACTTCAATGAAGTAACTGCATTCTCCTGTTATTGCAACTCTTCTGCAGTTTATTATGATCAGTGATTTTGTCGTGTCTGAAATAGCTGTATAATTTGTGCACACGCATCTTCGAACCAGAAGCATAACCTGTGGCTGCACATTTTGAATAGATGGGTCTGTTACAGAACACAGGTTTAGACAGAGTATTTTAAGCAAATAGGAACATACTGTGCCTGTACTACCAGATAGGTACTCTTTTTGACATTAACTTTGCCCCAAATGCAGGTTTACATACATTCTCTTTGGTGAGAATGCAACCAAACCCATGATCTTAATGAAGAAACATATAAAACTGGGAAGCATAAACTACAGTGGAATCTTTTAAACTGGAAACACAACAAAAACCTTTTAAAGGCCTCAAAAGTTCTGTTACTAGATAGTGGGAAACAGATAAATGATGATAACTAAGTGACTTCCCAACTCTGAACTTTGTGGACACAGTAATGTGGTTTGCAAGTGGGCAACAAAACGTTATTACCTTGGAGTGTTTTTCAACCAGAAGTTCTGTGATAAGAAATGTTCTGGTTCATGGGAAGTACTGAGGGTTGAAAAACATAAACTATACAAAACATTTGGGAACACAGCTATTTTCTCTGCATGAATGTTTCCTTTGCTTATATGTTCTCCATCACTTACTCAATTCCTGTAGTGCTGGCCAAGTTCAGAAGGACTAAACATTACCCGAGTCTCAACATGTAGCTCTTCCTCATGCCTGTGCAGCTCTACAAGGCTATTTACAGACATCTGCAGCTTTTAATCCTTTTTCTCTAGTCCTGGTCATTTACATTCCTTAAGGATTTTTCAGTCCATTAAATATGACCTTTCAATGTTCTGTTGGAGTTTTATAATACAGTTAATTCATGACTTTGTCCTCAGGGACAAAGTGTACAGAAGCAGCCCACGTGCTACCCAAAACAATGGTTTTTTCCTCCTTTAACTGGAAAGATTTTAAATTGTGGCTCAGTAACTAAAGGTACTATGACTGTTTCAAGAAGCTTTACAGTCACACAGGACTCAATACTCAAATCTGAGGCTTTATTCTCCTCAAGCACAGCATTTTCCTGTTAACAGTTGTTTATAGGTACATTGTCACTTTGTACTTCCCCTACCATGGATAATCTTTCTTGTTCTAATATCAGTAATAATCAACTAAAATAGTAAGGCTAATTAAAACAGCGAATATATCAATCAATGTATGTTAAATACCAGATTATATCTGTAGTATTTGAGTAACTGGAAGAATGCTTATGGCTTGGCATCAGAACTAAGAGCAAGAGATGAAGAAAGAAGCACTAAAGCTCACAGGGAAATGTTGTTTTTACTTCACTGCCTGATTGGCTGGTGTGGTTTTTGGAAATGCGTGTTTAAGAAAAAGGTGTCCACAAACCCTCTGTGTAAGGACTGTGTTGATTTATTGAGCCCACTCATATGGATGACAATTTTCCACAGAATGAAAACATAAGTGACCCATGACTGTACCTTATTCTAAATTTTTGAAATTTTTCACATAGTAGGGCAATCTTTCTTTTCAGAATCTGACATCAAAGACCCTGATAAAATTCAGAAGTTCCCTTAATTTGCAAGACAGAAGGTCAAAAGCAAACAGACAACAGCGTCTCCAGGAAAAGAACAAAAGTTAGCTGTTTCTATCTTCTGTGTCCAGTGTAATTTATCAGGTTAAAAAAATTGTCCTTGATTTAAGGCCTTGGACGATGTCTGTGAAATGCAGCCTGTAGGCTAAGCAGAACATCTGTCTCCCAGGAGAGCTGGGCAGGATGCTAACTGCAAAGTTCAAGTTGTACTCGGTGTACCTTCAGCTGGGTGCATTGTGCCAGCAGCAAACTCCTGGGAGCTGGAACAGTGCATGAATCAACTGCCATTTTTTTTTTCTCCTTTTTTTAATCTTGCTGTCTCCTGTTGTACTTCTGTGCATGATAAGCATTCCTTAAGCTCTTGGCTCTGCCTGACAGCAGTGGCTGCATGGCTCACAGATGGCTCATGGAGACTTTAGCCCCCCATTTCTGTTGACTCTTGCAGGCACTGAGAGTTTTTTCTGTGACTAAGCAAATCTAAAGGTAACTTTCTTTATATGAGAGGCTGTCAAAGATATTCATTCATTTCTGAGCCACTGCAGAATGTTTTCCCAATTAGCTCAATTGGGAACATCTAGGAGAGCAAATCTTCCTCATTTCCAGGAGCGTGATCATACTTACTCTGCAGAAAAGAGAAACGCTGACTCTCTGAGTGGTTGGATTGTCAACAGTTGTCCAATAAGCACAGTTCAGCACTGTATTTTGTAATGCCAGGTCTGTAACTAGAACAGTTGATGCCAGGGAAATGTATTGACTAGGTCAGAACATTCTTTTACTTTGCACAAAATAAACTCCATAAACATTATTTCCAGTATGCAGAAAGCAATGTAATTTAATGGCTGTGCATGTCTACAATATGCTGCTGCTGCTGAGAACAAAATGGACAAGGTAGAACTGCATTTCTGAAAGATGCCATGATGTTTCAGTCGGTCCCAGTAGGCAGAGTATGTGGTGTTCTATGAAGCTTGCAAATGTCTCCGAAACATCATGTTAGTGATGTGTCTGGTTTCTGAATGAACAAACAAGCAGAAATTCAATATGGATGTAGACTCAAGTACATATTAATAAGCATAGTTATCTCGAATATGAAAGGGCAGCTGCAAATGTTGTTGTTAAGGAGTTGCCTGTTTTTATCCATTAAAGAAGCAAATCTCTTTCCTGTGCCATTTGTTACATGAGTCACATTGTGTCTGGTTAGATCAGCCTGTGTTGTATCAAAAATGCACACTGTGTGTGCTGACAAAGCCCAAAGCAATACAGTACAGGATACATTTTCAGCCTAATAAGTGGGAAGCTACAGCTGTGTCTTCTATCGACAATGACACGCATTGTATTTGCTTTCCAACATGCAGCTTTTCACTGTGGGCTAAATGTGCTGTAGGCAGAAGTTACCTGAGTAGAATGCAACAGGCCTTGAAAACAAGCGTGTACGCAAACCTGTAATATGGTCAGGAGAAATGACATATCCTCACTCTATTCAGTATTGGTATAATTATTATAGGTGTTCAATATACTATTTTGTCACAGTGATCCTGATGTAGCCATTACATTATTGCAAGCTCTCCGATACAGGAAGGTACAAGGTTTAAGAGCTGGAATTCTCACATACTAGATAACATTGTAAATCCTGCTCCAGAAATAATTCTTAGTTAATAGGATTGAAGCGAGACATAGTTCAGTGAACTCCAGGCACAAAAGGTGGTTTATTCCCACCTGTTTGTACATGTGTTCTCCCCCTTCCTATCCCAAAAATCTTCTTTCCCTCTTAATAATTTCAACATTCTCTGTACTTGTTACTTAAATGTTTTCCCTCTCATTTCTTAATTTTACTTCATGTGCCACCCAACCTCATAATAATCCATCTTTACAAGGAAAACTTTTTGGAATACAGAATTGAAAAGATCTTAACAACTCCTTTCTTTCCTAGACTTGAGAAGGCAATAGTGGTACTATAATTCTTGTTTATCTATTAAATATTTAGCTATTACTAAGGAAGAAAGGGAACTTAAAGCCCCACAATATGAGTTCCATCTAAGAGTAATCATCTTCCTCTTATTTCCTTTTCCCTTTTATTTCCTTCTTACCCCCTTTTTTATTTCTCTCCTATTCTTTGACTACAAACTCTTTGGGAAGGAACTATATTTGTATTCCTTTCAGTTACATCTAGCACATGTATGCTGTATCTAATAAGTAATGTCAAATAGTTCTTGTCTTACTACTACCATTCCAGTCATCTACCAAACCACAGGTCTCACACACAGGTTTCTGAGGTCAGAAGCACTAAGACACTCACATATGGGCATAGCTTAATTAGAGCATGCGTCTAGGAAGAAGCTGCCAGGACCTTCCAAGACTTCTGCAGAATCTGGTGAAAGACAGGGATAGCCCAGAATGATGGCAAAGCAAACTATGAAATGCAGCACACACACCCATAAGAAAACACACACAGATGCAATCAGCTGCTTTTGCACCTCTTGTGAACAATGGATACTTATCACTGATTTGGAAAGCAGCCCTTTGGATGACTCTTCCCTAAGGAAATCAAGCAATAAGTGCCATTTAGGAAGAAAATTTTGTCCAGAATAATTTTGTGTGGTATAGAGTTCCAAATTTTTCCAGTATATTTTCAGGCAATTTCTGAAACATTTGTTTTCTTCATCATCAGGATATCTTCTTCCTATAAAGGAGAAATTTCAGCACACGAAAGAGTGAAACTTTGGCCATTCATATGAATTTGGAGCCATTATGCTAATCAGCAAGTAAAGACAACATAATCCCTTGATCCATATTAAACAAGTGTTCTCAGCAAACAAAGCCTTTTTGTCTCAGAAAATGGACACATTTCTGAGGCTTATAGTGTACAAATGTCCTTTCCTGGTCTTCATACAAAGCAATATTTTTTTTAGTAAGCACTTCTTAGTTGCTAATAAAAGCATTATTTTGTTTAAAAATATTTCAATTTCATTTTAAAAATAGGACAATTCTTTCAACATGTTGCATTTGGAAAATTTTGTCATCATATTCTAATTTCTGATAATTAATATGAATAAATTAAATCTGTCATTGTAAGACTATTTGTTTCCTTCCAAAAGGGAAAAAAATCCTGTATGTATATTTATGACTATATTTGAACTTGCTTTGTGAAATTTCTTTACATGAATGCCTAATTATTTCTGGATTATGCAGGCCAGTAATTACCACAAGTGTTACAGCCTCATAAAATCTGATTTCTTTTCTAAGTTTCATTAGAACACCTGCACTGTCTGTGAAGAAGAGTAGTCAATAAAATCAATGACATCTATCTTTAAATAAAATAGAAAGGCAAAATGAATTTGTGATGTATCAGATAAAGATCATGTGCTAGGGAGGTTCAATATTTTAAAACCATAGAATAAGAGGAGAAAGTCAGTCTCAGAAGAAAAATCAAGACCTGTTTCTTCTTCTATACTATGGCTTCCTTTCTCTGCTTTTAGTGACCTTGATGTTAGTTTTTAGGTTATGTGTAGTTTGCTGTGTTCGAGGAGGTTTCTGCACAGCATTACAACTATGCAAGATTTGTAGATGCCATTTTTCTGTCTCCAAAAGACAAACATGCACTTTGCTTGTGGTACTGAGGCTTATCTGTTTTCAGTAACTCTGCTTTGCACTCAAAACCAGAATTGGAATCTATAAACCAAGCTAGTATGAGGAAGAAGAATTGAGAAGGAAAGGAGAAGGCAATATAAGCCTGTAAAATTTTTGTCCAAATACTTGTTCTTCTTTTGCACAAGAGGATTTTTTTCACAAGTGGAAAGTAGTGCGATCCAATCATCTGCAAGATGAATACAGCATATTGCTTTTTCTCTAAGTGGCAGAAGAGAACAACCTTTGGATCAGCAGATACCACAGGAGCAACAAAATATTACCTTCTACCCACCAGAGCTTCCTGTGGGAAACCAGGAAACCAGAGTGTTTGGCAGCTGCTGCTTGTGAGAAGGGAGGGAACACTATTGAATAGAGACAGGTAGAACTGTCCCAAACCCCAGATGTAACCTCATTTACTGTTTTGCTTGGATCACCCATGCTTTGGAGGCACAACACCAATTTCTCACAGTGAGAGACAAATACAATCATTGTTGCAATAGCTCAGTGCACAGCGAAAGCCAATTAATCTATGCATTTGGGAAACTAGTAGAGAAGGAAATATCTTCCTAACCCTCAGTGGAAAATTAACCTAAAACACTACCTTATCTATACTGGCGCAAGAAGAATGTTCCCAATAATGTAAAATCTGAGGTCTGGAAAAGTAAAGACTTATTTTTAATTATAGGGCAGCTGTCCCTGCCCAAATTAATTGTAGCATCAAAGTTAGTCAACTACATCAAGGCATAAAAGTATCTTGGTTTCAGTTGCAACATATGATCTGCCAAGATATCACAGTATAAAATGCATAGATTTTTGTTTGTGATCACATTGCCTTAGTATTCTACAGTGTTGTCTTCTGGGGCTTTTTTCAAGAGGTAGTTATTTCTTATGAACAGTAGTCCATACTGGAATATATTAGGGACATGGTTTAGTGGTGGGCTTGGCAGTGCTAAGCTGGGAGTTGAACTCCATGATCTGAGAGGTCTTTTCTAATCTACATGATTCTATGATCCAACATTGAGCAAAACTGCTAAGCTGTTAGGAGTGAAGAGCTAACTGATAGTTATGAAATTAAAGTGCTGTCCAGGTCAATTTTTTTGCAGATAAATATATGTAAATCACTTTCGTTTGAATTTATTGAATCACAGCTTCACAGAATCATTCAAGCTGGAAGTGACCTTGAGCAATCTCTATTCCAGTCTCCTACTCAAAACAGGGTCAGCTGCTCAGGTAGCTCAGGATTTCATCCAGTTAGATTTTGAACACTCCCGAGGGTGGGGAATACAAAATCTGTTCCACTGCTTGGCTGCAGTCATGGTGAAAAAAGGGTTTTCTGACATCCAGTCAAGCCTGTTTTTTCAACTCCAGTCTGTTATCTCTTACTCTGCAACCAAGCCTCACTGTAAAGGGCTCAACACTGTCTTCTTGCTGAACCTCCCTCCCAACACCCTCCCAGATGCTGAGGGCTGCTGTAAGATCCTTCTGAATCTGTCTCTGCCCCAGGCTGAACCACCTCTGGTACCTCAGCCCCTCCTTTACAGCTGCATGCTCCATCCCCAACCATCTTGGTAAAGCCTGCTTTAGTTTACCAATGTCTTTCCTTTACCAGGGTACCTAAAACTGGACCAGTCTTCCAGATGCAGTTTAACAGGTGGTAAGTAGAGCAGGATGGAGCAGAAAACAAAAATTTGCCAGGCTGTGGTTACAAGCACTCTACCAAGGCTATCCCGATTTCTGACTGGTCAGCATGCAGATAAGATCATTAAGTTAATAAAATTTTGTCTCACTTTCTAAAATTGATGCTTTCACTCTTAAAACTATTTCTATAATTTTTCTGGACAATCAAGCACTTCAAGTTTGCTTTTCTATAAGTACAGATTCTGAAAACAATTCTGTAAAAAATAACATGAAAAGTTAAGCTTTGCAATGACATCACTGAGAGGGAAATAAAGCACCATTGCTACTATTCAGAGAGAACTGACCATACTGAAGGTGTAGGGTGTTTGCCAGGTAATACAGATACTCAAGATTTATTCTTTCTTTCTACAAGACCCACCCAATCCTTGGAAACACATCTACAAATACTGTTTTAATAAACCTTTGTTCCTGAACAACTGTGTCATTATATAATATTTTCAGTTAAAAAGAAAAAGTAATGTGACCTAAAACATGAACACTCTCAAGTTTATATAAATGTATGATATTTATATAACAAGAAGTTAGATAAGCACTTAGTTGAGACCCTGATATTTTTTGTGAAGTTGCCTCCTACACTTATAGGCAGCGGCACACACAGATATTATAGCTTTCTGGAAAAATGATATAATTCACAAAATTGTTGTGGATCTACTGTAAAAATTCCTATCTAGTGATTAAATTTGATTTCAAAATTTTAGTACCTCCACTGCAGACAACAAATGAGGAAATAATTTTAGTTATGAAGGGAGTAAGAAATTCTCTGACTTGTGGGTATGTCCATTTTTGGTGGGGAGCGTCTAGTTATTGAACAGAGGACAAAAGTTCTTATACAAAACTCTCTTCATTGCTGAAAAAGGCTCTAACAATTCACAGGTTTTAAACATTTTCGTTCACACTTGGACTTAAAACTATCAAGGACATTTCTGCAGCTTCAAAATTTGATTAAAAATTTCATTTATGATTAAGGAAGCTAAATTATTTTGGTGCTTATATTCCACTTTTTCACTTACAAAGTTGTCTCAATTATCATTTGATATAAGCTAAATAATGTTCTAAAGAGATTCAGCATCTGAGTTTGTATTAAGACAAGCATATATTAAAAATCAGCTATATTTAAAAACAGTAGAGCATATCATACTCAGACTCAGACTTTGACAGACAAAAGGGTTAATTTGGTCAGCTTTAAAATATATGTGTGTTTTTCAGGCAGTTTTGTCACACCACAACTAAATAAGAATTTAATTTCTTATTAAACATATGAAATGTGACAAAACATCAATGAGCAATAACAAATGGTGACAAATGAAAAATGATGGGTCCTTCAGAAGCTTCCTCCAAACTGATTTCTCCAAAAATTCTGTATCTAACTACTCTTTGGACACTCCTTGTTTATGGAGTGCTTATGATATGTTGTCCTTATGATTGGAAACAACTGCTTCCAGAAGGTATCAAATAACAGAATGCAAGTTTTTCATTGTCCTTAGTCTTCTAAGGCCATTCTCTACACATGGCAACACATCTTACTAGGGATATTGCCAAAGATAAAGGTGACACCTTGATAATGAAGGTGATTATTGGCCTACCATTTTGGGTAACCTCATGTGTAGAACAGCAGGAGAGGGGCCACAACTAAAGGCTTCTTTTTATAGCCACAGATAAAGATCTTATATAGATAAAGGATTCAGATTACAGAAGGACTCGTCTCTTAGTCAAACTTATGATTCTAATGTTTGCAATCTACTTATGGTCTCTCTATAAAATGGTGGTGACCCTCTAAGAGCGCATCATGCAGAGAGTAAAATAGATATCATTGACTGCTTGTGCACAAGCAAAGTAAAAATACTGGAGAACCCCAGGACTGCCTGACCAATCCAAGCAATGGAACAGCCCAAGGTGGTTTTGGCCTGTGTGAACCACCACTCACCTAAACTACTCCTGGGAGCATTTGGGAGTGAGCACGGGCCAGCAACTCTTCCCAGCAGGCATCTGACTTGGAGGCCATAAGAAGTTTCAATGGTTTGGGCATGTTCCCTGACAGCTGGTCCCTGGGAATGAGATGGTGGTCCTGGGAACATCTGATGGACTAGTAGAGGTTTCACTTCTACTGCTCTGCCTATGCAGAGGTCAGCATGCCCTTCTCCAAACTTGGGGAGCACAGGCCAGCACATACAGCCTGCCTTTCACAAAAGCTTTGTAATGTGAACTCAGCCCTGCTGTGATACAGTCATCTTTGGGTTGTTTCCTAAAATGTTCAGGATATGTCCAGGACTGCTTTTGTCATGCCACGTGTAAAGCTTATTATCAGATCACTTCCCACAAAGCAGGATCACCTGTAAAATATTTAGGTATGTTTGATAATTATCAAAATTAAATCAGAGATATGCTTTGCTCATGCCATGTCTGATGGCTTTTCCTAAACTCTGACCCTTTAGGAGCTATTCCTTTCTGTGTAGAAACATATGCTTTGAATTTGTGCTAGTGCGTGTTCAAGTGATTGACTGTAGACTAATTAGATAATTTAATTGACACAATTAGCAGCAATATTTGTGGAAACAGCACATAATGCCTCACTTCTTGTGTCCTTGTTTTTGTCATGCCAATTATTCTCTGCTTTTCTAATCAAATGATTTTATAGGAGACTCACAATGAGATACAGAGTGTGACATGAGACTTTATCATTAAAGACAAAAATTCAACTCCTTGCTTTTCAAGGACGTATTTTGAGACTAATGATTCTTTCTTATGCAAATCATTTATTACACCATCCTGGCACATAGAACCACTTGTGAGTTTTTTTGGTTTAAAAGAAAATGCCTAGTGTTCATCAGAAAGGGAGGTGCTGATGGTAATGAATAGAGAGAACAATAGTGCAGCAGGTACTCCGGAAGATTCCCCACTGGGCTCTGCTGATAGAGTTGAAGTTTGACCTGCAGTGCCCTCTGTTATTTTACTGTCACTGGATGCCAATTAAGTTCATCACTAAAGCTGCAGCAACCTGTTCACCACAGTTTGATATCTCTACTGAACAAACCATCTCATTCCCATGCAGTAGTTCATGAATGAGTAGACCAATATTCACCTGTTCAGCACACAATAAAATTGATTTTGAAATCAGCTAGCTGTATTTTTTATCAGCAAAATCCATTTGTTCTATAAATGGAAACTAATACATCTGCTTAAACTGATGTGACAGTCAGAACATGATGCCATCCCAAAATATTTGTGCACAGAACAGGTTTTCTGGGATAGAAATAGACATCTTGAGGCAGGAGCAGCCCAGCTTTTGTGTGTAAGCTGGTGCTTGTTGCTATTGTTATGTGGTTTTCAGAGTTCTCTTCTGCAATAAGCCTACACATCTGGCAATGACACTGGGAGTGGTGACTATTCACACAGCTGGTCATATGATAATTCAAGCATTTATGGATTTGGAAAATATCATGAGAGGGAAGGTGTTGTATATCTACTCATGATATTTCTGCAATGCACATGTGTATACCAGATCATGAGGCAAGGGTATGACAAATTGCTGGGGAGAAGTTACAGCAGGAGACACTGACATGGTGCCATCACAGACTCTGTGGCTAGCACTGCCTGAAAGATTAGGCATCTCTGTTTTGAGTTGATTCTCATAAGGAAGCAGAGCACTGAATACTCAATACGCAAATTCTTCCCTTACCACAAAGATTTTATTCTTATGGGAAAATAGTTGAGATGAGGAAGCGAAATGCATCTTATTTTGTACTAGTGATTTTGTAACACAGCACTACCTCATGGTGTGCACCACATAAAACAACTCTAAAATAGAAATTATAAATTCTGAAACACTCTTCAAGTAAAAGAACTAAAATACATTAGTTTTGTTTAAAAGTAACCAAATTTCTTTTATGTCCATGTGTTTTCTTTTCAACATCTGGACCTCAATTAAGAAGAAAAAATAATGTGTTTATAAGTCTGCAGAGTTTTCTCTGTGTTTTGGTTTTTTTTCTGTACTGCTGCAGTACTTTTCAGTTGTAGCAGCTATTTTATGAACTCATGAGCTAAGCAGTTCCAAATTGGAAATGTACCAACCACTCCTACTATTCAACAAAATGTTTTCAAGAGCAGTTAAAAATACCAAGGAAAAAAAATATCCAACCCTCATTCTACATCAGATTCCAGCTCAGTAGTAACAAAAATAATCCTGTTGGGATCTAAGTTGTCAAATAATAAGTTTAGCATTCTAAATCCACAGTCAGCTCTTGTTCACACTGAGAATTTCTAAGAAAGAAATTCCTCTCTCCTGTCCTGGTATTGTCATTTGTGAGGGAGCACATGTAGGCAAGAGTCCACTATCCACATCTATTGTTACCACCATCTTTCTCCTTTCTATGCATCTTGATCTGGTGGTAAAACTAGATTTGTTGGAAGGACTCTAGTCCTCAACATAGTTCATTTTCAAGCAAGTATAGAGGTTGACTAAACTATTCCAACCAGTTAACTACCTTTTTATGATTTCCAGATCAAGCACAAAGACAACAATTTTTAGATGAAGTCTCCAGCTGTTGCTGGAGATTGAAGACTGTAATCACATTGGTAAAAGTGATCTTTCCCATACTTGACAAAATCTTTTGGCAATAAAGTTTTTTGCCGTGATGCTACTGGTTGTTTGATAGTGAAACACACAAAAAATGAAATCAATTTGGTAACCTCTTAGAGAAAGCCTGTAGGACTGCACTGGTCTTTAGTTTGATTTTCTCTGAGACAGGCACTTACATGTGTAGTAGTAGTTCATACATGTGTAGTAGTTCATACATGTGTAGTAACAAGTACATGAGAAATAAAGATGGTGGGAATTACTATTTTAACACTCTTTTAACTATTTCAAAGCTGTCTCCACCTGAGGGTCTGAATTATGTGTCTAATACTAACACACCCTTTCAGGTGCACAGAATTTTTGTGCTGGGATAACTAAAATTCCCACCACAGAATATCTACCCACATCTCAGAGAGAATGGTGTTATAGATACCAGAACTATATTGTACCTTTCCCTCTTGTCTGAAGCTTATTCAAAACTCTGAAATTCACAACAACATCTATATGCTAATGTAGTTGGTGTCCTACTTAAATTCATTAACTGTAATAAACAACAAAATTATAGCCCTAGGTCCAATAGAGGACTTCAGCATCTCTAAAGAGAAAGACAGCAATGTCTTTCAGGCACTGCTATCCAATTTGGTATCCACAAGGATTTGTGCAGTATACAGTACAATGTGATCTTCCCAAAATTACCAGGTATCAGTGAAAAACACTGAGCAAGGGAAATCTCAGCTCCCATGCTTCATTTGAACAAAGGAAACCTGAGTCCATGAAATGTTTGCTTTCATGCACCCTTGGAAGAGCAGAGTTCACTGCATTGCTTTTAGAATCCAGATGATTTATAAGACTTGTGCCCACCATTTAGAGAACAGTTTAGTTGTCAGAGAATTCACCTGGAAACTCAGAGACCTGCTCAGGCTTGGGTAACAAAAGGTGGAAAGAGGGCTGAGGTTTTCCTCACTAAAGTGCCTTAAGCTGTAGGCTGATCTCCACTAGCTCTGTGTAGAAAGGGGATTAAAAGCAAAACTTTGTATAAAAGTAGGTATCTCACCCACTTAAAGATGGGATTTAGAGCTCCTCTTTTCTAAGTGAAAGTGCGGTTAAGACAGGAATGTCCAACCTACTTAGCTGTACATAAAAATAGAATCTTCATTTGATCAAAAGCCATACGATAACTCAGAGAGCCAAGGAAGCCACTCCAGAAGTGGCTATGTACAGAAGGTGACAAGTACTCTTCATGGGGGGACACTGTCCCACTGCAGATCAGACCTGGTTCTAGCAATTCCCACTGGCCAGAACCGAGATATACCAAATATCCTCATCCACACTTAATCTGATGCCACTAAAATTGTCCTCTCACTTTGGATCACTAGGATATCATGCTAAATGGCCACAGGCACAACCCCTTACTGTGTTTAAAACCTGAAGTAAATAAAAGTGCATTGTTAAACCAGATCCTGTCAAAGTAAGTTGTCCACACTTAAATAAATTGAACAAATTGTGGTTTTCTGCAGCATTCTACCTATCTTAAATTCCCACTGGGTTTTAAGCAAAAGTTGTTTACCAGAGCCCCCAAGCCAAAACAGTACAAGTAAGCACCTGGAGAATGAAATAGAGGAGTGATCTGAGCTTTCTAGGTTCCTGTTCTTAGGATACATTTGCAGTATCATGTTAAAGCATCACCATTTTAGGTCTAGGCAGAATTTCAGATTCAGCCTAAATCATATTTTAGCACATATAATGTTGTTTGTTTTCTTGATATTTTTATGCTGTTCCTGTTCAGCCAGGTCATCTTCTATTTTAAGTAAGTCTATTATTCTCCCTGAACATTTAGGGGTGGAAAGCCAAGAGAGGAAGAGGATAATTTCTGTCCTCTGTCTTCCTCTTCTTGAAAACTCCTTCTCTGTTATGTCTTTTGGGAAGTAAGATGTTGCACTGAGGGCAAAATCTGATCTTAGTCAAATCAAAGGGAGGTTTGCATTGACTTCTCTGGAAATAGTATCGAGTCCTTAACATGATTTAACCCACAAAGAACAGCTTTCTGAATCTGATTAAGCACGTTCTGTAATAATTGTTCTGACAACTTGTACCTTCCTTTCCATGAGATGACACTGTGCTCTGGGGTAATGTGGCTCCCAGTTAGATGGAGATTAAGTGATGCAGGAGATGTTATCTCATCTTTGACCTTCACTACCACCTCCAGAGTGAGATACATTACTCTGATCTCTGGAAGGGGAAATCAGTCATGTTTTGCTGACTAAAACTGCCTTTTTCTTAGCAAAATTACAAAAAAACCTCAAGGAAAAAGTGTATGTTATTGCTTTGCACCAGAGTTGGCAAAACTGCACATTTTGCCTGTTTGGATTTGAGATTTAACACACATCTCTGCACAGCCCTCCCCCTCCTCAGTGTTCTTCTGAACAGAATATCAATGTCACCAGAGAGGAGTCATCTTTCCCTTTTTTTTATTTCTCCTTTTCTGCTGTTACTCCTCACTGAGTTTAAATTTCATTTACTTCGGCAAGAGGGCTTTTCTTTTTTTTTTTTTTTTTTCCTTTAAAAGTTTTAATCCACCTTGTAACACCACCCAAAAAGAAGCGAAATTAAGCTGCAGTGTGTACTAGGAGAGAAAACCTACTTTATTTATCACCCAGTCCTACTTCACCATGCACTGACCTAATTACAGCCCACACCGCGCGGGGTAGGAGGAGCAGCAGAAGGAGCGCTTCTGCCACCTAGTGATTCCCGTCCTCCCGCAGTCCCCAGCAGAATCCCTTTGTGGGATTGGCATTTTCCTGTCCCTACCACTCCACAGCAAATGACCTTCCCCAGCCTGCCTGCCTGCCTGGATGCCGGGCTTATCTGCACACTGCTCTCTTCTCCTCTTTGACTGCTCCAAAACAGCTTTCACGGGTGAATTCTGAGCTACGGCTGGCAACATTCAGTAAGGCAGGTGGGGGTTTAAAAAATCACTTGGAATGATGTAAAGTACAGGAAAAAAAACCCAGAATGTTCGAACAATACTAGTACATGTCTGAAAACAGAAAATATTTTGAATGCACAGGCATGGGCTGGGATTTTCAAAGGGAGCACAGAGAGCTGGGTGCCACTGTGGCTGTCACAAATTGGATGCACAAATTTTTTGGGTCTAATTATTTGTCTTACTTGTAAAAGATTTTGCTTCTCCCTCTCCTGCAATTATATTTTTGGTAATCTTAATCCTGTAAAATGACAGGTGATCATGCACCAATTAGCCTATTCATTTATGATAAAATTTTCAGCATGACTGTCTTGGACTGAAAATGTAAAATGTAAATATTTTCCTATTGTTGGAGACATAAAAACAGTACAGAGCAAAACCAAATCTGACTGTTGGAAAATTAAAGTATTTTTTTTCCATTATTTTTTTTTCATAGCATGTCAATATTTTTGCTCAGAACTGCTCTGAAGGTCATTTTTCATAATTGGGATGTTGGTATTAAATTAAATGTACACCATTGACACCACTTGCTATGCATAAGTGAGAGTATGTGAGCTCTTAAAGATTCCTGTAAGCATATTTGAACATTTTCCCCAACATATGCAGCTCAAGGGAAACGTGAGCTATTATTTTAAACTCTGGTTATATAAAAACCTTAATCCTTTTTTCAGTTGTTCTAGTGAAGGGATTCTATACAACCAGTTTTTATACTTTACTTTTATCTTCATGTAAATTCTAGTGAATGAAAATTAAGGTTTCAGGATGCAGCATTAAACAATCAAAGATACTCTGACAGTTCCCTCCACAATTTCCAGCCATTTCCATTCATGTTTTTGGGCACCCAAGACAGTACATCCAGGGGTCTTTTAAAAAATGTGAAATGTATTCTGCAAATTTGCCTTCTCATTGTAAGGAATATTATTACTATCTTTCACAAAGATTTCATGGTGAGCCACTGATGTTAAACAGGGGATTAATAACAGTCACTCTGCTCTCATGAATGCTCAGATCGCCCAGAAAGGTGCCTGGTTTGAATGTGACATGGTTTCCTTCTGTACCATATTCCCCTGCTGCCTCCCCAGAGCGGCCAGAATGCAGAGGCAAGGAGGGAAAGAAAGCTCTTGCCACAGAGCCAAGGTGCAGCCAAAGGGCTCGTGTCCCCACAGGCACAGACACACTTTTTACCTGTCTTCTCTGTATCCATCTCCACCTTGGGATCTGCTTTGCAGAAATGCTGAGCACTCTTGTTTGTAGCTAAAGCTGTGCTTCACGTTTAAATAGACTCCTCTGTCATACCTTAAGATGCAAATAATCACATTTTAAACATCTCAGATTAGCCACTCCACATTCAAGTACATTTTTCACGTTTACCTCTCTGTTCCTCAGCTCTCTTTGCATAAAAAAGAGGCAATGCTCTCAACAGAGGTGTTGTGATGATAAAGGAATTGTTTATGAAGCACTCATATGTATCCGTGGTAAGCACTGTAGAAAAAATAACATGAGGAACAGGTCAAAAATGTGTGCAGTAGATAACTTGCAGGAATATGCACTGAACAGGAACAGAAAGATGTTGAAAAATGTTAGCTAAGGGAGCATTATGAATTCTGTACTTTGACTGGAACAGGAATACTATAGAAATATATAATGTAAATAATACATCTGTACACTATATAATATTCACACCATAGGAAACCTACTCAAAATGATTAAAACTGAAGAAATGGTTTCACTTCTGTCCCACATAGTTGCAGACTTACTAACATTCTAGGACCTTAAACATGCTTCAGGTTGTCTCCTATGTTGCTTGTCATACCATAAGCACTGTTGTGATCTTACAGGTCCAGTTGAATCAGAAACTTCTTGCTCTTTCTATAGAAATCAATGGATAGAGATTATTTGATAATGCAATCTAGAAATCTTCATTTTATACATTTTTGAGTACCTTAATATGTATACTTTTGACCTTGTTTTTTTCCCTGGAATCTTAGTTCTTCTTAGAACATATATTTGATATCTGATTTGGGTTATGTGGTATGACAGGGTTAGGCACCATCTGATCTGTCTGTGATGCCAGACATTTTATAAATATATCAGAAAATAAATAAAACATCTCCTCTCACCCATAGAAGTTAGATCAAAAATGTTCCCACTTGTTGGGTTTTGAGTGTCCTGTATTAAGGAAAGGTAACGTGGTAAAAGTTGAAAGGGGTGATATTTTCTGTTGTGTTATGAGGGCGGCCAAAGAGAAGGTTACTCCAAAATTATTTGAGAATCATCCATGGCTCTTAGTGTGTTCCTGGGAAGGGTTCATTCTTGGATTAATTTACATGACTGTTCTGAAATGGATCTAGGTTGGAAATTACATTCTCAGCACAAATTGTTTTACCCGACTGACTCTTTCAGGCAGCTACCCACTACCCATCCATACAGTTCTTATTGGTTTTGATATTATTGCTTTAGTGGAAAAAATATGTATAACTTTCCAAGTACATAGAGATATATTTAGAAAATCGGGAAAGGCTTCAAACCCAATTTGATATCCAACTTTAAAAAAGGGAGGGAACAAAATGAAATCATTTTTTAAATCATGGGATAAAGCAAATGTTTGAGAGGGAAATTAAAACCTATCTGTCACAAAAATTCAGATTTAACTGGAATTTGAGCCTCAAAGATTCAAATATCAATGCCTGATTTCTTCCCGTATTACCTAAAATGTTCTGAGTTCTGTTGGGGTCATCACTTTGTACAAAATATGTATTAAGTATAAATATATATTTATAATCTACTAGTTATTGTTATAGTTATAGTTATAGTTGTTATAGTTATAGGTATAGTTGTTATAGTTATAGATGTATAGATATATACATCTGTATGTATACATATACATATGTGTGTGTGTGTATATATATGTCTGTATGTATATATTTATATCAGTTATTTGGGAAAAGCAATTTTTCCTTATCCCAAAAGTGTCATAGGTATAATCAATAAAAGGCTTCAGTGCTTATAATTTAGTCACAGTAAAGTCTTTCAGAACACCTGCTGGTGGCCATCAGCAAATGAGTATATCTTGGCAAAACACAGAAATACAGTGACAGCATCCTCAGCAAAAGCAGTTTTCTCTAGGTCCACTGCAGGTAACTCACTTTAGGGAGTAAAAAAGTCCATAGGGGGAAAAAAAAAAAAGCAGATAGCTGTGCTAGATGTCTGAAAACAACAGGGGAACTTGTGAGTAAATTCATTGGAGAGTGTGTCTTGTGCAGGAAGAGGTTTGCTGATTACTGGCCCAGTTGTGTAAGGGGATGTTGCCTTCAGATAGGAAACTATATGTAAAGCAAAAGTCCTAATCTAATTACCCCTTAAAAAAAAAAAAAAATAAGGTGTGCACTACTCATTACTATTTTTCAGAAGTTTGCTTCAATCTCAGTGACTGAGTGAATGAATGGGAAAAACAGCCAGTAGATACTTACCGGCTTTACTCCTACTCTTTTACCCCAAACCGAGGAGATGTTGTGTCTTGAAAAGTTTGCATGTCCTTTCTTCAGATGACATGCACTCACACAGTTTGGAGTCCCAAACTATCAGAGAATAAAAAGCATGTGGTCCTTTTCACACAGTTTTAAATTATACTAGAGTGCTAAAACTATCTACTCTGACCTCAGTACCAGGTGTCAGGATCCAAGAAAGAGCCAAGCTAAGCTTTTTAAGGATGCAGAGGGACCTCTAGGAGACTCAGAGTTGTTTTTATAGCTAGAGATCCATTTCCAAAAAGTGATAGCAGACAAAGATCCTCTGCCCTGGAAGCACATTCTGCAAGCTGGAGCAAAAGAATTTGGCTGGAGTCTTGTAAAACCTAGAGGAACTTAGTGAAACCAGATGGGCTTGGCATATCAGTGTAAACAGCAAGGCTGGGTTGAGTCCAGGAGGAGCACACTGGGACAATGCTCCATGGGGTAACAGTCTGGGTTGCATTTTTTCCCGCAGACTGCTCTGCAGAAACTCCTTGGGAAATTGTCCAGACACAGTGAGCAGTCAAGTAGACTGGATCTCCCTACTTTAATTGGCAGATCTGATGGCTATCTTCATTGTGAGAAATCATTCCTACCTTTAAAACTGCTTATCCCTGAATCTCATAAAGTAAATTACTATTCAAATGATGAGAGCACCTCTTGTCTCCAATCAGATCAGGTCTAACATGACTGGTGCTGTACAAACGGGCCAATCACTCTTTGCAATGACACAGACTGCACATAGTATCAGATAGCTATAGGAAAAGCTATCTCAATAAAAAGTGTCCCTAGATACACTTAGAAGCTCTTAATTACATGATCCTTAGAACCCTACCACACAAACATCTTCTAAATAACATGATTTGAAAACTATGATGTGTGATGAAGCTATTCAATGTATTTCTGGAGCAAAGCCTAAGCATTTCCACCGGAGAGTAGTATCCATAAATTATGTTGCCAAGTGATAATGAATATTAGCTTACTTGAGGCTATAAGAAAGTGTTTGTGCTTATATGGAAAAGGAGAACACCTTCCTCACACCTTCTGTGCTGTAGTCTTACAAAAAGGATTGATGGTAGATGTGGCAGTGGTTCTGCTTTGTTGCAAGATTTGATTTAGTTTATCTTGGCTCTAAAATGTTAAGCAAAGCTTCATTATATTTTAATCTGGAGGTGGGTCAGATAAAGAATGACCCAGGGAAACAGATTTTTTTTTCTTCTGATCTTCAAGAGAGGAAAAGGTTTGAGGTAAAGTTCCTGCAACAGAGGAAACTCGCTTAAATCAATAATGTACCATAAGGAACAATATGTCAGAACCACTAAGCCAGAGTGATGCTCAGATTTTGTGTAAATCCCATGATGACCAAATGAATCCACTTATTGCTCACAGCATCTGTGACCTGCTGCTCTTCACCTTTCTCAGTTACAGAGTGACTCTACTGTCTTCATTTGGGTCCCTCCTCACGCCGTGTCCTTTAGCTGCTCCTGCAATGGGTAGCAAGTGTATAAGTAGAAAAGAAGCTGTGGAAAAGAATATTTAGACAGAATAAAATTTCTGTTACAGAAACTATGCTACTGACTCAGAAGAAGAAGAAAGAAGCTGGGGAGGTATCTGAGAATTTTAAATTTGGCTGACAGACAATCAAATTCTAACAAATCTGTGATATGTTATAGTTGTATTACATGCTACACAAAGGAACTTAAATTTTTTCATAGGGTGCCAAAATACACTTCCCTTAATTTTGTGTTTGGTCATTTTTGATCATTAGAGAATATTTTTGTTATATACATGGCTCTCCTAAAGTGCCTAGTTACACTCCACATCCACTTTTCCTTTATCATATCCATTTGGGGACTTGTGGATTTCCCCCTTTTGGAAAGATGCTATTTGAGATCTCACCATCTCTGTGCAATTAATTGACTGAAGACACAGCCTGACACAATGACAGTTAAACATCTCTGTAACATTTCCAATTTCAGGAATGTGGAAATGAGAAGGCTTCTTCTCTTTTCCTCTACCAGCTTACAATATTTTTATGGGTAATTTGGCTTATATTTTGATCTGAAAGGTCTTTCTAGAAAATGCATAAAATTCTCTGATTCTACAGAATACATACTTTTAAAATGTTTTCAGATCTGTCTAAATAGTGCTGAATATTGCATCTATTTTAATGTTTTATCATTTTTGAATGACAATGACAGATAATGATTTATTTTAAAGAACTCCTGCAATTAAACTGAAGTCTACATTGGCAACATACAGCTGGGATAACTGAAACAAATATCTCACTTAGCTACTAGCTTTCTGGCATTCAAATTACACTACAATTGCACTTTATAAATATGTGCTTCTTTTTTCTTTTTCTTTTTTTTTTTTTTTTCAGATGTAGGATGAAAAATATAAAAAGATCTTCACTACAAACCTATTCTAATCCTTCTCATATGCTTCCTATTTTAAAAGGTTTCTTCACAGCGTCAAAAAAAATGCTGAGACTACCGTGAACAACTGGAATGATGTGTGCTTGTTTCCAGTGCTTCAGTGGGATTATCTTAACTCATTTTGATATTTCTGTTCCAGTGTTTCTGAAACATCTTTGTAAGTGTATAATTTCTGAGTTGGTGCTATATTGACCCATGTCATACACCAGGGATAGTGGGCTCTCTAAACCACTCCTTGTCCAAGCATGATACACTTAATTAACCTTTCCAGCTTTCCTGTGAGTCACAATTTTATTGTGTCCCCATACAACCCACATTTTGTTATTCTGCAAACTGAAAAAAAATTGGCATTGTAATTCACCTTGGTCTAAATGATTCCAAGTCGTGTGCATCCTCATGAAGGGCAGCTTTCTCAATTTGGTGGAGTGATCAAATAATTTCTACTGAGAACAGTCTTCCAACTGTTCTATTGCCATAATCTTGCAGCAGCCTGAGGACACCAAAACCAGGACTAAGACCCCTTGGTCAGGATAAATTTTATTGAATGAATCATTGATAAAGTTACTGAAGAGACATTTTTAGAAATTACTTACTATCATAGAAGTCTTTTTCAGGAAAATAAACTATATTAAAAATTTATTGTTTATTTTTGTATCATAGCATTGCAATGTTGGAAAATTATGAGGTTTTGAGTATAATTTTTTATTATCTTCTATATTTATATTTAATACTAACATTTTCACCTTGCATTATGTCATACATTATTGCTTCAAAACTTAACATGGAAGTGTTTGTACTTCTTAAGATTTTTTTGAGTCATGAGGCAAAGCTGCTATTTAGTACTGTTGCAGGCATTACCTTTTCTTATATCAAAATGTTCTATTACAAAATAAACAAAATACAATAGTTACTTGAGAATACCTTCCTCTTTGAAGGAAATACTCTCTTGTCNTTCTATTACAAAATAAACAAAATACAATAGTTACTTAAGAATACCTTCCGCTTTGATGGAAATATCTAGAATGAAGAAAAAAAAAAGCAGTCTGTCTTAAGCTTGGTCTTCATATTATTAGTATCTCAGGATTTCATTTAGTTTCAAATCTTTCCCTTAAAAGGACTGTGGAGAGTCTGGGGAACAAACACACCTGCAGTCATTCCCTTGTTTAGTTATTCCATCATTTTGACTGCCATTTGCCAATGAGATGAGAAGATAGCTATTCCCAGGAAGTCAGATATTTTTACAGATATGGAATAAGGGGGAGGAGGTCTCAGACCAAGGCACTCCTTTTTCTTGGTAGAGGTGGCATCCTTGAGCCAAGCAGACAAATATGTCTGTTGCCTAACTGGAAAACAAAAAATCCCTATGGGTTCAAATCCCAAACAGAATAAACAAAAACAGTACAAGATCAGTACAATAAATCAGCCAGCCAGGAGAATGAAAGTAGCAAAAAAATATTAAGGGAAATCACATCAAGGCAGAAAAAAAAGAAATAAAAGTAATAATAAAAATAATAAAAATTCAGCTCCACAGAGAGACACATAGTTAAATTAGCATGGAATCATTAAGACAGAATAGGAAAAATACATTTTAAGACACCTGAAATGGAACAATATTATATTCTCACAGGTAAATTTACAAGGTAAGAAAGGAATGAGTAAAGCGCAGAACTCAGTTCAAAATTTTATCATTGTGTCTGTGATTATAATATATTTACATCTAACATTCTTAATAAAGCAACAAAGTCAAAATATATGCTGCAATAGTTTTTGCTACAAAGAGAGAACAAAATGAAAAAGTGAAAAAAAAATTTAGGAAGAAATTAAAAGATACAGTGAAATGAGTGAAATCTATGCAGGCAGCATTTAGAGGGTTAAAGTTTATAAGTATTGGTGTCTCAGATAAAATATATGAAGTCTTAACAAAATGACAAGGAAAGCTAAAAAAAATCAGCTTTAGAAGAAGGGTGAAATGGAGCCTATTCAGTTGAAAATGTATTTTTCAGAAAACCGAAGGTGTGGCCATGTAGGAAAAAGAAAAATAAGATCCAGTGATAGCAGAACAAGAAGGCTGATTCCAGTATCATTGAAACACCTCAGGAGCAGGAAGGCTGAGAGAGAGTTAACAATGTCAAAGTACAGAACACTTAGCATAGAGATGCAGTGGAAAACTTGAAATATATTGGTCTTGTGTTCACCCCTTTGGGAACTGTTTTGCTTTTTTTTTTTTTTTTGCTGAGAGATAATGTAGATGAGGTAGCAAAGGCCTTTTGCAGTGAAGCAGCAATGTCTGAAACCACTTTAAAAATGAACACCATGGGGCCAAGTAACATTCTTGTAAGACTTCTTAGGGAGATTGAGATGAAATTTTACTTCAGTAAAGCCTTTGATACTAATTGCCATTGTATTCTCCTGGAAAATCTGGCAGCCCATGGCTCGAACAGGTGCAGTCTTCTCTGAATTAAAAACTGACTGGATGACCAGGCCCAAAGAGTGGGAGTGAATGGTGCTGGTTGACAGCTGGTAATTAGTAGGGTTGTCCAAGACAGTACTGGGACCAGTCCAGATCATCTTTCTTGATGGTCTGGACAAGGAGAATGAGTACATCCCCAGTAAATTCATGGATGACACTTCTTTGGGCAGGACTGTTGATCTGCTGGAGGGCAGGAAGGCTCTGCAGAGGGATCTGGACAGGCTGGATCGATGGGCCGAGGCCAGTGGTTTGGGGCTCAATAACACCAAGGGCCAGGTCCTGCCCTTGGGTCACAACAACCCCAGGCAGTGCTACAGGCTGGGGAAGAGTGGCCAGAAAGCTGCCCAGCAGAAAAGGACCTGGGGGTGCTGGTCAACAGCAGCTGAGCAAGGCCATTGGCATCCTGGCCAGCAGGACCAGGACAGTGATTGTTTACAGTGAGCTTTCAATATTGATCTTTATTGATTAATTCTTCTGGCCTCACGTTTCCTTGACCCTATCCTATTTGCATGAACATTTAGAGGTGCCTTTCTTTCACTTTTAACATTAGGTGCTTAGGTAGTATGGGAGATGTAGCTTTAAGAAATAAAGATTTGATATAATTACAAAATTTTCCAGTGAGAATGCCACTGTGTACATTATTTGTAAGCTAAATGCATTTCTAAAACATATTACATATTAAAATAATACTTTAAATTCATTGTAACCCACTTATTCACACTTAATAACAAAATCTAAATACAAATAAGAATTAAACTACTTCTACATGTTAAATTTAATAATTATATTTTGATTTGTGAGACAATTAATAAATCTCAAGAAATTACTTATAAATTTGAATATGAGCATAAGGAAATGGAAACAAAACACTTCTCTATCAGCATTTAAGATTCACAGCAGAGGCCATTTCATAGAAATTTGCTTTCATAGAATATTTTGTTTTGCTTCTTGAACAAAACAGTATTTCAATATTTTTAGGTTGATAAATATAATTATCCTTTGAGCATTTTATTCATTCTTTTGCTATTGAGAGAAATAGCATTTTGAATTAAAAGATACCTCCCACTGCGTTTGAACTTCCTATCTCTAAATCATATGGTGTTATCAGTACCATTTTCTCATTTGATCTAAACCATTACAATGAGACTCAATATTTTTCAAGTATCTATAATTGCTTAAGGGAAACAGAACACTTTAAAACATAATTTGAAATAAGCAGTTTTAAATAATGACTTATTTGTCAGAAAGTGATGATAATTGGAAGACAAGCTACAGCAGATAAATCTCTGTTTCTCTTCCTGAGCAACAAGAGGGAAGGGAAATCTTGAATTATGGTCATGGTTTAAGAGGGGGGTAGAGATCTTTTCTAACAGCTTCACAGAAAGATATTATTTTAAATTCCCTTGGTCTGATTTTGACTGCCTTAGAGTGTCCATGTACCATAGGGTCTCTCTACCTCTGAAACATCTGGTCAGTGACAGCTTTCCAGAATAAATAGATAACAACTCTGATCCGAGGCTGCAATTTCTCTTTTCTAATCCCCAGCAGCCTACTTGATTGATCCTTTATGCAGCTATGCTGCATGAAGATTAATATTCTATTTGTTGAGTATCAAACAGCAGTAGCTGATATCCAGCAGGCATCGCAGATGATTTCAGGAGCATCCTCAATCTTGAGTTGTCAAACTGTGCATGCAACTCTTCCACAGAATAGTGAGAGGAAAAGCTGCAGGAGAAGAGAAGGGAAGAAATACAGCCCCAGACAGCTGAGGCCTTGTGTAAAGGGCGGTCTTGTGGGATAGGCAGCCATTCAAAATGTCTTCTCATTTCCAAACCACATTTACAAAATCCAGTGCTGGGAAATCTGACTCACGCTATTGTCACATGCCTAACCCCTCCAAACACTTTTTAACTTAGTGCTCCTTATTTGTTGCTCTGTGCCCACTAGCCTCCCTCAGCCTAAATAAAAATTTAAAAACTGTTGTTTTCTCATTAGGGCTGTCTGAGCAGATGTACTTGAAGGAAGTTACTCAGCCTCAGTACGGTAAATTGGGCTACTTCATTCTGGAGTAAAGTAACACATTGTTAATGATAACAGGTAAATTTGTGTTATAGCTGTATAAGCAGAACTAACAAATATCAAAAATGAAAGCTAACAGCAGGGTCTTTATATCTGGAGATTCTACATAGTTTTGATCAGTGGATTTCTTGTAAGTGGTAAACAGCTTGTCATGTCTCAGTGACTGAGCAGCCTATTATATTCTGGATTTAGTTCTGATTTCTTTGCAGATGAAAGTGAGTTGATCTGAATTGTGCTTTTGTTAGTGTAGGATAGAGTTTCACTGTAATAGACAGTTTTACAGCACTCATAGATAAACTCCTCCTGGCACTAGATGCATTAATACCTATTAATTTTAATGGTTCCCTACAGTAGTGTATATTAACAAAATTAAAATAAAATACAAGGGTGTAACCTAAAACAAAGTTTCAGATGGCAAGCAGACTGCTCAAAAATGTAGTTATCTTCATTTATTTCAATATCTGAAAAACTACATTTCCTCTTCCAAGGAAAAGGAGTAAAGGTTTCTAATCTTGTGAATTTGGGTAAGTTTGAAGGTAGTAGTTTGAATGTCTCTTTTCCATTCAAGCTGAGCATTCAGAATATTAATATGAGGCAACTGTTTGGCATCCTTTTATTAGCTGCCCCTGGAGTTCCTTGTGGTACCAGTGGTCTCCTCCTCTGTTCAAAGCCCTGAGATTACTATTGCCTTTGGTAGTCTGACTTTATTCTTTCTTACCCACATCTATTTCTTCCTTAAATAACCATGAAATATCTGCTCATTTGCTAATTCTGAAACTGAGAAATGACTGTGAGCTAGCTGTTTAAAATACAGAATTCATATTTCATGGAGATAAAAGGATGCCTATGCCATGGCTATGTTTTGCCAGTATTGTTTGTACTCTCACAGAAAACCTTTTGATATTGTTAAGTGACTGCCACCCTTTCTTTGGGTCAGGGCAAGTACTTGATTTTTCCAACACAGAATTCTAGAATTATAGAAACATAGCTACTAGAAAATGTATTTTCACAGTGAATACTTCACCTTGACATTTGCACCACATACTGGTGTCTCTTTCAGAAGTTGCCATCCCACTCAGCTTTGCAGCAGAAATATGTATGTATTTATTTCTGCCCCACTTCTTAAAGGTATTTCTGTCACCCTATTGTCTCAAACTCTGCTCTGTTCCTATGGCTCTGACTTGTGGGTTGCATGATTTGAACTGTTGAATAATGATCTTTTCAGCATATTATATGTGGCAATGTTACCTCAAGATCAGAGCAGTATAGGAAAGGAAGAGGGAAAATGTGATGCTGATGTTTACACAGGGATTCCAGAGTTACCTGGAAAACGTGAGCTATTATTTAATTTGTTTAAAAGTGGTAAAACTGACATTGCAAATCATTCATAGCTCAGCCTAATATACCAGTGAAGAGTTAAAGTGTTTTCTGAAAATGTAAGTCATCCCTCCAAAAAATAGGATTTTTTAATCTCAAAAAATCCCCAACACATTAGATTTTTTTAGAGGCATCAATGTACCTGTGGGTTATTGTTACTTTAGTATGCACAGCTTTCAATATATTTTTGAAAGTTTTACACGTTATTTGTTTAATTTACTAGGGTTAAAAGTATACAGACTATAGAAATTCAAAAATCACACTAAAGTTCAAAATTAAGGGAGGTCTGTAAAATATCTATGTGAGAACTTGCACTATTCCATCATATTTTAAACAAGCTGATAAAGAAACATGAATAAGTCAAATGACAAATTTTGAAGCTGATATATAGTTAATTTCAACTGCTAAAACTAAAGTAGACATTGAAAATTCAGACAGACATCATTAATGTCTGAGTAATAAAATGAAACATGAGATTCCAAGTCTTAAAGTTTTTTTCCTTTATTCTGTCCACTGTGGTTCTCTACATCTAAGCTAAAGACACTCCAGGAAGAGAACAGTGATATCATCATGGGTCTTTTTCTATTTCACTGGGTCCAGTGTCCAAAGCAATTGGAAAATCAGATCAAAACATTATCAATTAATAAGAACTGATCCAAAGTCCAATGCAAAATAATATTGAGGAAATAATGTTCACTCACTGAAATTATCCAGCAGAAGTTTTAGATCCCAAGTTTTCATTGAAAGCATAGCTTTCAGTCTGGAATTGATTGATAGATGGTACTGTAGAGGTAAAAACCATAAATTGTTTCAGAATACTACAAGATATTTTTTTTGGAGTATGATTATTGGAGCAATCAAAGTCTATCAAACGCAATGATGTACCTTATCCCTCTTAGTTCAACAAGTCCTGAAAATGTGCATTGCTGGAAGGGAAAAGACTATGCAAACCTCTTACATCTTCTGCCCAAGATTTGTTACTGACTACTGACATTGATACACAGCATATGGCCCTAGGTGGCTGTTTTTATTCCAATTTTTATATAAGGCCACAGATTTTCCCTGAAGCTATCCCTCAAATAGATCCACAAAGCAAATGCTATTGCAGCACCCAGCATCCCACTGTGCCAGCAGACTGTTGAAAAACTTGGTCCTCCGAAGTGCACACTACATTTCTGCCTGCTGGTGGTTTAAGTGGGCACAAATATCCTTGAAGAAGTTGTGGACTCTAAGCTCTGTAGCTGTTGCACATGAGTGTCTATAGCTGAAACTAGCTCAGTATGAAGTAGAGAGAAAACACAGCACTCTCTGGGGTGTGCATTTGGGAGGGGTTTGATCTTAGCAGACACTCACAAGCACACACATAAGCACATACACACACACACACACACACACACACACACATATACACACGCACACACTTTTCTTGATCTGAAACCATCTGATTCTGCCAGTCCCTGGACACACTGCAAGGGCTAGGCTTTCAGGATGGAAGGCTGATGGAGCAGTTGAGTCATTGACATGTAAACTAGAGTGGTCTGAAAAGTACTGATGATTTAATCCTGAATTACGTTATGTTTGATACAATTCAGGGAACAAAACCTTTGGGGTTTCCGGGTCTGTTTAGTTAATAGAAAACAATAGTTCTCTAAAGAACTAAACTGTTCAATTCAAAATGCAGTCCTCTTTTGCAGATAAGAGCTTGGTTAAACTTCAACTCCTGTTACCTAGCAGTTTTTAATTGTGTGGGGTTTCTGCTGCATATTCTCTCCTTCTACATAGTATTCTGCAGGATACATCTATCCCTTTTCCAAGTCTTCCCTTCTTTGAAGTACCCTTCTTGATATGATGATGGAAACACATGTGCATTTGTTCAGACCAGTCTCCTTTTGCAGAGCAGACGTGTGGTTTCCTTTTTTCCTTCTGTGGCAGTATATTTGTAGATTTGACTTTTAATATTTTCCCTTCCAACACGGATAGCAATGTATCTATCTTGAGAACAATTCCCCTGAATTAATTCATTTTCTCTATCTGAAAATTGCTTTTTAACACTTTCCTGAATGAGTTATCAATTAATATGCAGAACAGAATTGATCACAATTTCCTTGGAGTACAGCTCTTTTACTTGGTTAGTGATTAATTCACACTGGTGACCTCCCTAAGCTCTTGGGGATACAGATTTTAATTTTACCTTATTAGAGAATAAATGTTATGCAAAGAATAGATACAGATATATGAAGTGTAGCAAGATTAATAGAGTACAGGATGATCATCTGTGCTACATGGCATGCATTTGAAACAATCTCCTGTTTGCAAATTATCTCTGTTTATTAACTTTGTTTTTTAGAAATGCAACACCTGGTAGAGGAAATACCCCTTAACTTTTCACATTCTACTATTACTATTTCAGATAGTAACATGAATCAGTAAAATAACTGAAATATAAGACCAGAGGGAGTTCTTTGGATTGCTTTGGTTTTTTCCCCTGGATGTTGAAGATGATGCCAGGTCCCTTTACTTTTTTATCTTTCTTAGGATATCTGCTGTTCTTCCCCCTGCACTACATTTTTCCACTGGCTCTCTCCTGGGTCAGAATCCCTAGTCTAACATTTTATTTTTCCTGGACATAGGTGAGTGATGTCACTGATCAAGAGCTATGTCTTCCAGGCTGCTCATTCCATCTTTATACTGGATCCTCAGTTACTGAACATTTCAGTTTGGATTTCTCATATTGCACTCTGCTCTAAGTACTCAAGCTGGTGCATCATTCACATATTTCACTGTGTGCCAGAATTTTCTTTTCATCTAAAGGATGTGCTACATTCCCAGATTTTCACCTAGCTGAACTGGCAAGTTTCACAAGGCACATCTGACAGCAATTAACCATGGTAGCAGCATCTGAAATGACTCTGCAATAACTGAGGCTTTGAGAAGGCAGCAGGGTTTCATGTGAACTGTAACCAACATGTGTGTGAGTTTCAGCAGATATGAATCACATATTTTCCTGGTAGCCCCTTATCATTAAATGTCTGCCTCGAGCTCCACCTCTGGTGTTTTTTCACCCCTCAGACAGGCACTTCCATTCACCTTCTCACAGTAGCTGTAACCACTGTAGGAAAACTATTCACTACATTTTTAATCCTTCTATACCTGAACTGACCCCACCTTTCCCTTCTGCATCTGTCCTGAACTCCTTTTATGCTTGCAAAACCCACATGGAAAATCAGAAAAAGGACCACAATGATCATGATCAAGCCATGATCATTAACTAAAAGTGAGACTTAAATTAAAGGAGTGATCAGGAATATTTTAATTGCATATACCACTTCTTGAAAATATTTCCTGTTCCAAAATGTACTTTCTATTGGAGAAGTTTCTTAACTCCAGAGTGGGATTTTTGGACTGATCCTGAGAAATGCCCACAGCCTCATGAAGAGCAAATCTCTGTGAGATGGACTCAAGTTCCTGTTCTGCATCTGGGACTTAAACTATGTGTTTTCTATTTTGGAGGACTCCTTTTTTGCCAAGGCTGTTGAATACAAAACTGTTAGTGTGGTAGATGCAATAACCTGCCCACTTACCTTATTTTCTTTATTCTCCACAAATATTAAATACTTTAATAAAGTCCATGAAACTTTGTTTTCTGACACAGAACCAACCATTTGAGCTTCATTCTCTTTAACAGAACTGCACGTGAAATCATGCAGCACGACTTGCATCCTGCTAGGACAGCCTTGCACATCTTCTGGATGCAGATTGATGTAGGATATTAACTACATCCTGAAACCCATGGAATTTGCCAGACTGAGTGGTGGGTTATAACTAAAGAGTTTGTCCAAGAAGTATTTCTGTCTCACGTTATTAGTGGCATTCAGTTTCTGGTTGTAACATGAAACATCTTCACGTTTCTCAAAAAGCTTCTTTGTATCTGTAATCCATTTTATATATATGTGGAGTTTATTTTGGTGGGGTGAGAAAGCATGATAAGTGAAGGCTTGGCCTTGTGTAGACCCATTTACAAGTTTGAAGTAAGTTGTTATCAGTCCCCATTGAGTGATTCACTCAATTAATATTATATTACAGCATTAGTGGTGAACTCCTGCTGATCTAGGCAGGAACAAGCAAATGCCTGTCTAGCCTGTCTCTGGCTGGACCTCAGAGCAGCTGCTTTTGGAAGCAACGCCGATGCAAAGCAATTCAATCCCTGATGCACTGTGCCAGCGAGCAGCACTCATCAGTTCAGGGACTTCTTCACTGAAGGTCAGCTACGCACACCGTGTTTACATGGCTAATGAACCCATTCACTACCACTGCCTGTTCCCCTTTATGAGCTGTTTGTAATTTGCCTATTCCAGCTCCAGCGTGTGGCCTGCCAGGACATAGCTGGTAATGTCCTGGTCTGGCCAAAAGCAGTGCTAGAGACAGAGTGTTACCTGAGCTTGTTGAAGCTCACCACCAGGATCTCAAAAAAGAATGTCCTGAAAACAGTTTTCAACCTATTCTTCCACCTATCACCCTTAGGTCCAGCATGTTCTGACATGCCATATCCAGCATCTGCCCTTGGAGTTAAAATACAGTTTTAAATAAAGTTTTAAGACTAATCTTATCTTCCTCCTATAAAAGCACAAAATTCTAGCAATATAATTACTTTCCACAGCTTATTTTCCCTCCTGTGGGCCGTGACATGCCGGGGTAAATTACCATTCCTTCCAAATGAACTAAATATGGAACAGGTAAATAACAGAACATTTTCTGATTTATGGAATCATTATTTTGTACTGGAGAAAAATATTCAAGTCCATAGGGGAATAAATCAATTCTTCTATTACTTCATATTATTAGCACCCAAACAATATTTCCCATTCATTAAAAGTGTCTGTTATCTCATTAAGCATTTTTGAAGAACAGAACAGAAGAATAGAGAGGTCAGATACAGAGAAATATTTTGCTTAGATTTTTTAGGGTTTTTTAAATTGGAACTTTGTACCAAGACTCTGGAAGCTTCTGTGGTTGATAAGTCAGAGAGCAGTGCCATACAGACTGATTTTCTGACAAAACTTCGGGATTATATGTCAGAACTAACATTTAAAAATATTAATTTTAAGGGAATTGATTATCTCATTGAGACAGTTTGATTTTTAAGTTCCCAGCCATTTCTGGTTATGACTTTCATCTAATTTTGTGTCTGGCACAAGCATTAATTGTGAATTTTGTAATTGTAAAGTTATTTCTGTATTAGGATTTCAATGGGAATAAAAGTATTATACTTACTTTGAAGTACAGACTGTCTGTCTGTGATAGCCTCAGGGGCCAATTCTCACCTTCCCTTCAGGAATGGTATTTAGCTGCCCATATGTAAGGCTGCAACAATCCAACCCAGTTAATCTGGACTTCCTCTATGATTGGTAAGAAAACCTCAATAATTAGAGACACGGTGGAAGAATAAGTGTAGAAAATAATCTCACTCCCAATGTTGAATTAATGGTTTGGGGTTTTTTCCTTATCCTTATAAATAGGCACAATCTTCCACTTTTTTTACATTATCCCATATGTAAAAAGAGCAAAGGCGATTTTACTTTCTGTGGCTGCTACTCCATTTAACACAGGTTGGTAGAGTGGGGAATGAAGCAGAAGGGAAGGGAAAATAACTCTCAGATCCAGGAGTTAGCATGAGGCTGAGCTGTGTATTTGGTGTTTTGGTGTGATGTGTCCCATTTCCCAGCAACTTCAGTTCTGCACATTGCTCAGAACAAGGAGCTACGATAAATTCAGGCCAAGGACAGAAAGAAATCTGGGCTAATCTGCCCAGTCTGTGGCAGGGGAAGTTGAAAATAAAAATAATCAATAAAAGACACAGCAACTGATAGATGCCTTAACTTAATCTAGAGGTTATTGTATTCAGCTGCAGCAGTGATGTTGGACCAGTTGTCAGAATCATCTTACACTGCCATTAAAAGCCTTCAAACATTTAAAGATGTCATTTCTCTCCATTCTCTTTCTATAAACTTAGCACAATGTTTAGTATAACTCTAAAGCATTATGCATTTTTACTGATTAAATTATGAAGTACTAATCTACGATTAGTCAATGATGCTAAATATAAATTTAGAGGCAGATGCAGCTATTTCCAGACTCTCAATATAATTCAACCTCATTTGTTGGAGAGCAGGAACTTCTCAGGTCAATGTAATTGAAAATGGAACATTTGCTAGGGTAAAGCAGTAGACACTTCCTGCCAGCTTCCACTGCCCTAGACTTCCAGATCCACCTAACTGAAAGCTTTATTTTTTTTCCCTTTTTATTCTGTCCTTTTCCCCCCATGTTCCCTCCTCCTTCCTTGCTCTCTGCTTCAATCCCTCAATTTGTCAAAAATTTCCTCCAAGTATATAATTTTTTTGGTCCAATACCTTCACTTCAACACAGTCGTGAAAGTTAGCCAGTGTCGGAACCACTCTGACACGTGCTGACAGGTTGCGGTTCAATGATAAACTATCGCAACGTGAGAAAACCTTCCACAAAGTGTTCATGCCATCTAGCTGCACACAATACAGCTCTAGCCTCATCTAGAACTGAAATGTTTTCTTCTCACCACTGAGCTTTCAACGAGAATTTATTCTTGGCACAGATCAAAGATGCTGGATGCAATTAAATCTGGCACAAGACCACTGGTATTAGCAGAATTATATCAGAGATGCATTTTGCCCCTTCTGCATTGAACAGTCTGGTAATTTCTGCATAACATACCTCAGCAAGAAACTGAAGTTATTTTACAGTACCCTTAAAAAAGAAATTAAAAATATTGACATCTAAGTTAACAAATTTTAATATTAAGGCTTATTCATTATCAAGGTAATTTGGTTGGCTCCATTCCCCTTAAAGGAGACATGTCAGTTTATACCAATGAAGTGTTTCTTTCTGGCTAGTGATGACAAGAATGTACTATGCAAGAGCCTGAATTATGGGCAAGGGCTGCGCTGTGCACAAATAGAAAAGAGAAAAAATTACTTTTGTGGAAGGTCTTTACAGTCTAAACATTAGAAAACAGACTAAAGGATGATGATGACAGGCAATCAGAGAAAAAACTTTAGGAAATGACAGCATAATGAATTAAAGAAAATGTAAATAAATTTTGACATGTCACAAAGTTTATTTTTTGCTTTGAAGTGATGGCAATATTATGCTCTTTTTGAAATACAAGGACTGAAATCCAGCCCCACTGATATTCTGGCAGGCTTACCGCTGGTTTCTGTGGGACCACAGTGATGCCTTTTCTCTTCTTATTTAAAGGAAGACTAATTTAAATAATAGCCTTATAAAATGTATGTTTTCTTTTCTTTCCCTCTGGCTTTCCTATCCCTCTTCTTTGATCAGAATAAGATGTTCATTATTTGTCCAGTAAATGAATAATCTGCTAATTAACTGCACTTGCTATGTGATGAATATTCAATTACCATAATGGGAAGGGGAAGAAGATGTATCATACCTACGCAAATTAATTTGTTGTTGGGCAATGAATTTGCATCCACCTGGTTGCAATTTCTCACTCTGGAAAGCTATCCAGGTTTGTTATATTTGAGAATTAAAGGAGCACACAGCCCATTTGCAGCCATATACAAAAGGTGAATACCTTTTTCTCTGTGTCTTTTAACCGTATTATTCAAACAAATTGAATTCAGAGAAAACTTGTGTTCTGTCTAGTGATAAGAAAAAGGAATTATCAAGTGAATTAAATTTACTTCCTGTCTTTGAAAAATGGTAGCTCTCTTAGATCATGTTAACCAAGAAGTGAGAGCATCCCCAATGGAAAAACAGGCCAAACTCTTCCTGCACTAAACACTACAAAATATACTTAAGTATGTAAGTCCAGATCTCATTGTTCACTCTTCTTGGTGGTGTCCAAAACAATACCAAAATTATCTAGTATGAAATGCTAAAAATCCAGCATAATGGTCCATATTCTAATCATCAAATTTTATCCAACTAACACCGTAAAGGAAAAAAGGGCACCAAGTCCCTTAAAAAGAGAACCAAGTTCATAGAACAGAATGGTCTCGTTTCTGTCCAAGGGACTGACTGTCTGTCGGACGCTCCTGCTCATCTTGCTCCCCCAAATTTGGAGTGGAGTTATTATTAGTGCAGTATGACAAAGTCCTCCACCTAAGCTATCTGTGACCTGGAACATTCCCACCACAGCCTCCACACTAGTTTTATACCATATATCCACAGAACAGCTGCTTTATAAGGATGACTGCTTTTTCTCTATTTACTACTAATTAAGGATCATTGTGGTATAGTATGAGACACAACAGTAAGACTGGAAATTATCCAAATTTAATCCATAACACTTCTCTAACCTAAGGAGAAAGTAAAAAAGGGGAAATCAACCTATAGCAAAAAATTACACAGTGTTAGAATAAAGAACAAAATTACTGATGGTGTGTATCATCAAGCTCTGTGGCCAAGTGCCGGGGAGGATAATCTCATTTGTCCTTTGGGAGGGGGAGAAATCTAAACAAAATCAAACCTGCTGACATAGATTAATTTGCATAGAAATACTATCCATAAATCCTAGAGAATCTCTCCACAGGCTTAGATTTTCTTAGTGGTAACCAGCAAGTGTTAAAGGAGAAAAAAAAAGGGAGGAGAGAGATTGAAGTTTAAGACCAAAGTTTATTTCTTGACAGTTGTAGTTCAGCATAGGGATTTTCAACACTTAAAACATGAAATGGTGCTTCAGGTTTATTCTCTAAGGTACAATGCAGAGGGAGTTTGAAGATACTAGAGAGGGTGCCTGGATGCTTACAAACATCTCTCTACACATCTTCATTACCAGAGTCAGCATGGGATATCACGGGAAAGTACCTCAAAACAGATCAGAAAATAGTTGTGGTGAGGTAGATCCCAATGCATTTTTGATATAAAGAAAGATTAAAAGAAGTGTCAGTAGCTGATTAACTTCTTTGACTTTACTTTTTCAATGAAAAATATTTGAATCTCTTTCTATTACACTGTTTATATTTTTGCAAGTTTTCCCTTGTATCATTTTAATTTCTGGTTTCCATTAAATAAAAAGATAGAAATCTAATGAAAAAATACTTCCATTTTAAAAAGTAGAAACTTCTTTTAGAATGCTTTCGGTTTCCAAAAAAAATAGTCTTCTTAGGGAGGATAAAGGGTTTTTGTCTTCCATTTTGTCTTTATGAAAAATTTTCTTTTCAGAAAAATGTCTGCCAGCTATAATGGCAATAAATGTCATTGACTGAAAGTATAAAGGTCCCCTAGATAGTTCTCACTCTGTCCCTGACAAAGGTTAAGTTCTTTGTCAAGAAGTCATTGAGTTTACGTGCTATTAAAGCAGCATGCTTCCTAGCCTATATTTAGCTGTTTGAGTGTAGGTTATGTATGCTAGGATGAGGGTGATAAAGCAGTTGTAGACTGCAACATAAGGCGATTTTCTTTACTGCACAATTACGGTTTATGTTACCATAAAGCTTTTGCCGGGGATGAAAAGTTGGGGAGGATTAAAGGAAATGCTATAAAACATATCAAAGTGGATTGCATGAACAATTGCCATGCTCTGGGAAATGGCTGATTAATTGACTGAAGTGAGACATCTGCAGGATGTTGGCGCGGTGGATATATCAAAGGATCTCAACTGCCTTGTTTGCTTTAATAAAAGTGGCTTAATTTGTTCCAACAGTACGAAACCTCCTGTTATACCTGATTTGTCATCCTCATTGTTAAGGGAAAGAGCCCTACACCTTCAAGTACAAGAGTCCTTCCACAGCCAGACCTCCTTGCACATTCTTCTGTGCAGAGACAAGAGTACAGGACTTTGTTAGACCTCAAAAATGAAGAGAGAGGAAAGACTTAACAAACAATATGTGTGTGTGTGTGTGTGTGTGTGTGTGTGTGTGTGTGTATGTTTGGAAAAAAAATTTACCTGCTTCTTTGACCTCTGGCTTCTCTTTGACCAATATTACGAAAATAAAGCCCTTATTGTCCTTTCACCTGTCTTGCAAAGTTATTATTCCCTTGTGACAATAGTGCTTTACAATCTTCAGTGACCATTTTCAGCTAGCCACTGCTATCCCATTCCCTGATAAGAAACTTACTCACAGACAAAATCAAGCCCGTATTGCAAAAACAGTGATCTCCTCTGTAAGTTCCTAGCTCTGACTGAAAACTGCACAGTTTAGATGTTCTGACCAGAAAATTATTCAGGAGAGAGTTTTTTAATACTGTTTTTTGAGGTTATCTTGGAAGCAACGGTTTATCCTTTCTTCTTAATTCCCAACTATCATACATATACAAAAGAGTATATGTCTGTATATGCACATATTTGTGTATATAACCTAGGGATCTCTGACTGTTTTGTGCTGATTAAGCACATAAGTAATGCAAAATCCAGGATAAACCACCACTGTCTTGAAAGTGGAAAAAACTTGGTCCTAATCACTGTCCCAAGCTGAGTAATTTTAGGAGAGGTGCTGAATCTTTTTTACATTTTGTGTGTAAACATGGGAAAAAACGAGTTGCACACGGATTTCCTACTATGTCACCATCACTAGTAGGAGTAAAAGACTTGCTATGAGAGTTTAAAGTGCAGTAAAAATTTTTTTTACTACCCTGTTGAGAAAGGACAATGAAGATAGAAGTGTTGGAAATTCTTCCTGGCTAGAAAAATATCTATATTTGCTAGGTTTTTGCAGGACTATTTAACAAATCATTTCAAATAAAGAAAAGAAAAAAATGAAATAGCAAAACAAGTATGAAGAAGATTGAGTAACATGAAGTGATTTCCATACAATTATGTGAAAAGAGTAATTTCCTGACTCTTTCCAAATCCTGCTGATTGACAGGTTTTCACGTAGCTGCTTCCCTCATACAATAGGAAATTATTAGGATACTCCTGTTAGTATTTTGTAAATTACTTACATTCAGCACAATACCATTTTCCCCACTACTCGCCTTCTATCTGCTGTAGTTTTAAAAAACCTTCAAAAAGTGCATAAACATATGTAAATTTTCATAGTATAGTTTGTTGCTAAAATGGCATGGATGAAAATATTTTTAAATATTTCATTAATTTCAGTAACTGTTAGGAAAATTTAGAACTTTAAGATGCAATTAGCAAATGTGACATATTATAAATGATAATCAAGAAATTAAACCACTGACCTAGAAAACCAGCTCCTAATGATAGATGTTAGTGTAGTACAGATACTCCAGAGAAAAGGTAGGGGGAAAAAAAGCCAACATGATAAAGTAGAATTAATTTTATGTTTTAGAAATAAGATGTTGTGATTATGATAGGCAAATTTCGACTAGTGCTAAAGAATTATTCACAGAGGTTTAAAATAGCCCCAGTTGTTTACTCTACTATGGTTAAATTTCCTCAGCACTGCCCAAGATTCAGGACTTACATTGCAGGTATAACTATGCAAATTTATCCATACTGGTTTAGCTGTGGCAGCAGGACCCTTTTCTTTAGAGGCAGAGTATGTCGACAGAAGGAGTTTTTCTGCCTGCATAGTTGTGCAACTCCTCCAAACACCCAGAGGTCAGCCCGTAAAGCTCTTTGTCAGCATAGCTGTGTCCACATGAGTTTTTTTGGCTGGCATTGCTATTTTGGCAAAGAATATGTGAGTTTTTTCACACTCTTCACTGACATAGCTGTGTGGATAAAACATTGTAGAGCAGAAGAAGCATGTACACACAATATGTCTCCCCCTCCTCAGCCTGCCTTTGCTTTTCACCTCTTCACAAATTAGTAATTTGAGGTATGGTTTGCTGAAGCAAGGAATAAACACAAGGAGTTTAAAGTATCACATCACTGTTACCCCCAGATACTACTTACTAGCAGATCATGGGATAAAAGAAATAGATGAATGGTGGTGCAAGTAAAATTTCAAGAGTTTCTTGTTTTTTTTGTTGGGGATTTTTTGTTATAATGATGTTAGATGCTGATTAAAAGAAAGTAATATATAGGCTTACCACTAGAAATTTTTGAGAATAGGCTCACCATGTTAAATATACATAGATGGGAAAAAGAATCACCAAGGTACTAATGATCCACCAAAGCATGTTGAAGAGTCCAGTTTTAATGAATTGGGAGCCTCACAACTGGGTTCATTAAGACTGGGCTCAGTTTGGGTTTCTCTGCCAGCATTCAAGAAATTCTAATCAAAGGAGAAGAATTAATGTGTAGACTTTACATCCATGGTAGCCTGCCAGCCCCATAGGCACTTGAGAAAGGGGTTTTCAAAGCACTGCTTCTTAGCAAAAGGCCGCTGAAATTTGACTCTTTTGTAGAGCCAAGTAGGTGTCATCCTTGTAACAGCAGGAGAAAAAATAGCAGTATCTCAGTTTACCCATGAGAAGTGGTAAAAAATTCCAGCTTTTCTGATCCACATACCAAGTGTTCATGTGTCACCAAAGTATTATCTCAAGTGTTCAGCTGCTAAAAGATCTAGGAATTATATTTGTCTTTTTTATGCTTGTCTGCTCCCTTTTATCTCCTGCTGAGAGCCCCTTTCTCCAGCATTATGTGGTCTGAGTCTCAGTGAGCAGCTGAAATGATTCTACAGAGTGACAGAAAGTCATAGATACTAGTTCCTAGGAGAAACTATGCCTCTCTAGGAACACTTTATTTTATCCAGTATGTTACTAAAGAGCAAGTGGTAGGTAAAAATAAAATAGCTGTGATACTCGTATGTTGCTAGACATATTCTTCTCCTCCTCCCATTTTTTTATTTCCTCTCTCATCCCTTAATGCCATACTTGAACTTCTCTCAAGTGGGTCAATGAATAGTAAGTAGTTTCAACATCAGTGAAAGAGGGCTGTACTCCAGATGAGATTTTACCTGATTCCTTAGAAAGGCAAGACTTCATTTCTTTTCTACAAAAAATCCTAAGAACAAGAATGTTCTGGTATGAACAAAAGAGTGTTCTACAGTGATAAGTGTTTTCTGAACAGGTTGAACAGTAAGTATTTACATAGAATAAATTTTTGTATAAACCAGGCAGCTAGAAAATAACTCAAATCTATGCCAACAGTTCTGTGCAACTCCTTTTACTTGGACTAGCTGACCAGCCTGGGGCAGAAAGAAGCAGAAAAATTCACTATTCTATTTATTCATTAGAGTTAATTCCCCTCCCAAAGAAGGCCAGTTATAAATGCACGTGTCATTAATGAAATAGGTTGAAGAATAAAAAATGGAAGAAAAAATAGAACATCATGAAACAGATTTTGCAATGTTTCATCTCACATACTATTTGCATTTCTTACCAAAAAAAAAAAATACTAGTATGACGAACCTGAAAAAAGAGCCTCAAATTCAAAGATAATCTTTTACCACAATAGGGCAACTCCTAAGAGAAGAGTGCAGGAAGAAAAAAACGAAAAGAATGACAAAGCAGGTCCAAAAATACTGGTGTAAAAAGAGATAATTTATTCAAGTTATGACTAATGCATTCTTCTAATCATATTGTGATAACTAAAATCAAATTCCAGTGGATTATTGAGGTTATACAGGTCTGCTGCAGTTATTATAACTGTATCACTTGATAGACATTTCAGCAAACCTGAAAAAAAAGAAAGGCTTGAGTTGTTTTCCATTTTACCTCAACTGACTTGGTCAGACCAATCTGATTAAACCAGCAGGATTATTTGTCTTATGGGCCATAGAAAGCAGGGTTTCAGTAGCAGGAACTGAGGCTTGTGGTATTGATCTCACCAATAGGATTGACAGTGATTGCCTTCTAAGCTTGTAGCCTGATAGGTGAGAAAAATAAAGGACAAATTCTTCAGTCAACTAGAAAATGTCAGCTAAGAGTCCTGGTGACAAAACTGTTACATTCCTGGATTGTTTTACACTGACACAGTGTAAAATGAGCGAGTAGTGGAGGACCATTTGTTTGCCCCAAAGGTACCATTGCAACTTATTTATTTAAGAGTGGCAACTTGATACATTTCTTAAGCATGAAAAAAGAAAAAAATTACTAACCAGAGTGAGTTACTCGAACTATAGCAAACTTTGGTCCGTGAAGAATCCAGAAAATAAGGCATCATCTAGTCCACTAGCACATGTTGATGTTTGAATGTCCTCCTTTTCATTTACCTGCAATAGAACTCCATTTATTTTATACTCCGGCACACAGCCATAAAATACTCGCTTTCTTGTGCACTCATTTTAAAAAATATATGGAATTGGAAGTTTTGATCATTTAACCAACCTAGTGGCCTTCTGTGATGGAACAACTATGGCAGTGGAGAATCAAGGGGTTACCTGTATAGCTTACCTGGACTTTCGTAAAGCCTTTGACATGGTCGTCCACAACATCCTTCTCTGAAAACTAGAGAGAGATGGATTTGATGGCTGGACTGTTAGATGGATAATAATTGGTTGGACAGTCACATCCAGAGGGTAGTGGTCCCCAGCCCAGAGTCCTGATGGACATCAGTGAGAAGTGGTGTCCCTCGGGGGTCTGTATGGGGCCAGTGTTATTTCATATCCTCATTAACAACACAGATGAAGGGATCAAGTGCATCCTCAGCAAGTTTACAGATGACTCCAAGCTGAGTGGTGCAGCTGACAAACGTGGAGGATGGGATGGCATCCACAGGGATCTGAAAAATCTCAAGAAATAGGCCCATGGGAATCTCATGAGGTCTAACAGGACCAGGTACAAGATGCTGCACCTGGCTCATGGCAATCCACAGTACTAACACAGGCTGGGGGATGAACAGATGGAGTGCAGCTCTGCCAAGAAGGACTTGGGGATGCTGGTGGATGAGAGTTGGCAATGTGTGCTCACAGCCCAGAAAGCCCAGAAAACCTGAAGTGAGCTTACAAGAGAAGTAGAGAGAGATTATTTGCAAGGGCATGTAGTGACAGGACAAGGGGGAGCAGTTTCAAACTGACAGACAGTGTAGATGTAGAGTAGATGTTAGGAAAAAATTCTTTACTGTGAGGGTGGTGAGTCACTGGAATAGGCTGCTTGGAGAAGTTGTGGGTGCCCCATTCCTGCAACTGTTCAAGGTCAGGTTGGAGTGGACTCTGAGCAACCTGGGATCATGAAAGTTGCCCCTGCTACTGACATAAGCTGTACGTAACCACTGACCTCACCCTGAAATGCTGTACACCAGCCCACTGCCTGTTCACACAACTGTCCATGCCTTCCTTCATTGCTGGAATTATTAATTTATGCTTCCTTTTCAGTTTCTAAGCCTACTGCTTAATTTAGCATGCAAGATGCTTTTATATTGAAGGACTATCCTTAACCATGAGCAATATTTTATCATTTGTTTTCCAGGTAGCATTTTCAAATTCTGCAAATGAAATGATTAAAACTAAGAAATAGGTCACAACCTTGGCAACCATCTGATGTGAGACAGTGTAATCTGCTAGCACACTGGTTGTCATGGAAACTGACAATATTGGATTTTTCCTTCAATGCAACCTGTTTTATGCATAAATTATTAGCATATTATTAACATATTAAATCTAAGGCACTGGCACTTCAAAGCAAATCACCCATGTGTTTAATGTGTGTCCATGAGTAACTTAAACACATTCTTATTGGCATTGAGAAAAGGGTTCATTAGTTGAGGACTCTGACAGAGGAAAGAGTTTTTAGATTGGACAGTACAGACTGGTGTTTTTGAGATGAAGAGATCTCTGGCTCTGTCCCATTTACCTAATGACCCACCCAAGAGTTTTGTATTGCAATGCTCATTTGCTTTGTCATTTTTTTCACTGTCAATAATCTCAGAGTTAAAAGTTTGTTTGATGTAATACCAACTTTGTGAGATACATTGAAAATTTATATATAGTTTGTTTTACTTTTGTCTCAGCTGGAATAAAACAAAATCTTCTGGACTCTTTGAGAGAAAGCAAACAATTCTTTCACTCCTGCCGAGTCCTTTATTTCTTCCCCACCCCTTCCCCAAACAGCCAGGAGTTAAAATTCCTTTTTTAAAGCCAAGGACTAGTGTTCAGCTCTTACTCCCATCTTGCTCAATTAGCAAATTACTAAACGATAGCCTCTCTCCCTGTGCAGGCTTCCTTCATCTGTTCTATATTAGTCTGCAGTACATATTGGTTGCAAAGAAGTAGCATTTCTGAATGAAAAAAGATTCACTTAATAATTTTTTTTTTTATTTTCCCCAGCCTGAAGCTGTGTGTATAGCAACTTCAACCGTAGGAAAAATCCAGAGGCATGAAATGAGACCATTAACCCATTGCCAAAGAACAACTGTCATACAGCATATCATCCCAGCTGACATCCACGTCTCTTTCTTCTGTAGGAAACATCTTGCCCTTAAGAAAAAAGTTTGAAAGTTGAGAACAAAGGACTGAACAATGAACTGAATTTCATCTGTAAACCTTTGAAAAGAGACAGGGTGACAGCCCATCACTTTTCCTTCCTGCAAACCCTTGGTATGGCAATAACACCTCATGACCTGGAAGTTTTTTTTCTCATAGTGCTCATAAACCAGTTTGCCTTCCCAATAAGAATTGTCTTTCCCATTATTCACAGAAGTCAAATTTGAGCTGTAAGGGAAAATTACTATAAAATGTATGTCAGGAGACAGAGGAGGGGTTAGTCTAGGTCACAAAGTGGAACATGGAAGTACTTGTAGGCACAAGGGAAAGTTCATTGGAAATATATAGTGGATTCAAAAATTATGCAAGTAATTTTTCTGGATCTTTTTTTTGTGTTTTCTCTTAAAAAGCTGTGTAAAGTCAGTACAGAGACCAAAGAATGTCTATCTTTCTAAGTGTCTCCTGTCTCATTCTGAAATATTTATGAAATCTGCAATATCAGCTGTACAAATTTTGATTCTTACATTATACTCCCTTTGGACATGGTTAATTTACAGAAATTTCATTCACTATCATAATTAGATATAATTCCTTACCTTAAAGATGTTACAAGCTGTGTCTGTCCATGTCACCCGTTTCCTACACATGATCCCAAGCACCTACCTGTACTACTGCTGGTGTCAGAGGGAATATTCTGTATTTACAAGATTCATCAAAACTTTGTTTTCCTCCACAATACTTTGGTATGAAAAATAAATATGTATTAGCCAGAATAAAAGCTTCTTGTTACAAGTATTATTATTCTTTTTTAAAAAAGAACACAGAAGACACATTCTCTTGCTATTCACCATGATCTTTAATTTAGGCAACTGTTTCTGCATTTTTGCTATGAAATTTCAGTGGTCACTTTTTCTGATTTCTCTCTATAATGCCAAATATTAAGGCTCATATAAATAAGATTTCTCTTTGGTCTCTGTTTAATGTATTGGATCTATTTTAAACGCATATCAGGTAATGTGTTGGGAGGGTTTTTCTTGGTTTTTAATTCCTTTCTTTGTTTTTCCCCCCCAATAAGCTAATGAACAGCTGTTTAAAGGTTCCAGTTGTGGAGGCTAAAGACTATTTTTTTATTTCTCTGAATGAGAAGACAAGAATCTTGTTTTCCCTTGTTCTATTTTCTCTCTGAAGTTACAGGAGCATGTTGCCTTCATTTCTAAGACTTCCAGTATATTACTACAGCTCAATAACATGCAAAAGCAGCAATTCTAGAAACTGTGTTAATGAAGTGAAACAGGATTTTCTAAAATCTTTCAATATGTCACTATGGCATTTTCTAATATTGATTTTTCCAATGTAATTAACAAAGGTGAAAAGAGCATTACTGCGGAATCAACAAAATGTCCAGATTCTATTTGCGATCCAGAAACAAGAGATTTTCTTCCCCATGCTTACGTTTAGAAATGGCCAAGAAGAACAAGAATAGTCAGACTTCAAACTAAAGTTTTGTAAGCTGTCTTGGGAAACTTTTTTCCCAATCCATCCTGTAAACTACGTCACAGGGCAGATTTTTAAGCTGACAAAGGGACTCTGGAGGATTTATCATTTCAAGATCTTAGTCTTGGCAAAGCAACCACAGATATATTAAATAAGCAACTGTATTTTAGTACTTATTGAGATGCCTCTTAGCTAAATTATTGTGTAGCTTCTCAAGTGTAACTCCCTTTAGATCTAATCTCCATAGAAAGTAATCCATCATAAACAAACACACAGAGGCATAGGCCATAGTCATAACAAAAGTTTTGTTTTGTTTCATTTTGTTTTGTTTTCCCACCATTCTCACAGTAGCTTTCAAAGCTGTCATCTTGTTTTATCAACATTGATCAGAGACCCTGGTGGCAAGCCAGAACTAAGAGGATTGATCTCAGGTTCAAGTAAGACAGAATTAGAAATGGGTAAAGCACAGTGTATTTACAGGGATTTTGACTAAATCCAATTCCCAAGTTTTTTGTCAGTTTACTTAACTGCTTTTGGTATGTTATTGTAATTGGCTTTTCCTATGCATTTTGGAGGGTGAGACTTTGGTTTCATTTGTTTTTAATAATTTGAGAAGGTGGTATATAAGAAATTCAACTTATATCAACGAGTGAGAAAACAATCCTCAAACTTGATCATTGCCTTTGGACAAGAGTAAAGAGATGAGTTCTTGCATGCTTGCTGTTCCTCAAGTTGTTATCCTTGATGAACTCTTAATTGCTGTAACTTCAGACCCTTCCACTAAAATGTTCTTAGTCACCTGTCACTTTTTCTGCTATTCCATGCTTTTCCCACCAGATGGTAGGCAATAAAAGCGGGAAACAGAAGCTTACCTGTTACTGTATACTTAAAAGGAATCAAACAAAATTAAATAAAGTGCAACTGTGAAACAATTCTCCATATGCTGGTCTGCTTTTTATGTTTGCAACTAAAAGGCAGCACTGGAAGAGATCTGGTCAGTGCTTGCAGGTAGTTGATTAATGGCATAAGCAAGGCCTACATGAGCACATGCTACATATGCTATTGCATATTGAAAAGATGCTATTGTGTCTCCTGTTCTGTTGTTCTCTAGTTGTAAACAAAACTAATTATTATCAGGATGTGCATTTTCTGTCAATCCCTTTAAGGAAAAACATTTATTCCACTTATCCTGCTGTAACCAGATAAATGGAATTGTCTCCCCAATGTGTAAATTTCTTCTCCTGCCTTGTTAGTGCTGTCTTGTACATGAAGTACTCATTTAGTTGCAAAAACCAATTATCATCCCTGTCTGGATACATTAAGAATTTTCCTACAAGACTTTTTCTCTCTATCACATTTTAAGCAACAGTGTACATGAATTATTCATATTGCCCATCTTGCAGGCAGGTTTTTTTATTATTAAATTCGATCATAATAATAGTTATTACCACAGTCATGGCAGTTTTATGAGTATTCTTCAATGCCATTACCTGGAAAGTTTTCAATCAAGACATATAAAAGATGCAAATCAATTTCCATAATAAAATTAAACTGTACCATCTACTCTTTCATCCTTGCAATAGGGTTGATTGACAACTTCTCCCTGATAGTTGCAGCTGATAACTTGCAGGCAAAGTAATGGAGAATGGCAGATTCTTTTACTCTAATATCCTAAGAAATTCAGTATTTTTCTTGTCTTGTCAGTATTTAATGCTCATGTCTTTGTGCAAACACAGTGTTTAAGATGAAAACATTCAGTTTACAAATATTCCTCCCAAACAAGACAATTATTTTTCTCTGGCAATAGAAGATTTGCCTTTTACTAACCAAAGGCAGTGCTGAATAAATGAAATTATTTAATAAATTTTGGGAACAAATTAAACATTTTTTTATGTTCTGAGTAGTGCTGCTCTCCACAAAGAGGTCTTTTTCCGAGGAGGATGTTTTCTAGATGATTCTCCTAACTTCATCCTGCACTTTTATTTTATCTTTCTCTCTTACTTGTTTTAGCACTGCTTTAGCAGACTTTAATGACCACCTGATGGTGCTTCTTTGATCCCTTTCTGTGTAAGCACTTGATAACTTGTTCCTACTTCATTGTTTGTTTACTACTTCTCTTTCTCTATTTGCTCCCCATTTATCATTTCCTTGTGCTTTAGATCAAAGGTGCTGTCTAAATAAAACACAAAATGTAATGTCCACTGGTGCTAGTATTAACTGCTGTATAATTTTGCCTTTACTCTGGAGGTGGATTAAATCTTTATGAAAGTTTCAAATCTTGACTTCAGATCCATTTACATCAATTCCAAGGCAGAACAATGCATTCATATTCAGGAAGTTACTTTGAAATTATATTGGAGTAATTAAGATGAGAATATAAACAGCATTAATAGGGATAAATGTGTCCTCTCTTCAATTAGGCTTCAAGTAAGAGCAAACAATACAAAACATCAATCAATTCTAATACCTTGGGAAATAAAGTGATCACCATTTAGAATCAAGAAAAAAATTTATTTTCATGATATAGATTTAGACAATTCTATGCATTATGGAAAGGTTAATGTTCCCACTGAAGTTTCTGGTTGGTGTCTGTTCAAAGGAGACTCCTGAAGTAGAGACACTCTTGCTCTATTCCAATATAAAATCCTTATACTCCTAAGAACTTCCTCCTTCATGTTCAGAAACACTTAAAAAGATAGATTACATCACACTTCAAGAAAATAAATCATGCAAGACTGCTCTGATGTCTGTTATGTAATTCAATTTATTATGACAAGGCTTCAGAATTAATGAGTGAATTACAGTTTTTCCCATAAGCAATTTTTTATTTCTGCTAAGGTCATGTTAGGACTATTATTGTTATTTTTGAAGATGCATGATGAAAAATTAAATAAACTGTACATTTTCTACAGAAATTTTCTATTTTCAAATCTATTTAGATGTTGTCTAGATTGCCATTTAAATTATTCACCAGTTTTTAATGTTACCTGCTTATTATGGCATCTGTCAAAATCATTTTCTGCTGAGAAATAATTTCTTTCTTCATCTGCAACATATCCTGAGAAGTTGATTTTTATCCAACTGGTGTATAGCTAAATATTAGTCATCTGTAACAGAATTTTAGTTTCTACATTCACAACTCTCCCTTCCCATGACCATTTTACTGGTTAGAATAATAACTTATTCCATCAAGTTTTCAAAAATTATTCTAACTCTGAATATAATGTTTTGAATTGATAGTAGCACTATAGCCTATGTGTAAAATATGTAGTTCATGTGTTCAATGAGATGTTAGAACAAATGCTGTCATTATTGCTTTGGGATAAACTGCCTTCTATACCACAGATCACCAGAAATTCCTGGAGGTGTTGGATGGCATTTTCCAAAGAGCTAGAGGTTCATTTGCAATTTGGTTCCTTTGCCTTTGAAATAAACAAGTCCCTTGCAAATGAGAGTAAAAGATTGCAATCTATTAGCAGCTTATTTTCTCTAAGTTTAGATTTTGAAACTATTCTTCTATATTGAAACTATCCTTCTATTCTTCTATGCAAATGTAGAAAACAAGAAAATTCAAGAGACCTTTTCGATCTCTCCACCCGATCTGATATGTTCAAAGCTCTTTTTCAAACTGCAAAAGTACAGCACATTCATCCTTCGTTGCCTTATCTGAAACATGCAAACTCTCCTGGTTGTGTCATATACCACCTAAAATGATATCAGTGGTTATCAATGGTAACTAGTCGCGGGTCAGCCAAATTATTTTCTGTCCTTATTCACGTTGTTGAACCTCCATCGGAAATCTGTCAAGCCCACGTTTGTTACTGAGAGCTTTCCAAAAATACCAGTCAGAAATCATTGGTAATTTACTTTTCTTCTTAAATGAATTTGTGCATTTCCTGCCAGGAAACTTAAATTTAAATGAAATCAATGATTTTCCCAGCACTTTTTCTTAACTATGTTATCAGAGCAAGGAAATCATTGTCTGAAGTCTGCATGGGGGAGGATGTTTTTATAATATGAAGTGACCTTAGCATCTGTGTTGTCACCATGCATCCTTACATAATTTCAACAGGTACAGTGCATTACCCTATTACATTTTGGTTCTCAAGAGGCCTTGTCGTGTTCACTTTAATCACACTGTCTGTCAGAGACCTGTCCATATCTATCTATCTGTCAATCTGACCATCCTTGTACCTGTCTGAAGCTGGATAGAAGCCTAAATAGAAGGTAAGGTTTGCCACAATCTGAAAATTCAACACAGGAAAGGTAACTTAATTATTTAGAAATTTATTTCATTGGACAAATAAGAAGTAGAAAGAAGCTGGCCATATTTGTGACATTGGATTCCAATGAAATAGTTCAACTACTGTCCTAAATTGTGCTGGCTTTGTTAAAACACTGTAATCACAGAAAGAATGTTCTTCTAAATGGAATTGCCTTGAGTTCAAAATTGGATTTTAAATTGTATTATTCTAATGTAATATTTTATTCATTGTTTGGTAAAAGATAATTTGAGATCACACATGTTTTCTGAGGGTCTGCCTTATTCTTTAAAGCCAGCAACTATCTTCCATAGCCCAGTTTCTAACTACTGCTCTATAAATTCTTTCAAACCAGGTAGGGAAAAATGTGAGGAGGAGACTAAATAGTCTGCTCAGGAATTCATTACTAAATTGTGGTTTACCTATATGGTCTTTTTCTCCCATATGTCATTGAATATATTCATCTTAAGTTTCATATTTGCAGCTGAACTCCCTTTGACTGACCTACTGTAATTGAGATTCCAAGCAGATAGAGACCTCCTGTGCTTGCTTGTCTGAACCATTCCTTCTGATCCTGGTTCCCCCTATTTCCAAATCATTATTTCACTTTTTCTATTAAAACTTGATATGACTAACAATATAGTTTTCAGAACTAGACTCATTTCTCATGAATGACAGATATCTCTTTATTTCTGCTATGAATATTGTAAAAGAGGAAAAAATTAGAGATCTTGAAGTAGTTGCATGATATCAAAAATTGCACTTTGCTTTATAATAGTAATGCTTTGTAGTTATCCATCAGTCTTCAAACACTAATCAATTTTAAGTTATTACAAGGTTTATAATGGAATATATCATTTGTACTTCTCTTATCTTCCCTGGAATTCATTCAAGTAGATTTTTTTTTTAATTTAAACTCTCTAACAGCTATTCTTTCTCTCTGACTTAATAACCAGAAAGGTCTGCCCTCATCTTAAAATAGAGTGACAATGGTTATGTCTTCCTGGTCTTACCATCCATTTCACTGTTCCATTTTCTAAGCGGAATAGACCACACCTTTTGATAGATATCAAAGGAAAGCCTCAGAGAAATATTTTTTGAAGATTAAAGGGATGGAATTACAAATGAGTAAATGTAGTTTGATTTAATAAACCTGGTCTGAGGGAAAGAGTCTGAGTCCCAAGCAGTGCAATATCCTAAGAAAATCCTTTACAACCAGCTGAGGCAAAGCAAAAGAAAATGCTGAATTTGAGCTTTTGAATATAAGCTCTCAGCTTTGAGGCTACAACTCAAACCAGTCCCATATTAGATCTAATGTGAATCTTACATTACTATTTGGAAGAGAAAGGTGTTCATATATGGGGAAAATCTGGCACTAGGTCATTGGTTGTGTGCTTTTTTGGATGTGGAGGTAGAAGCTAGAAGAAAATGGAAAGAGTAAAGGTCTGGGTAAAAGAGCAGGTGCAGAAGGTGTCTCAGTCTGCACATTATGCAATGAAATGTACACAAGTTATGTGGAGAATCAACTCCATTTTATTGCTGTGAAGTGGGGTTCTAATGTAATTAAAAGGAGTAACTTCATTAATTACTGTAACAAGCTGGATTGTATATGTTTGGAAAAATACATATCAGGTATAGGATAAATTTTGCAAATCTCAGATGATCAGTTATGTCTAGAGCCATGCAGGGACTTTTAAATCTCAGCACCGCATGGGATTACCTCAATCACCACTGCATAAACACTTATCTTTGAAACCTATACTTGCATCTGCCCCTAAAACTAAAAATGCCAGTGTTTCTGCTGATAGAGTTGCTAAAGACAGCTTCTGAGGCTAGGTTGGTTGGCACCTGAGCCCAAACAGGTATTTCACCCTCACTGTTTCAACCTGGGTGTTGTTTGTGAGGTTTGACCTAGTAGGAGGGATCAGGGTAGACCACATGGATTTCATGTGGCAGCAAACGCAGCCAAGGCGAGATGTCTCAAGGCTGGATGGTTTATGAACACGATTCACACAGGAGCCCCGTGGAATAATCACTTATATAAGGAATTTGTGGCATTTACTTCTAAGTCTCTTGCTGCTTGATTTAAACAGGTTTTCTTAACTTCCAAGTGCTCCAGTCAGTTGTTTCTGGAGACCTTTTTGTCTGATAAACATCCCGCTACCTAAAGTAGGGTATGCAAGGATGCTGGTGGGAGGGAATGGCAGTGACTGATAAAGAAATCTTGCATGGCATGTTTGCTGGGACTATTTATTCCATTATAAAGACAGGGAATAGAATAAAAATTTTCAGCTCTCACTCCAAAACAGTCATATTTGAGAGCATTTCCTATCTCTGGCAGAAAAATTCTCTTCCATATGTAATAGATGAAGATGTCCTTAATACTTTTGTTCCCATTTTATTGGGGAAAAAGAAAAAGAAAAAGAAAAAGAAAAAGAAAAAGAAAAAGAAAAAGAAAAAGGAAAAGGAAAAGGAAAAGAAAAAGAAAAAGAAAAAGAAAAAGAAAAAGAAAAAGAAAAAGAAAAAGAAAAAGAAACCCCATACAAGTTCTATTAACAATTACTTATTGTCTTCAGGCTAAATTTAAGGTAAATCTCCACCTGAACCAGTGAATCTGAGGCAAAAAATTCTAAGCAAATCCAACTGCCAGTAGATTTTGCAAATATATATTTTTTTTGCATTTTGTCAATCTTCCTTGAAGAAGGGAAGCAATTACTTCTTATTTCTTTGTTCATTTACTAAGAAAACTGGGTAATTTTGAGTTCATGTGTGCGTGCATTGAGCAGAACACTTGGTTACTAGAATAAGTTCAGCTAATAATGAAATGGGGTTTTTTTGAACCTTGAAATACTGAAACATTTGAAGTTCTCTTGGTTTTCTCATTTTACTGCTGTGTTGACTTGGTCTTGGACTTAATGTCCTCACAGAGAAGCATATGATGAAGTTAGGGTATGTATAGGAAATGTATATTAAAAATAATTAGATTCTATTCTAAGCAGTATGATTAATGTTATGAAAAAATAGGGTTTAAATTCTGTAGTTGCTAGTATAAAAATACATGAATCTTCCCAAGTTGTTTGAATGTTCTTGTACACTAAAAGATCATTCTTCTTCAAACAAGAAAATAAGTTTTTCTTGGGTTCTTTTTATTACTCAGTGACAAAGTTAAAACGCTAAAACAGTTTAAAGACAGGGGGAAAAAAAGAAATCTTGAAAGAATAATCTGACAATGGTCATTAAAAAAGAATGACTTTTCCTAAATGCTCTCTAGATTTATTGTTGTCTTGTAGAATAAAGTGAACAGGTTTTATAGGGCAAGATTTAATAACCAGAGACTGGACTAGTTAATACATGAGACACTTCAGAATACTCTTTACAAAATCTCCACACTTGATGACATGCTTATTTCTTTCATTTGCACTGGAAAGAAGGCTTGTTTTCAAGTATTTTTGCCCCAGCAGGGCATCATCCTCCATAGGAATTGACAGTTGATGCTTCCAGAAATAAATGGGGTCCTGCTTTTCTCTCAGCATCCCCACAGTGTGAAGGTGTGTGGTTTATTGAGGCTTCAGTTCTGCTAGCCCAGTCAAATGCTGTAGGACCTTAAAACTTGAAGTCTGAGGCATCAGTTCCCTTTCCTCTCACCCAAAAGAGACGTGAGACGTTCTGTTGCTGAGAGCAAAAGAATGATGAAATTCCTTACAGCTCTCAAATACTTCCAGCACATATTATTTTCTTTATTAATGAAAGGAAAAGGGGTGACTAAGAGGATGACTAATGGTGACTAAAAGGCAGACACTGTGCTATAAATCTCCATGGACTTTCTTGGAGGAAAGGATTGTGCATGTCTTTGGCTCTATTTCCATAGTTACCCCTCTTTTACACCTATATCAAAAACCCTTTTGGGCTACCAAGTGGTGGAAGCTTTTAGCAGCTTTTCAGTTTACTGAGACTTTAATTCTAGCTTTAGTCAAGTCCCACAGGAAATGATTGAATTTTGTGGTTTGGGTTTGTTTGTTTGTTTGTTTTTAAATATTAATTGAGTTTTTACTAGAAAAGCCTACTGTGCTACAAATCTTGTAAGAGAGTGTATTCTCTTGAGAGCCCTAGCCCAATTCTGTAAAATTCAGGTTTGTAGAGTGTAAATATAAAATCCCATGTGTATTCTCTGAAACAGAATAAACCTGTGGTACTCAGCTTTGTACTTTTGCAAAGAGTCTTCCAATGAACATGTTACCCTGTAACACAGCAACGCTCGGTCATTTTGAACTCTGTTAAGAGAGAAATTTCTGGTTCCTCAGCATGACTGGTGGGCATTAAAATGTTTATTAAACACTGTTTAATGACAAATCTGGAGTACTAATATAGACAATAATATTTTCATTTCAGTTATTTTTATTCATCAGATTTGGTGAAGCTTGAGGAAGATTAAAAAAAAAAATATAGGGTATCTGTTATGCTGAGACATCATGAGAAGCTTTATAGTTAAAATTGCTTTACTTCAGTTATCCCACTGAATGTGCTTCACAGTTCAGTCTGTTTTCATTTTGGTTGTAAACTGTGCATGTTGTACCAGTGAACCAAAAGATAAATATTGTACCATGTATTTACGAGGTAAAAAATTCCAAAGAATTTTCTGAGCATCCATCCCAAGCTCGTTTTAGAGCTCAGGATGCTTTTTTTTTTGGTTTTCATGAGGCTGCAAATTAAGCTGCAGATTTCTTGACCTTACTTGGAATACAGTGTTGTTCAAGTTTTCTTGCAGCGTCTTGGACTTGTCTGTCTAGACGGGAACACCCAAAACGTCACGATTAAAAATGGGGAAAAAAGGGCATGGAAAACTGCATAAAGGTTCTTGGAGCTTGGGTTAAAGAGGGTTTTTTTGGGGCAAAAGTGGTTGTGTGGTTTCTGGTTTTCTGCTGAGCTGCGATTCGCTGCCGCATCTTCCTCGGAGCCTGCGCGCCCCCTGCGGGCCGCTCCCGCACCCGCAGCCGCCGGAGCGGCCCCGTTCCCGGAGTACCAAAATCGCTCCATCCATTACCAAATTGGTTATTGAACCTTGTAACAGGCAATAATGAAACAAAAACACTTTCTGCCCGGCTACAGACACATTCATAAGGAAAGTGATCATTCTTTGTCCAACCCTGAGGTTTTTTATTAATATATTTATCTTAAACCTTGGTAGACTTCACTGTTCTTTTTTTTTTTCTCTAGTCCATTTAATTTGTACTGAATCAGTTTTACATATGCAGTAAAATATTACTAAAATTTTCTACAAATTTCCACGAAGTGAGGATTTTCTTCATATGTTTTGTTAGATAATTTTAAGGAAATACGTCCTGCACCATTTGTGTCAAGTGCTCTCTGTTCTTTTCACTGGAGACATAAGTGTCCTCTTATGCCTTTTGTCAAGTATAATCTGGAGAACTGTGCATTTGTTAAAAGAGGTTTTTTATTTTTTACCCTGTTTCTGAGTCTTCCAGCCCTTCACTCTCACTTTTGAGCACATTATTTTAACCTGTGAAGGACAGATAAATGTGAAAAGATTGCAGAGTATTTGGGTATTTCCCTAAAACGTGAGAATGCAACTAATTCTCCATTAGCACATAGAGTATTCCAGCTGTATGCATCTATCAAAACTGGTCACTTAATGTCACATTTAAAGATATTGTTAGAATCTGCTTTCTAAATCCTTTTGTAATCACAAAAGAAAGCTGTAAGTCATTCCCAACTTTTCTCTTTTTTAATTAAATTAATTACTATGCTTGCTTTCTATACCTAAAAAACACATTACATAAATAACTGCAAAAGATTAAGCTGTTGGCTCCCCTGAAGCCTAATATCTAATCTGAACCTCTCCTGGTTCAGCTTAAAGTCATTTCTTCTTGTGCTTTCACTGAGACATGGTAGAAGAGACCACCCCCACCTGGCTAAAGCCTTCTTTCAGGCAGTTGTAGAGAAGAATGAGGTCTCCCCTGAGTTTCCTCTTCCCCAGGCTAAACACCCCCAGATCCTTACAATATTAGCAATACGACTGATGATCTGTCACAGACATTAGCATCCCTTAATAAATCTCTCTTTTGCTTTTCAGACTGACTCAGTCTTGTCACCACTGTAGAAAATTAGCTGTCTTCTTGGTCAATGTAACCAACATTTTGCTAGTGCTTGTGAAGACTTACACACCCAAGAACACGTCCATGAACACACACACACCTACACACACACACACACAGACACACACACGTCAGAGTTACTTGGTTTGTGTTGATTTGCTTGCCTTTAATTCTGAGTATTTTATCAGGCCTCTTTGCTAGTAGTGTTACAGATTTCCTGCCATACAATCAGAACACTTTCAACCTTCATAAACTTAAGTTTGAATTCAGTGACTCCCTTCTCTCAGTAAATTCTTACTAATTTGTCAAGATGAACCCATAATATTCCTTCAAGTCACTTCTCCCAGAATATGAGTTCCTTAGCAGGCTCTCACATAACCAACCAGATGTGCTGTTCTGTAAGGCACAAGTCTTCCAATGCTTACATCTTTCCTTTTGGATGTTGTTTATTTTTTCTTTCTAAATAGTATACATACATATTAAACTTTTATCCTGGGCCTTGAATGTCTTCAACAGCTGTCTAGTCAACATCCTTTGACAAAATTAAGCAAGAAATCATAAATCATCAAAGACTCCAAACAAACTGCTGTCAGTATTAGGATTACCTTATGGTGACCTGTCCTACAGTTCAGTTCTCTTGCTTGAGAATAAAGGGTGAAATGTTTTAAACCTCTCTTTTTCATTTCTGTGGTTCCAGACAGCTCCTAGAGAATCTATTCACTGCTCTGTTCTTCCCCTCAGAGGATTGCCACTGATACATTTTATGCCAGATATCACATGAGTTTCAAATGTTGTCAAAGTCTTACAAAATCTGTAAAAGAACTGCTTCACAATGCAGGGAGTTACATGGAGCTTAACCATTAAACAGTCACTAGTACCAGAAATGAGACTCATTCAGTTCTGACTAATAACTGAATTACTCACTTGTGCTCTAAGATGTTCCACAGCATGACCTGCCTCTTTTTTAATGGAAATTTTTCCATGGTTTTACTGTTCCCCATAATGTTCCTTCACTGAATCCCTATTAGTAATGTAATACAGCTGCATTCACTTGTCACTTTCTCTTTTGTGTGATCTGTATTATGCAGCATATATGTAATGCAAGAAAGAAATCTCCTTTGTTGTTTACCTGGACTGGTGGGAGGTGTCCTTGCCCATGGCAGGGGCAGTAGACTAGATGAGTTTTAAGGCTCCTTCCAGCCCAAAGTATTCTATGGTTTATGTCTTATTGGCTCCACATCACACAATTGGTCATTTTCTCACTCTACGTAGCAGAAAAAGTCTACTGAGAAAATAGTAGAACTGAACATCATTGTGGTCTTGGTAACTAAAGTACATGAGAAATGTATTAATATTTATACTAAAGTCTGTTTCCAAACTCTGTTTATGAGAGCCTATACAACTTCAGGACACTCCAGTTTTAGGTCTCATGCCTAGAAAAATACTGTTTTATTAACATATCTTTTCTTTATGGAAAATATGTGTGGGCTCATTTGCCATGTACTACACTAGCTTCTTTATTGATACCGATGGTAGCCTATTTCAAATTAAGAATAATGATTTCCTCTCCATACTTTACATATTATTTTATATTTACATGTATCATACTATAATATGTCTCTTTTATGCTCCAAGAAACCTTTTAACATCCATTAATATAAGAAAGTAACTCTTATTAATGTAACATTGAAATAACATTGGAATGACACTTTCCCATCATCTTAGTTGTATATTCAAAAGTACATTACAATTATTAACCACAAGATGGCTCAATAGGAGAGGGAAATGTAGCTTTTTTACATCAGAAAACCACACCATTTCTGCATTTTAAAACTGAACATAATCTGGCTCCTCAGACACCAGGATTGAATGCATCCAGTCCACTCCATTATTAAAACACAAAAACACTGTACTGTTAACCCAGTTTAGATAAAAGCCAACCATGACTTTCAGTTTCCTTCACTATAAAGTTAAAAAATGTAAGGTTCTTTTAAGATCTGAGGAAAAACCGAGCAAGAATGATGGAAGGAATCAAACTTTTAAAGGCAAAAATTCATCAAAAAACTGCTGCATGTTGCAGAGACTGAATAAGTGCTCAGTTATCTTTAATGAAATATATTTAATTACTCTATGAGAGTTGGTCTTATACCTAAGAGTATAAGATTAATGTGACATAAATTGCTAAAACACAGAGTTCTGATCATTCAGTTGTCAACATTAAGACATAAACAATGTTCATCCCCCTCTCAGTTTTTTCTTTACTACTACTTTTCTACTTATCCATGATTTTACTTCAGATGTAATATATATCTAGGAATTAACCAAGTATATCAGAAGGAATATGCTTAAATGTCAATGCCTGTTCTAGTTTGAAGTAGTAACTGCAATGAAAGAATGAAAAAGCATAGCTTCCCAAGGATAAAAGAAAAAGGAGTGGGAATGAAGGAGTGAGGTCATACTCTCCTCCTCTCTTTAAGGTTTGCCTGCTTTCCCCCTCACTCTTACACCAAAGTCCTTTCAAGGCAAGTGTGATTATCTTCATCATGTCTCCTCAGAGTTTCAAAGCTCTCTTTGACCTTTCCTGTATACTAGCTGATGGCTTTGCCTGCACACCCTTTGGGAAACACCCTTCTCCTGTAGTGTACATACTGCTCTTGCACCTTGGTGAGGGTAGTTAGATTTGGAGAAGGCAGGGAATGTGATTCTACATTCAGCTCATGAGGAAAGGGAGAAGAAAGTGAGAAGAACATACTTGCTTTTTGCTCACTGAAGAGCTGCCAGGGAGTAGGAGAAAGGGAAGTAAGCGTCATGGGAACTTTGCCAATTTTTCCCCTTCTTGAGCTGCAGCCGCTGCTCACAAAGGAAGAAGCAGGCAGAAGAGAGCTGGCTGATTAGACCCTGGAGTTATGGAAATCAACTCTTTCATCATCTGAGTTACTTTTTCCTCCAACATCTGGCTCACCAGCTGCTGCCTGGGAGCCCAGTTTTGCAGCACTAAAGAGCCAGAAGGTCTCCAGAAAGCATTTTAGCAGCTCCCACTACCTCTACAGAGCATCCTGTGCCTCTATCAGTCTGCTTTCCAGACACTCAAATTCCTGTCAACCTGCAAGGTGCTGAGTGTTCTGCTACCAGCTCCACAGACAGCTCCTCTCTTTCTTTTCTGGTTGGATTTTTTTACTGCACTGTCTGACCAGACACTGAGCAGAACAATTGTCTGATCAAGTCCTGCACCTGATCAACTCTATTTGCCAGTGTGATTGTTCTCATCTCTCTATGTCTGACGTTTGTGATGCTTCAAGACTAGCTGGGAGAGTAGCACAAGATTTGGGGACCAGCTAAAGGAGAGACTCTGTGTGTGTGTGTGTGTGTGTGTGTCTGTGTCGGTGTCTGTGTGTGTATGTGTGACTCTAACAAACTTCAGGCTGGTCTAGCTGGAGTTTTAGGCTTAGGGCTTTAGGGGTCGGATACTGAAGGGACCAGATTTCAGATACCAGAGAGTCTCTCCTGGCGAGCTCTGAAGCTCATTAGCCACAAGACAGAGAAGAATTGGGCCACTTGTCCTTTCATTCTTACATGACTATATACATATCTGTGTATATGTGATGCCCATACAAGAACTGAGGTCCTGTTTATCTCTGAATGGTCGATCATGATTTTGTATAACAGAGGACACAGAAAGAGCACTGCTGGCACAAACCTTGCAAGATTGGTTGTAAGATGCAGCTTTGCAGGTGTTTTCTGCAGAGACAGGGCTGCATACTCCTCAGGTTTCTCATGATTTCCAGCCCTGGCAAGTCACTTCGGGAGTGTGAATGAGAGTTATTTCTCCAGCCAAAGACCTCTCAAGTGCTCAAGGAACAAGTGTGTACCTTCAAAGCATGACTTCAAGGATGCTGCCATCATTGTCCTGAGTTCTGTGCTGTGTACCTGGAAATAGTCATTTTTCACACAGAAGTTAACAATCCCTGATATGGCCAAAGGCTCCTTTTCCTAGAATTTTCTGAATGATGAAGTGAATAGTGTCAACATGGCAGAAACATACGGAAAAAAAATTAATCATTTTAAATGTTATTAAAATTAATCTGAATGTTAAGATATTCAGTGAGATCAGGGGAGACACAGCAAAATAATGAGTTCAGAGAACAGCAGAAATAGGTTCCTGAAAAAGGGTGAGAGACAAATGAGAGAGGAGCAACAGAGTCAGAAGAATGAGCTGAAGTCTGGCAGCAGAGAGCAAGCAGAAAGACTCTCTCAGCCTCTGTCCTTCTATATTGCTTTAGAAATATTCCAGTTTGTTGTGAGCTCTCAAGATCGATCAGGAGCTGTCTGCTGCTCACTTCAGAGGGTCTTGGGGGAGCACAAGTCACCCTGGCTCAGAGTCGTTTGGAGCACAACTCCCAGTTTAGTTCCCCATGGAGAGAATTTTGCTCTTCTGCATTAAAACCACACTGAGGACTCAGCCCTGTCCCCAAGTAGAGATTGTCAGGGCTTCAAAACCAAGCTGCTGCTCTGAGCCAAGTTGCTAATGAAGGCACAACCTAATGCAGTTTACTCTTTCCCTCTAAAACTCGTGGGGCCAGTGTCTGTCACCCTTAAGGAATCACCACATCTAACCATAAAGAAAAATGGTAAAGTAAAAGTGTGCCAGGGCAAGGAGCTGCATGTGTGTTCCTTCTGTCGGTGGTGACTCACAGCAGCGCCTGCGTGAGCGGTGCGTGGGCAGCACCATCCTGCAGATGATATTAGGAGACAGATTTTCCCAATGAGTTTCCAGCCTCCTTACCTTTGTCATTGGAGGATGGCTCCATACATATTTTATGAGCTTGGGTGTTGTCTTTTCTAGCTAAGTAAAAATAGCTTGCATACTCCGATAAGACAATGATTGGAAAAAAAAAAAAGTGACGTTAATATTTTTTAAATATATTTTCTTGCAGTTATTACTTGAATATTAATTTTTAGTGAGATCTTCCAGAACAGTACATTTTGACCTGCCTATGCTTAACTGCCATGACTGAGGTACAATATACTTAAAACCCAGATTTATCTAATGGAATGAGACTGGTCAAACTTGGGATCATGTTGCCTGGCTGGACGTGATGTTGGGGGTTCTGCTCTAGTTGGCTCTGATTGAGCAGGAGAGTTGGACTAGATATAATCAAAAGGCCCTCCCTGATATAAAGGATTCTCTGATGCTATGATTCTGAGATATATTTCCCTCCTTCCCTGAGAATTTGCTAGTACACTATTTGAAAGAAGGTCTCTAGTGTGCTAGTTTTGGCTGGGATAGAGCTGATTTTCTTCTCCATGGCTAGTATGGGACTACATTTTGGACAGTTTTGTCTAGGAGGTTTTAAAAGACAATTTCCAAATTTTTCATTAAGTCAGTGAGAACAGTTCAGCCAATAATAAGCACTTCAAAAAAATCAAATTCAATATATTAACAACTAAACAACTATGAACTGGTTTTTAATGAAACTATATTCAAAATTATTTACAGATTTAAAATGATCAAAAGACAATTATTCATAACTTCTGTAATTCAACTAGCTGTCAGTTTAAGAGAAAAAGATTATTTTGTATAGGAAAGCTATAATTTCTTAGTCATAAAAAAATCTAATATCTGTCAGGGTTTATTTTGTGCCATATTCACCCTCAATTTTCTAGTGTTTGAATGGTTAGTAATTGTAAATGTTCAGAAGAACATTTAAATAGAAAATGTAGTGCCTCACAGATGTTTAGCTGTTGGTGTTTTTTCTCTTTTAGCTTTGGGCTGGGTTTTTTGCTTTTTTCTTTTGGCTACTCCACTTATTTAGTTTTATTCCTTCTTTCCTGAGTTAGCATAACTCTTATGCATGGTTTACTGAGTATATTGTTTGGTTAAAATTTACTTGTAAAGCGTAGAGTTAAATGAACTCCAAAGGATGCAAACAACAGCTTTTCTATGATTCCACAGAAACTAATTTTGTTTTTCTATTACAATTGTTACCATAATGCCAGCAACATGATTAGCATATTCCCAATTGTAATATTTTTATCAGCTAGAAGTGAATCATATATATTCCAGCCTAGTTTAACACAGTTACTGATTTTCAAGGACTATGAGCTAATCTCTAACTCATTAAAATATAGTAAAGCATGAGGAATAAATGAAATTAATCTGAAGTATTCATCCATGAATTCTTAATTGCTTTAGCTTGACTAAAGCCTGGGTGGTGTCTAAATGAGCTTAAGAACAGGCTTTTAACAAGATCTATCAGCCAGAGTTAATTTTTGGCTCTCTTCATGCCACAGGTCTGGAAATTTTGCTGGGAGGTACTTGACTCTCTGCCCAAGAGCTGATCAGCTGGGTCATGAACCAGGCTGATGTTACCACAAATAGGAAAAAGAGAATAAGCATCATATGAGCAGTAGAAGCATACAGCCAAGCAGGGTCTTCCAACAGCAGAGCCTGTTATCTTGAGAAGGTAATTTCAGATATTAAAGGTGCATAGCAGTAGATAAATGCAAAAATGTCCCATGGCTTGGAAAGTTCTTTATGAATTAGTTTATGAATTTTGAATGGTAAAACACAGATTTCTCAGCTGGAGAGCTTGTAGAATCATACATTGTCGACATGCAGAGAAGAAGATGATTTTTGATATCAAGTATTCTACTTTAGCATTCTCTGTTTTTCATAGAATCTGTGCTTGATTACTGTTCAGAGCAGAAAGCTAAAATTAAATTAAAATGGTTAATTGTGGACTAGGTGTGAACAGCAGGTTTCTGGGTCCTTGAGATGATAAGAAAAAGAAAAGTTAGAATTGACCAGAAATTAAAGTTGTTGTTGTTGTTAAAATCTGAAACCAAAAATAATCTTTACCCCACCATACTCTACTCCTTCTCCTTGTTTCTCTTAGCTTTCATTACTGAGTATAATGTCATATGGTGTGGAGTATCCATTTCTTCAGTTTGGGCCAGCTGTCCTGGCTGTGTCCCCTCCCAGGCTCTTGCTCACCCAAAGCCTACTGACCTTTGTGGATCAGTGGGCCAGCTCTGCTCAGAAGTGGCCAAAACTTTGGTGTGTTATCAGCTTCCTTCCACATACAGCTACAAAGCACTGTGAGAGCTGCTATGGGGAAAACGAACTTGAATCAAGACAGACACAATGCACTAATTTTGCTCCTACTGATTCCTGGAAATGCTGTTCTTTGAACTGAATTTATTCTCTTTTTATTTTCCTTATTTCCTGCTATGCTATTTTGAATCTAGAAAATCAGAAAAATCAACTCTCTCGGAAAGAGATAAAACATATATCTACTACCTTTGTTGAGAAAATCTTCCCTTAGGAAAGAGGAAAGGGCTTTTTTCAGAAATCAGTATTGTACTCAACCATTACATGTCAAAACAAAATTGCAGGGTGTTGGGAAAGGTGACAGTAGAACAAACAGATCTGCAGTCTGCATACAAGATGTTCTGCAAATGTCCTGAATCCTCTAGGGCCTCTGAAATCACATAAAATCACTGTGGCTAAGAGCTGAATTTACTCATTTTTGGAAAGACTTTTCTGACATTGTTTCCAGCTTGCTCCATGTGAGACTTCTTGTGCAAGTTGAAATGTTTAATTGTTGCTGTTGCTATAGTTTTCTCATTATTTAATATGTCTATCTTAATTTCTGGTTACTCAAAGCAACTGTCTTCACATTTTGGTCGTAGTAGAATATTCTTTAACATCATCTGTCATCAACTCTGAAACAAGCAATCCCTGAAATATGTTTTAGCACAATTTCAATTGAGTTTCTGCTGTCCATAATGGAAGAATATTATTCAGACTGAAATAGAATTAATATTATACAGACAGAAATATCAGTTAAGCACACTTTTAACCATAATCCTGAGGCCTCTTGCACTTGGTGCTCTGTGCAAATGTGAAATTCTCTTCCTTCAAACTTCTAATACTTATGTTTGGTTGTGTGTTAGTAGAGATAAGCACTGCACTAACTTTTTGGTCAATCAGACAACCATCAGTTCAGTCAGAGCAGACAACACCTAAGATTATTTTATGTGTGCTCACTGTAGAGCTCACTCTGAGCAAGAAGGCAACAGAAAATAAAGAAAAGCTGAAAATCTGACAGACACTGCAAGTTCAAGATATTCTGGTATGGGTATCTCTACTTTCTCTGTATCTCCATAAACACTCTGAGGCCCCACCAAAGTCTGTCACACTTCGTCTTTTGCACTTCCTGAAAAAGCCTTCAGTGCTGACAATAAACTCCTAACGTACTGATGAAAAGCAAACTATGAACCAAGTAGTAATTGCCTCCCTCATAGGGCTATTTTCTTCATTTTATTACACCTCGTGGCTCTTTCATTGCAGCTTTTTTGAGCTATTTCTTTGAATAATGGAAGAATACAGAGAAAAAAATCTAAATAGACTTGACAGCAATAAATAGCTGCCTTTTCATCTGGTTTTATGAAAAATGGGTTTCAGACAGCATGGAAAGTCCCTTCAAGTTTTTAAATTCATTCATTTCCTCCTCCTGGTTTTTCCTTAAGAAGACAAGAATATTTTTCTTGACTTGACTAATAATTTAGAAAAATACTGATTTAATAAAGGTATAATGAAGTGATAAATATTAGAAAAGTTTCAATTTTTCTTTAAAAATATATTATAATTTTCTGGTTACTATTTTATTTATATGAAATAATTTCTTTGAAAAAAAGAGGATTTCTAGAGTTCTCTATTTTTTTGTTCAAGTACTGATATCACAGCTGTTTCCTACTCCTTAAACTTTTATTTAGCATATCTATACTGACTACTTAGAAGTCAGCATGGATAACAGGGCTCAAATAAATAGCAGCAATGAGTGAAATTTAGAGTAAAATGTTTCATTTCAGAATTTTGGTAAGATTTTATTTTGCCCCAAAATAACTGAAAAATTAAATGGTGGATAAAATGAAATAGTCCTAAAATTTTAGTAGAAAGACTAATTAATTCCTTCAAAATCCTGTTGTCCTCATATGACCAATTCTGTTTCCTGCAAAGCCGATGGGAAACACTGTAAAATTCAACAGTAGCAAAATTAGCGTTTGTTCATTTTTATGTTTTCCTTTGCCTTTCCTTTCAGTTTGCTTGTGATCTATCATGAGAAATTATTTCCTCGAGGAAAAAAATCTGATGTTCCTGAACTGGGTAAGATTTTTTAATTAAAAGATTTGCTGTACCTTCTTGCTGAACAAAAATACATTTCATCTAAATAATTGTTATCAATTTCTTACTATTACTATGTATGCTGAATCCCTCATGTCTTAAAAAATCCATCATGATAAAATAGTTGTAGACCAAAATTAGATAAGTATTGAGTGATGGAAATGACTAGTGAACTCATTAAAAGATAATAAAGATAAGGGAGATGTTAAGACTATAGAAGTTCTGTGGTATTGATTGGGAGATTAGCAATGTTTCTTTTTCCTTTAGAATAAAAGTGAATTTGGGTGTTTCTTCTGTGCTTTTACACACATAGTCTAATTGCTATGATAGTTTGATAGGGTCTTTTACTACTTGAATTATTTCTATTCTGGAGAGGCAGAATAAGTGACAGTGAAATGGAATAAGTATTTGCACAGCAGGAGCAGAAAATTGCCTGAAGCTCTGCCAGCTCCAGCTGTGAGGAAATGCATCTGCTTGGCTAAGTAGAGTCAGATTAGTATTCAGATATAAATTCTTCAAAGAACAAGACTCAGAAAATGGTGTGGGGTACACACCAACTGAGCTTCATGGTGGTGAATATGTCGTGTTCTCACCTTGGAACTGCCTAACTGTTGTGAAAGATAGCAAATAAATAATGTACAATATGTCAAGTCTCTGTTGTACCTGTTGTGTGCATGTTGGATTTTTCCATCTACACATTTCCATGCCACAGAAACTTAGTTTTGTTTGCCTTCTTGTTTTCAGAAAGCAATTCTGATGACCTCTGATCAATTTTTCAATCTCTAAACATAACAAATATTCACAAACTGGTATTAATATAAAGCAAATAACAGGGAAACAAAATAGTTTGTACTATAAACTGATGATTCCTAACACCTAAGCCATACAGAACTGAATGTTGCTTCGACATATATAACTCCTGAAGAATATGAGTGTTTGATATTAGCTGTCATTTCATTTATGAAATAGTTCAATGTCCAATGTGTTCAGAAGAGGAGAGAAAATTCTCTTTAAAAGATTGCTGGAAGGCAGAATTTTTAGTGAAAATTAACTCTGGGATTGAAGAACTTTTAATAAACTGTTTTTCTCTGTACAGATTGTTGATATAATTAATACTGATATATAAGAAAGAGCTGCTTCTTGAACATATTTCCTATCTGGATGTGGAACACAATTAACCTAGCTCAGGAGCTTTAATCAGGGTAGAAAACCCATACAAAATGCCTTCTAGTCTGGCACCCGGTAAGGTCATACCTGGTAAAACAAATATACAGCACTATGAAGGAAACAATAGCTACTTTCAGAATGGCATGAATGATTGCTTTGTTAGAGGGGACACTCAAATGGAATGATGGCCCACTAAGGATCACAATTAGTTCATTCTGGTTTAGAAAGAGGAAAGTCCAAGTGCAGCAGAGAATGAGTGTGAATGGAGGAATCCAGAAGGCAATGCTGGTACACAGAATGAGAGTTGCTGGCTCATACCTGCCCAAAACTTTAAATATGGCAAACAAATGGGAATACCAATATGGGAAAACAAATATAGAAACAACCATAAAACACTTATATTCTAAGTATCAACTAACAACATTAAAATGAAATGTTGGGTAAAGGGATTTAAATGGAATAAATAGGAAACCTTTCAAAATGGAAAGAATATGTAGTCAAAGTCTTAATAAATGCAAAGTTTGATTTAGGTAAGTGATTTTATATGATTTTCCAGAATCTAAATCATATCTTTGGGATTTATTTTAGCCCTGATGATGTATAAGATTTTCATGTCCCTGAAATCCAAGCCTGTGCTCCCCATTCTGTGGTTGAAACTCAAATATGCTGCTTTTGGGGCTCTCTGATACTGCTTGTGGTCTTCATTTCACTTCCCACTTCACTGACTTCACTTTTTTAAAAGAGATTTTTTTTTTTTTTCTGAGAGAGAGAAATACATATCTTTTGTGTGGAGACTGAGCTGTTAGACCTTTTCAGAGCAAACTTTCATGTTCAAACATCTCATAACACGTAGCTAAAAGAAGAATCCCATTTCCCCCAAGAATAACGCAAAGTGTGAAATCATTAGGCCTTGTAAAGTCAGCATTTCTGTTCATGCTGAAACAGCTAGATATACATTATAGGAAACCATATAGGCAAAGATGAAGAGCTAAGATATATTCTGGATTGAAAAATGGCTGAGTATGAATTTTCAAGATCATATTAAAACACCTATTTTCTACCCTGCTCACATTTTAGGAAATTAGTTCTGAAAACTCTCAACTGATCATATAGGTTTGTTCTTTTTTTCATTGGCAATTTTTTAAAGCTACATTTTGGTTTAGCTTTACAACAGCTGAAAGATGGTAGATAGCAACTTTTTCTCCCTAAGTCACATTTTTGATGCCACATTTCAGTAATATGTGAACATATTTTTTTATACATACTGTCTTTATTTCTATTCTATTTCAACATTGCACACACTGTTTTCTTCAAACATGCTCATAACAGCATATGGCAAAGAAAAGAAATCCACCTAAAGCACTGCAGTTATTCACTCTGAGACACCACAATTTTCCAGGAAGATCAGCCTTTGCTATGCAGACCAGATAAGTGAATCAGTTCTATTTCCTGATCCACTGTATCATTGGACACAACTGGTACTACTTGGACTATTTTGAATATCAGCCAGACACACACAGATGAAGGATAATTGCTTAGAATTTTAGGAGATGAGCTAAGCTGTTTAAGTGAAGTAACCTCCTTACCCATCATTTTCCTGTGTTTAGCAATGCCTTTTTCTTCCCACTGTTGCATCAAAGAATCAAACCAAACCCAAAACCAAAATCCTCCAATCTCTCAGATTCAAATAGGCTATATTTTTAAGTTAGCAGTATAACATTTTAAACTCTGAAGTGCTGAATCCTAAATAGTCATTTTCGGGACATTTTATATGATATTGCATGTCCTGAATGAAACCTTTGTTAGGGTAATCTAGTTGGTATTTATTTGCAGTGCTTCTCATGTCTAGAGATTAAAAGCAACTCAGGATTACCTATATTAAATATTTTATTTTTACCTAGCTAGAAATATGCTACTTCAAATATGCATCCCTTACAAATTTGTCTGACTTTGATTTCCTACAGGAGTGATGTCTCAAAAACAAAGCAGTAACTGACACATTTAAAGCTTCAGCACAAACACAAGAGATTGTATGAACACAGAGATTGATCTGTTCTATTTTCTTTCATTAAACATGTTCCTCTAGGTGCCTTCTAGGAAAATAATGTGGAGACAACTTTTGATGTAAAGTGAATGAAATGAGGATTTTAGGCATCGCAGCCATAAATCTGGTATATCTGAAGAGCAGTATAATCAACTTTAAATTTAAAGCAAAAAACCACTCATTCTTCTTCAGTCAAAGTGTATTTATACAGCAGGAATGAATTTTAAAAGCTTCAATAACTTTGGTATCGATTTATTCTACATCAGTTCCTTGAGAAATTTAGAAGAAAAACAGCAGTGAGGAGCACCATCATTTAATCTTCAATTACAGATTACAGATAGTTTTCTTAACCCCGGATTCAAACCAAAACATATTTTCTTATTAACTAAAGTGAGCTAAAAAGACATATATGCAGCCAGTAAAAAAATGTCAGGGTTTTTTCTCATCAGCCAGCCCACAAGCAAAATAAGGTGTTTAGTCTTGTAGGAGGGCAAAGTGGATATATATTCTGAATTTTCCTTCAAATACATTGTGTTTTCCTCCAGATATGCTAAGAAATCCTTCTATAGCCTCTTTTCACATTCAGCCTGCTGTGTAAAGTATGCAAGACTAGGAGAAAACAATTTTTTAGAATCTTTCCCTCCTTTAATACTGTTATTTAAAGAAATACTATGATTAAAGTACAGTAGCCTCACAATCTTCCCCAGCAATTTTGTCACCACATACTGTAAACAATATGCCAAAATATAAATAACTTTACAGGTTTGTTCAGTTTACATTCTCGGTAATTCAATTGTAACTGAAATGCAGACCACTAAATATCCAAATTCAGAATGCTGTTGCCAGAATAGGACTTTACTATAGATTTATGCTTTATCTGCTGCAGTACCTTTTAATAAATTAAAAAGTAACACAAATTAATTTCAAATAAAACAATTACTAGACCTAACTGTAGCACCAGACACAATTGTAGCATCATTTTTGAATTTTATTGCCCTCCTCTTCAATGTCAAAAATTTTATTCCAAATGAGGAAGAGAAAATCCCCTTTTGCCTCAGTCATGAATACTGAATTTGGGTTTTAATTTAGTATTTTGATAATCACAATCCACTTAAGGTACATAAGCATGCTAGTCACATACTTCATACCAGTTTAAATATTCCTCTGCAACTAAAAATATAGATAAAAATGTGTAAATCCCCTCAGCTCCCTGTTTTTCCTGTGAGCCTCTTCTGGCAGTCTAATATCCTCTTGAACTCCATGGGAGGGTCTATGTCGATATATAAGGTCTCGAACTTTAAAAAAACCCTGAGGTTAGTGCCAAAATAATGTAGTGTAGTAGAAATTGGCAAAATTAACTTTCTGTGTGAGAGGGTGACAAAATCCACTCCTATTTGGAAAGGTTCAACCTGAGAGCAGATGTTCCTTTAACCTAGAATGCTTTTCTTCTTTGCATTCCTTGGAGAAGAAAAATATGCTTTTGTTGGACAGTGCTACCTGTACAAACACTCTCTGCTGCCTTGTGTCCTTGTTTTCCCCATCTTCTCTCCTATACGTGGGCAAAACTAAAGAATGTCCAGACATTTTTTAATGACCCTGGATAAATCTTGTCTCAGAAGCTGTCAGACAACAGAAGGTTACTCTATGCACTTTGAGTAACAAGCTGTCTCCAGCATTTTTTAATTCTTAATAGCTCATCATATTTAAATGTTATTTCAATCCAAGATATTTTGCCTAATCCCCTTGGATCATAAGACAGATGTTTCTGGTTCTCACAACCAATTAATTACATGCAGACAACAAACATCCAAGTTCAGAAATACTCAATGTGTATATGTAAAAAGCCAGTCCTTACCACTTTCCATCACTGTGATGAGGTTTGCATTTAATGTAAAGTACCTGCTTACAAGGAGACAATCCAACATCAATATTTTTTTAAAAGCTATTTATATGCCAAAGGATTTTCAGACTAAAAAATTACTAGTTGAGTGGATCATTCTTTTTCCCAGAAGTCATCTGCAGATAAATGTACAAAGATGGTGTCTGTTATGAGAAATACCCTCTGTTGATGGTACATAATTCAAAGTTATTGAATCGTGATGATTCAAATGACACAGTGTGGATACCAATAACAGCAGAATAAGATAAAAATCCCTGTCAAAGGAAATAGATTTTTAATCTGGTTTTTGCCTGGTTTCATAAGGGAAATATGTTTTTGCTATCATATTGTCCATCATCAATCCAGTCATAAAAGTTCAAGTAATTTTGGTCATATTCAGCCAAATTATTCTTTCAAAGATTAGCAGTTAGGTGAAGGAAGGATGTTAAATTATGCAAGGTGAGGCTGGCAGAGCTGTCATGATAAGTTCCACCTAAAAGCAGCTGGCCAGAGAACCATTGCTGACATGCTGGTGACAGAGCTCTAAGAAAGTAAAATTGAGCTCCATGTTGTACAGTGAGGGCAGCTTAGAAGATCTTTGCAAAAGAGAATCTTGGGAAAGTGGGGCACACTGGATATATATCTGAAATAAATGAGGGTTTTTTCCTGATCCAGAAGTGACTCGATATGGGAGAGTTAAAATTTCTTCAGCTGAAGTAATCATGGGTGTTTAACATGTAGTTACACTTGAAAAGCTGAAAAATCTTTCACAGTAAAGTTCCCTTTAGGCCTCTGAACAAGTGACTGAATTTTTTACGCTAGACTTCTGAGAATTAGATTATAAGAACAAAAAAATACAGCAGAATTACTGAAATTATTTTCTAAAATTTTCTTTAGCATTCATTTTGGATTAGAGAAAGAGACCTGCTAAGCATAGCTATGCTTATTAGTGAGAGAAAAATGTTATTTGTTTTTTACAGCAATAGATTCTCAAAATGAGAATCTTCAAATATACTTATTAAATAATAGCTTGGTGACTCCACTGATGACAAGACACTGCCTCTTCTCTCCACTATAAATAGGGGAATTTTAAAAACTATTCTGAAAATAACTCTGAATTTTAAAAAAATCTCTAAATGGGATGTTTGTCTCTATCTTGCAGTAAAAAATTCCAGCAAACCTTATTCAGGATAACCCAGACAAATAACAATATGGCACGTGACAACTTGAGAACCGTTTTGTTAATCAAAATACACAGTAAAATCACAAGGTTATTTTCTTCTCACTGAAGAAACCCAGCTTTCTGTGATAGCATTCATCTGTTACTCTTAGTTGCATACACAGGACAGAAAATGTGTCAGGTCATTTTTGTGTCACACAAAAAATGTGTCTCCACATTATCACCTCAAGCATGGAAAAGTCCTTGAATTACAATGTGTTAGACACTGAATGTGTAAAAGGTCAGAATCATTAAGCAAAACACTCTGGTTTAGTTTGGGAAAGGTGATTCCGGGAGGCACTTCTGGTCTGAGAAAAAAACCCTCCTTTTGTTTTAAGAAAGATTCCTATACACTCTGCTTTCTCAAATTGATTTAAACTTCCCTAAAACACAAAGTAATCAAGCCTTGGAACTGTTCCAACTGCCTTTAAAAGATTTTTGCTATCCATTTCATATCATGGAAACTCCCCAGCTAAAGGCAAAAGCCCTAATGAGTGTGGGTGCTTGCTATCTTTGGATTTTCTAGATATTGAACCCAGAAGGATTCCATTTCTCTCATGCTGCATTCACTAGGCATTTTCAACTACCCATTGCGTCCCTGTTCACATCTTTCAGCTGGTAATATAATGCTGAGCTGATGCTAAGCACTTGCATGCCTTTACCCACAAAGTCAATTATTTTCATGGATTCTCACAGGGCACATATGCTCCATTACAGTTTTGTGAGTTTACTTGCTCACATAAAGCTTAATACAGCAAGTCTAGTGTGTTAAAAAGTTGTGTATAAAATATCCTTGAAGAGTGAGGTTTTTGTTGGGTAGGTGGGTGCCAGGACTTGATAGCTCCTGATGAGTACATGTGTAATGTTAGATGACTTTTAAAGGTGCTCTCCAACCCAATCCATTCTACGATTCCATGACTCTATGATATGTGTCAGAAAGTTGATTCAAGATATAAGACACTTTCTCAAGCACTGTCAAGAGTGAATCAGAGCTGCTGCCAGTCAAGTGTCTGGATAGAGAAAAAACTTGTGCAAGGCACCCACAGAAGTCTGCTGACTAGCAAGCACAGACCCTAGCAGTAGCATCAAAGAAGAAATACAATTAATAAAAAATTTGGCAGAACTACATTTTCTTAAAAATTGAAACATACCCAGAGCGAGGCTGGGAATCTAATTAAAATTTGCAATCAAACCCTACAATAATTTAGAATGAATGGGAATTTTAGAAGGTGCATGTTCTAAGGTCCCAGTTTACTACAAGGCCAGCCATGATGATTCAACGGCAGCATCGGGGCCTCAAGTTTTGAAATGTCCAAGGATGCAGTTTCCACAAGTTCTCTGGACACCTATTCCAATGTTTCGCTACCTAAGCATGAAAAGCAAAATTCAAAATTTCATCTTCCCAAGCAGAGATTAAGGACTTATACTAGGTCATTGTGCAAGTACTGCATAAATTTCTTATATGTGGTTTTATTCACAGAAGGCACTAATTTCATGGTAGAACTCTGTGTCCAGATTTTGCTACAAAGTCCTCCTTTTTTCTATGAAAACATAACTTTCTCTACAAATACAACTTAGACAGCATTTCTCATTATGAAAAGATTTCCTGGAGAAATAAACAGTGATATTGCTGTTCTATGAAATGGAAATAATATTTCTTTCAGTGGATTCTTAAAGAACAGTTGAGGTTCTTTAAGGAGGAGGTTATTTAAAAACCTCCACTGTGTCTGGTAAATAATTGCACTGTAATATGTGATGAAATTTTCTAGGATCTGTCTGAAACTTGAACTACAGTACAAACAGTGAAAGGAATTCCTCCTAAATTGCAGAGGGCTTTTATAATGCTAATTATTCAATAAAACTATTATTGATTTGTTATCAAAAAATGGTATTTAAGCAGAAGAAAAAATCAGACACAGTGATTAAGGATTTCTTAAACTGTTTATGGTCTTTAAAATACGTGTGTATGACTGTGACTAAGACCAGCTAATGACTGCGTTTCACTTTGCACTCAGAAATATCAACAATAAATTCTTAGATCTACACTAATGATTTTGTGTCTGTTAATTCAAAGATCAAATAAACAGTGGAAGGTTCCTCTGACAGTAATTAAGTTCATTTATTTATGTATTTATTTATTAATAAACAGCACAGAAACTTTAGATATTCCTTAGCACATTTTTATTACAAAATGAGTAATATTTAAGTCATTTAGTATTCAGCCATTATTTCTCCAGCTTCCAAGCTGCCTAGGGAAAATCTTTATGCTAAAGAACTGTACATAATATGAGGAGAAACAGTTTCCTCACAATAACTATAAGCCTTGCTTGGATTTACCAGCTGACACATGAAAATTATTTAAGGACTGAATTACTTCAGATTAGATCATTAAATACAATTGGTGTAATTACTTACAAAAATTCCAAGGTATTCAAAATTTTGAAGTATGCAAAACTCTACCAGTTATTTTTCTATATATTCTTTGTCTTCCATACATTCTTTGTCTCCCAAAGACATTTGTATCAATTGAAATCAAAGATTCTGTCTACGACTGAAATAATTTCATGAATTTCAAATCTGACTTTTAGAAATCAGTATAAAAATATCATTTCAGAGGACTAAAGGCTAAGATGTGTGAGACTTTTGACAATTAGGATATTTATGAGTTCAGGCATTTAGCTCTGACTATTTGGAATTGGAAAATATGATTTTGACTTGCTGATAAACATAGGAGTAAAAAATCAATGCTCGCAATTCCTTTGTTACCATGACAACTATATAACTAGCAACAGTGAATTATATCATTGTAACACCAAGAAACATTTTAATTGGTAGAGTGGTTTCTAAATTATACAGAAGCCATTAAGCAACAAGACAGTGGACAAGGGGTCCTGTTGTTGATTCTTGGACCCTTAGAAGAGGTAATAAGACCTGATATGGCCAAAAAATCAAAACCTGCTGTTCAGATCTCTCTGGGGATGACCATGCTGATAGCACTACCTGGAATGAAAGAAAAGCCTGAGCTCAAACGCTCTGTGTGCACATGGCAGCTGAGTCACCTGAAAGGGGAGCAGTAAATGCTTGAGCCACTGACACACAAAAGGTTTGTACTTGGGCATGAAAGTGCTGCCTGACAAATAAGATTAGCAAATCACTGAACCATAGAATGGTTTGGGTTGGAAGGAACCTTAAAAATCATCCAGTTCCAACCCCCTGCCATGTGCAGGAACACTTCCCACTAGACCAGGTTGATCAAAGCCCCATCCAACCTGGCTTTGAATAATTCCAGGGAATAAATAAAGATAAGTTATGCCTAACTTCAGAACTGACCATTTATCTTAATTAGAGTGTTTTCTAAAAAGAAATAAAACAGTTGCTATATGTTAGACCAAATTTTGTCACAGCCACGAGCCACAAAAGAAAACCCTTCAGCAATATCATTTCATCTGTCATCTCCTATAACCTCTCTCTTTTGTCAGGCCTGACTTGGCACTACATATGATCTCAGTTCCCATCTGTATTCCCTACCTGTTCAATCTTTAGTTTCCACAGGATTCACTGAATATCAGTACTGCCTTTCTACGGGAAATTAGGTGAGCGGGACTTTATTTGATTTTGAGGATTAGAAAAGAAGAGATTCAAAAGTTCATATGAAGTGAAACAAAAAAAATGACAGAAGTTCCGAACATTCAGTGTAGTAATTTTTTTGTTTGCAATTTTGTATACAGCAGTAAGAAATCATAATCAAAAATTTACCAAAAATAAAAACCAGAGTATTTCCCTTTAAATAAAGTCATTATCAAATATTTAAATTTTGTTTAAGTACCTAGTTAAAAAACACTTTTTCAGCTATTTTCAGCTAATGAATCAAAAAATCCCAACATTTGAAAATAGAACTATATGGCTTATAATTCTTAAAGTATAACTTGCAGTTTTCTATCTCTTGAAATAAATAAACTCTGTAAAAAATAGTATCAAAATGTGCTTATTCTTGTCTATTTCTTGCTAGGCAGACCTTAGAGCAAAGAATGAGAGCGTACTTGGGTTTGATTCTTTTAAAAGAAAATGAGAAATAGCATATAGAAGAAATGTGATGTATTATAAGAATTGATAATTTACATCTCTAGAAGAAACTACTGGTCCCTTCTTTACTGTAAGGGAGGGTTTCTGTATCAAGTTTGAGATAGCATAAAATATTGGTTTGACATAAAAGAAATAATTAAATTTTCCTTCACTAGAAAATTTTATTTTATTGTTTTTGCCTTGAGTGGAAGAGCCTAAAAATATTGAATTTAATTAGTTTAGCAAAACCAACACAACTTTAAGGGAAACTAGATTTATATTTAGTTATGTCAAAGAATTCTTTGTTAAGCAGTTAGTTCTGCCCCCTTATAAGCAGTAGTTCACTTCACAGTCTCTGTCCACTCTTTCCAGTAATCTGAACCACCATTGACTTTGCATCCTGATTTTTGATACAGAAAGATGAAGGGATGACAAAGGATTTAAGAGTTCTTTTACTCAATTTTACTCCTACTTTTGCTGTGACAACCACCATAAAAGTTATGCTGTCTTTGGAAAAAGCCGATAATAATTCTCATTTAAATATTGTTGGAGACCGTTGGAGATATATAAAAGGTATAAATCTTTGTATGCTCTTTTCAGCAGATCATCAACTTCTGTTTGTAGGATACTCGGTGGAATGTTTTTTTGATACCTGGAAGATGCTTCCAATATGAAAACCACCTTCCATTCTCCTCCTGACAGGATCTTGGACAAAATTGCATGCACGGCCAGTGTAAAAACTCCTAATTAATGTATCATTATATCCAACATTCAATAGGAGCAATCTACATGTGACAAACAGTCAATTGATGCTGAGTTTATTAACAGAGATGCAGAACCCAGATTGAATTGTCTGTAGAAAGGGTGTCAGACAAACAGTGCTGTAAATAGTGAGGTAAATAAGAAGAAATGCACTCTTGCTGCAAAGAAGGTAAAGACCATCCTGGGTTGCTTTAGGCAAAGTATTGCCAGCAGCTGGAGGGAGGTGATCCTTCTTTTTTTAGCACTGGCCAGTCCACGCCTGGAGCACTGTTGGCAATTCTGAGCTTCTCAGTTCAAGAGAGGCATGGGCATGCTGGATAAAGTCCAGAGAAAGGCCACAAAGATGATTGAGGGACTGGAGCATCTGACACATGAGGAAAGGCTCAATGAGCTGAGGCTGTTCAGCCTGGAGAGGAGAAGGCTCAGGGAGGGTCTTGTTAATGTGCATAAATACCTGGTGGGAGGGAATGGAGGAGGAGGAGGCAGGCTCTTTTCAGTGATCCCCAGGGACAAGACCAGAGATTATGGGTTCAAAATGAAACACAGGAGGGCCCTTTCTGAACATGAGGAAACACTTTTTTGCCAAGACAGGGACCAAGATCTGACACAGGTTGTCCAGAGAGATTGTAGAGTCTCCATCCTTAAAGACAGTAAAATTCCACCTGGCCATGGTCCCAGGCAACTGGCTGTGCTTGAGCAGGGGTCCTGCTGGAGTAGGGAGGTTTAGCAGGTGACCTCAGAGGTTACTTCCAACCTCAGTCTTTCTGTGATTCTTTTATTCAATGCAAGATTTGGCAAACTGCATGGAAACCTTTAGTTAAGTAGGCATCTCAGTAATGAAGTAGGACTCTACTATCCAAAACTTAATTGTTTTGTCTGTGTTCTCTAATCTGATTTATGAGATGGAATAATTTTCCTTTTCCTCCAGGTCTACTATTTAATATCTTCAGTAACTCCAGAAATACTTGCATGATGCAATGAATAAATAGGCCACACTGACCAAATCTCCTTTATGAACATTTATACAGGCAACTGCTATCTCCACAGATTATCATAGTTTACTATGAAGTCATTCTGGCATAACACTGCAAGAACATTTCATCAGTGTGGGATGTAAAATGTAATAGCTCACTCACTCAACCATACTTTATTACATCTCCACTGTGTGGTTTGCAGTAGTTTCAATTTGTTTTAATGGCCAATTGAAAACTTTGGCTTCATCTCCTAGGACAATTTCCATTCACTTCCAATAGGATATTTCCTCTCAAAATACAGTTAGATGTTTTAAAACTTATACTTCTATGGTAGCCTTTCCCATTTTGATAAAACATGCTGGAGACAGCAAACAAAGGCTCTTTCATCTTTTCATCTTCCTCTTGCATGTCATTACCTGATTAGGCAATGTCTTGCTGGGTTGAAATAAATATATGTCCAATGTATTTTATTTGGGTTATTAAATCTTCTAGGGATAGTGTCTTTTTCCTGTTTGCCTTTTATATTTATTTTTTATTTATTTGGTTGGTTGTGTTTTGTTTCTGTTTTTTTAAGAACTCTGAGGAAATAGGAGGAGGCACAGGAAATTCTTACTGGAGAGCTGAATAGGGGAGATACTCCAAGGTATTAATCGATGCAGCCTATGTACACTTGCCTAAATTTTTTGTTGATGTACCAAGAACATTACAAAGGCATATCTGAAAAAAATGAAATATACATAACAGTGAAGATGCAAAAAATACGGGAAAAATCTAAAGAGAATTTGATTAAAATCAAAATTATCCAATCAATTATCATCCATCTTATGAAGTTCTCCAATTGTTTTACACAATAAATACAGCATTTAGTGTATGTAATGGTAATTTTTATCTCAGCATTGCATTAAAGTGCTATATCTTCTCCATCACTTCCTCCTTATGCCAGTAAATTGAGTTATTCACATAGTCATGTGCCTTCTCTGAAAGACTAAGAACATTCTTCAAGTTCATTACATAATATTAATTATAGTTAAGATTTGTTTTTTGAAGTTTGTGTTGTCTTGTCTTTTTTTTTAAAATTACTAAAATGCTTTATCAATATCAAACATGAATTCAGAGCAAAATAGAGATAACAGAGGCTGAAGATTGACCATTTATAACTATGTCTGGGGACTGGAATGACTTGTTAGGAAAGATTATGCACTTAGAGAGATTGTTTTTTATTTTAACCACCAGCATTTCAGTTCATTTCAAGCCATAAAAATAAAAGATCACTATTAATATAGGTTCTAAAATATTTATTCATGTCTTCCACAGTATCTGGGATATAAATATGTAACAATTTATAGCACTATTTTTTTGAGTGAATATAAATACATGCTCCGCTTTTTAGCAGTAAATTGTCACACTAATTTGGCCACTGTAAAATGATTCCATATTATGTTATTCTGCCTGTCACCTCTTCTTCCATTATTCAATACCAAGCATGTGCCTCAAATATTCAAAAGCCAAAATCACAAGTATTCCTTTAGAGTATTAGGGAAACAAAGCAAAACAGATAACACAATCATATTCTAACAGTATTATTAGAGCACTATAATACCAAGATTCACTTTGGTGTTGGGGTTTTTTTCTGTATGGACCTTATATTCCACATATAGGAATAGAGAGTCCTAGTAGAACAGACATGGCCTTCTCAGGATCATTGAATCCCAGAAGTCATCTTCCACAAGGCCCTAGTACAGTTTTATCATGCAACAAAATCCCTACCAGCTCCATAAACCCTTTTTTTAATGTGAAAATACAAGGATAAGCAACACCACAGAATAATGGAATCAGTCAGGTTGGAAAGGCCCCAGCAGATCATCTGGTCCAAGCTCCCTGCTCAAGCAGGGTCATTCCAGAGTCCACAACACAGGATTGTGTCCAGACAGTTCTTGAGTATCTCCACAAAGGGAGACTCCACAACCTCTTTGGGCAACCTGTTCCAATGTGTGGTCATAGCCATAGTAAAGTTCTCCCTCATATTCAGGTGGAGCTTCCTCTTTATCCATTTCTGCCTTTTGTCTCTTGTCCTATTGCTGGGCACCACCAAGAGGAGCCTGGATCCATCCTCTTGGCACCTTCCTTCAGATACTTACAGACATTGATAAGGTACCACCTACGTTGTCTCTTCTTAGGATTTAACAGGCCCAGCTCCCTTAGCCTTTCCTCATAAAAGAGATGCTCCAGTCCCTTCATCATCTTTGCAGCCCTCCTTTGGACCTGCTTCAAGGGACACACGTACCTTTCATCCTGAGGATCCCTGAACTGGATACAGCTCTCCAGATGAGGCCTCACCAGGGCTGAGCAGAGGGGCAGGATCACCTCCCTCAACCTGCTTTCAGTGCTCTTCCTAATGTACCCCAGGACACCTTTGGCCTTCTTGGCCACAAGGACATACTGGTGGCTCATGAACAGCCTGTATTCCACCAGGACCTCCAGGTCTTTCTCTGCAGAGCTGCTTCCCAGCAGGTCAATCCCCAGCCTGTGCTGCTACCTGAGGTTATTCGTCCCCAGGTGCAGGACACTGCATTTGCCTGTTTTGAACTTCAGAAAGTTCTTCTCTGTCCCTCTCTTCATCCTGTCAAGATCCTTCTGAAGGGCTGCACAGCCCTCTGGGGTATCAACCATTCCTGCCAGCTTTGTGTCAAACTTGCTGAGCAGACACTCTGTGTCTTCATCCAAGTCATTGATAAGTTAAATACTGGGCCCAGTATTGAACCTTGGGTGATACCACTAATGACAGGCCTCCAACCAGACCCCGTGAGCATCTGGGATCTGCCATTCATCCAGTTCTCAACCCACTTCATGTCCATTCATCCAGTCCATACTTCCTGAGTTTGTTTATGAGGATGTTGTGACAGTGTCGAAAGCCTTGCTGAAGTCAAGGTAGACAATATTCACTGCTTCCCCTCATCCATCCAGGTAGTTCTTTCATCATAGAAGGCCATCAGGTTGGTCAAGCATGATTTACCTTTATTTAATCCATGCTGACTACTGCTGATCACCTTCTTGTCAGACATGTGCATACAGGTTGCATCCAGAGTGAGGCCCTCCATCAGTTTCCAGGGATTGAGGTGAGGCTGACTGGCCTGTAGTTCCCTGGGTCCTCCTTCTTGTCCTGTTGAAGTCTAAAATGATATTTGCTTTATTCCAGTCCTCAAGCACCTCCCCTGATAGCCACAACCTTTCAAATATGATCATGAGCAGCCTCGCTATGGTGTCTCCCAACTCTCTCAGCACTCATGGATCCCATTAGGGCCTTGTGGATGTCGAGTTTGCCTGGGTGTTCTCTTACCCAGTCCTCCTTGACCTAGGGAAAGTCTCCATTCAATATTTCTTTTCCTTGGTCTTCTGGGTGAGAGATTCCTGAGGACCAGTCTTGCCAGTGAGGACCAGTGCAAAGAAGACTTTCACTAACTCTGCTTCCTCCATGTCTCTGTTACCAGGGTCCCCCCTCCATTTAGCAGTGGGCCCACATATTCTTTGTTTTCCTTTCGTTATTGATATTTTTGAAGAATACACAATGGAATAGGCTGCTGGAAATCACTACACCAATAATTTCATTCTGCTCACAAACTTCAGTTTTGGAGGAGCAGTCCCTTTTCTCAGTAACATTTTAGACCGTCTGCTGCCCATAGCTGTTTGTTTCTGCCCTCACATGGCTCTTCAACAGATGTCATTTTTACAGTGCCTTGTGCTGGAATAAAAAAAATCCAAGAAATATGAAAATAATAAATCTTGCTTTCTTTTTATTACAATTATCTACAATGTAGAGATATCATTTTAATTTTGAAAACAAATTATTTTACATATGATTAAATTATACCTCCAAACTTTGTTTGCTTTTAGGATCACAGAATTTATTTTGTTTAAATCTGCTAGATGACCTCTATTTTAATTTAGGGTGCATTTTGCAGTTGACTTCCTTGTATTACTTCTGAAGAGATGATTGTCATCTCTTCATCCTATGAAATTGTAATCCCCTTTTAAAACCATAATAAAGTTATGTTATTTATTGTTATCACTCTATTTCTAAAAAAAAAAAAAAAAAAAAAAAAAAAACTTGTTTTGAGGAAAAAGAAGGAAAAAATATTTTTTTTTTTTTTTTTTCTCTATTTTTTAAAAAAAAAAAAAAAAAAAAAAAAAACTTGCTTTGAGGAAAACGTAGGTAAACATATTAATTTCTTCAGTCAAGGTAACAAAGAATTCAATTTGCAAAATTTTATACTCCATCAGCCCAAAGGAAAGTTGACTCTACTTCAGTTCTTCTCTCTGAAGCCAATTACAAAGATGACTGAAATTACAAGTCTGTTAAAGATATGCCAGAGGTTCTCCTCCAGTTTTTGCAACAAACTGCTGGCATATATGGCTTCTCATGATACTTTCGAAGTGATTTAACATACTTGTTCTTTTTTACATTTTACTTTATCCCAATAAAAGGCATAACAGGTAAATTACAATAAGTTTAAATTACAGCCTCTAAGTTTCAACCACTGAGAATTAATCGACTATATTTAATGCTGCAATCATATCTTTGACTATAACTTTATCCATTTTGCAATATTATCCTGGCAAATGAAAAGTTTCAACAGTTGCCAATCCAATTCTTTTGATGTGCAAAGTAATTATTATTGATTTCTTATTTGTAGAGCACTATCAGTATAGAGCTAATTTCCTTTAGACTAGCAAATTGCTGCTAGTAATCTTGAAAAGATAAAACCTTCAGGAAATGAGCTAGAAATAATTCTAATGTACATAAACCTACAGCATTGAACAGGGATGTATTTGTGAAATTAAGTAGACCTCTGGCTAGTAGAAAGAATCAGTATCTGGTTATGTCCCTTCTCCTGGTATTTATTTTTTTCCTCAGGATTTTAATTTCTGAGATTCTTCACAAATAAAACTCTTTCTCTGATACCTTATGTACATATACTAAGCTTTGCAAATCTTTCATTGGAAGTCAGCCTTTTGGTTTCCCCAGTCATCCTGCTGCTTTCTCTGAGATGCCCTCCCTACTACATTCTTATAATTTTATGACATTACTGACTTTAGGAATGAGTAAGAATTTCAGCTGAGTATGGCTCTGAAGAGGAAGCAGACTGTTTTTTATGTCACAGCTGTAGTTCAGTGGCTCCTTTGCTCTAAAATAAGAGTTGCAAAGGCAGTGATAATTGTTGATGGTTACTCTTGTTTTGACCATCACTGCTATTTGATCAGAGACTTTATGTTATGCTTCAGGTGAAATATCTATTTCTGTTTTTTCAAAAACAAAGCTAAAATGTCAGATAAATAGAATTTCTATGAATTCTCTCACTATAAAAGAATGTTAAAATTCCCATATTTTGTGTTAATTTTTTAAAAATTTTTAAAATTACTATCAGGTTCTTAAGCCTCACATATCCCCAGAAGAATAAGGTACAGGCATTTAAACCCTTCACAATCCTTTAAAATTCTATATGGCAATTCCATTGTGAATACAGAACTTCAGAGAATCTGAGGTATAGAAAATAATGGCTGTCAAGACCTACTAAAATATCTTTTCCTAAGCATATGTCTGACATCTCTGAACCTCTGCTTCTGCTCTGTGGGAATCCTTTACTGGTCCTGTGAGAAAGACCATGATACAATCTGCTCAAAATAACTGAAAAAAAAATACATGGCATATTTATTTTTTTTTCTGAGTAAAGCAATAGCAAAACTTTAGTTTCCTAAAATAAATGGTATTATACTGCACATTTAAATAGTCACTGCACTTGTTTGATCATATGATTGACTGAATGTTATCAAATTGCCATTGCAGTAATTTGTTTGGAGACACATACAAAGCACCTACTGCACAGAAAACTAATATACTAATAAAAATCCAAAAATACATGCTCTCAAGCTATGTTACTATGCTCCAGCAATTGTCAAAGAGAATACTAGTTTGATGAAATGTCCACAAGAACATTCTACATTTGATTCTATTAATTTACATTGGTGCTTTGGTGGTATGCTACCTTAAGATAGTTAATGTGAATAGTGGTATTGAATTCCATTTACATCTAGATATGCTCATAGCAACAATGGTGAAAAGTGCATTTGAGTGAGCTTATTGTCAAGAGTCTGATGTGATATTCTAAAGCCACTATCTGTACTTTATTAGCTGAGGTTATCAACTGAATCACAATGAAATGCTAAGGCCTCTACACCTTCTTGCACTCAAAATCTTTCAGTATTTTTTGTTTGGATCAGAGGATTAAGGACTACTTTCCTGCTGCTTCAGGGAAATTTATAAAAAGGATTAAAAATTCCCCTGTTATTGTTGTAACACAGGTGGATTGCTATCCTAAGAAATGACAGATAAAGAATGGTGTAATCAGGTTGTGGATATTTTCACATGTATATATATTTTCTTAATTATGACTGTGATAAAAGATACTGTTCACACGAAAGAGTTTTTGTATTTGTTCTAAGTATAATTTCATTTTACACTTTCCATTTTATTTGTTTGCAACATCTTTTTATTTCTTCAAAATATTCTAGCTGCCATGTCTTCTTCTGGATTAAATGTCATTATTACAGGTTTGTGCTGAAATGGAGATAGTGGTGATTATGAAATTCCCAATAAATATGAACAAAATACAAAATGCACTAACATGAAATACACTAATACAAACATAAAATAAGAAATATTAATATGAAATGTTAGTTAGCATTAAAACACTATTCATCTCTTGTATCAATAACTCCCTCCATACTAGATAAGACATTGAACTGGAACCAACTGAATACTTTTTAGGTCCTCCTGTACAAGTTTAACGAAGAGCATAAGCAGTGAATTTTCCAGATATGTAATTTAGAAGTTTTGTATTTTCAATGTAAACCTCTGTGAATGCAGACTTGAGTGTCAGTTGATGAATAACTACATTTACAACGAAATTTTGAAGATCCACAACAGCAGTTTCCAAAGAGATGAATAAGGCACTTCTTGAAAATATGGGGTGTGATACGACCAGAAAGCAGTCTTCACATGTGAAGATGCAGTAGTCAGTTCTTACCCACAATAAATCAGTCTTATTTTTCATTGATTATGAACTATATTAATTTTTCAATTATTCTCCTTTACTCACTATCTGATACATGGCCTATGAAGATAAGTAATGATTTATACACTGTACAACTATAACATAGCATTATAAAGACCAAAGCTTCAATTATTGTATTCATATCAGATGTTATATTAGGCAGCACAGAATTAAAACATGCAAGTGGTCTAAGAGGTCCTCTGTCAGAAAACTATTTGCTGTCCATGTTTCAATCATGAAAACTAATAAATATGGAAATATTTGCCCTCCACAGGGAATTAATACTCACCAAATTTTCAAAGTCCTACAGGCATTAGCACTCTCCTAGTCACTGAATTTTGCAGAAGTGGCAAACTCTTCTCGTTTAGGTGTCTGCTTCCATTAGCATCCATCAAAAAACCTAGAGTGTACTTTCCATTTCAATTGCTTGGCTTCTGCCTGTTTGCATACAGACATATGATATGGGAGATAATTTTACAAAATAGAGTTAATTGAATATATGGAAAAAAGTCATACAACTTTGGAACATTTTAAAGCACACTCAGACATCTCAAGCAGCTATTCCAGTGCCTCACATAGTTTTGTTTGCAGTTAGCAGAGTATCACTGATGCATTCTGTTGTAAATGCTGACATAATTGATGTTTGAGCTGCTTTGTAATAGGAGCATTTTCTTCCAATTTGCTGTGACCACAACTCTGTAGATTTCCCAACAGCAATAACTCATGTGAATACTGCAGAGGATCCCCTATAGATTCCATATTCAAATCCAATTATCAGGACTCAGCAGAGTTGAGATGTGTTCCCTGGGGGAAGGTAACCAGCTGCATGCCTTCCATTTAGCCACTGCAGATGCAGGTCTGGCATTTTCCTTTAAACTTCCTTACCTAAAGTTTAGATCTCCATGTCTGCTGCAGGCTGACCTCTACCAGTAATCCAGCACAGCTCAAGTGAACAGAATCACATATCTGAGACCTAACTCTGCTCAACTCAGCATAGTTACAACTCTTTATAGTGCCCAGCCTCTACAATATAAACTCATTGAGATTAAAGAAAACAAACTAAAAAAGACATCACTTCAAAGCACAACTCCTTTGTGTATTACATGCAGCACAAAAAATGTTTTTACTTGAAATTCAACTGAAAAATTCATAATAGATTCAGAAGATAAATCTCTTGATTTACAGTCATTCATTCCCACATTGAAGTATCACCCAAAAAGACAAAGGAAGAAGATGCTTTTATAATGAACTGGGCAGATAATGTAGTCATTTTCTCAAATGGTGAGTTTCATCATGCCCAAAAGGGATATAATCATCAGTTTTTTTCAGATACTGTAGTTATTGCATGCACACAAATGAAAAGCATATTCTTCATTTAGATGCTTTGTGTCTCTTCAGATAATGACAGCATTGTGGAACCAACTCTGTGAGATGGAAAAAAAAAATTTAGTGCTATTTACAGCTGTTACCCAGGATTTCTCTCTTCAAAATAGTCCTGATTAGTTTAGTCCAAGGTGGAATGAAAAATTACAAATCAAATATGTTTTATAGAAGTGTATGCAAAATACATTTGTATTATAATCTGTATTAACCCAAGGGTTTTATCTTTCAGACATCTTTCAGATACCTTAAGCTTTATATGTCTACAGGACAACCCTTTACAGAAGATTTTCCTTCATTTGTTATAAGACAGCTATGGCAAACCGATCTTCACAATTTTATTGCTAATACATTTGTTATACAAGAGCTAGAACTAAAACAAGATGATTTTTCATTCCATTCTTAAGCCACAGGTAGGAGTGGAGGAATGGGAAACTTTTTTCTCCAACACTTGCCATTTGAGCCAACTGGGCTTGAATCATCTTTTCCTCTATCAAAAACAGGAGTTCTAATTTTTGATCTTTTACTCCATAGAATATTAGAACAGTCTCCAGCTTTTTAGGTATCTGTAAGCAAAGTCCCTGCTGGTTAGAGAAAGACTGGTACATTCCATTTCCAGTTCTTTCCTGAAGTTTTTTCCTCTACCTACATCTGGCTTTCACTGAAACAGGATGATTTTTATCTACATTTTTATTTGGTTTTCTGATAATGGACACTAGAGGTTTTCAATGCTCATTACTGCTATATCATGGTTCACAACTGTAACATTTACAAACCTAAAAATGATCCCAGATTTCATCTTCTTTATCTCCTTTTCACTATAGGATTATATCCTATTTGCATATTTGATGAAGGTTATAGTGCAAAACCAATAAAGTGTATGACTCTGTTGCTATCAAGAAATAAGACTCGATTCTTCCAAAGAGGTCTTTCCCACTAATGGATATAGACCTTCACCATATAATAACTAGGATGTGAGACTAGGTAAATCAATTAAATCAGCAATTTCTTTCAAAGACCCATCATTGTATCACTGACTTCCAGATATTTGACTCTGTCAGCTCATCTGCGTTCTCGGCACCTGCAGAATATCCCATGTATACATAAGACCTGTGAGAGACCTTAGAAGATGGTCTTTTGGACTTAGCAGAACTTGCTGGGATGCTTCACACAAGCCAAGGAGTTTTGGTGGACATTCCTCACCTGATATAACTTTTATTACAATTAATTTTTATCTATGTTACAGCACAGGATAATGTTTTGTGCCCAAAACGCAGACTTTGAGAGGACTACATATCATAGAGCCTAGAAATTTTTGGACATACACTGGACTGGGATAAACAGAAAAGTGGGGAAATATTTATAATCCAAGCACCATTCCAAATTTTTGCTGTTTCCTTACTGTCGAATTGGGACTCAAATCTTTGACTGGAACTTTCTCCAGTCTTGTGAAGCATAAAACCTATTTCTGGGTCAAAGGTCTGAAATTTCTGAATACCCCCAGCTTCTGCACTCCTTGATTGACTGAACAGGAAGAATACAGAGCTAAGCAAAAGGGTACAGAAGCTGAAATCCAAAACAGAATATTTCAGAGCAGTTTCTATGCAATAAAATTTCTTTTTCCACAGAGAGAATAAATTTTTCTTTTTTTCTAAATAATTATTCCTAATTAAACCATGAGTGTAAATGTTCTGCAGAATTTTGGAATCTCCTGCAGAGGAAAATTAATATTAATAACTTTGAGTATGAGAGCTATTTAGGGTATAGAAAATTACAACATCATTGTGTGGCCAATCAATAAACAGACTGCTTATTCCTAACTGTGAGACAGTGGCAATTGACCCTTTTAAGAAGACACACAAATCTAAATCAGAGTTTTTTTCTGAGCTTAGCAGAAATTTTTCCAGATAGTTCTTGAAATGAAAATTGGATGATGAGTTTTGTGTGTTCACCTTGTGCTACTAAAATGTAGTTGATGTTGCTGAATTCATCTTTACCTTTTAATACAAACACTTTTACTGTAGGTTTGAACAGTTACATGTGATTAGCTAAACAGCAAAGATAGCTGAAAGGTTTCCCGGAGACCTTTCTGTATCAGGAAAGGTAATCAATATAAAGAACAGATCAAAATAGCATCCTGGCCTTCATTCAGCTCTTAAATTCATTAATTTCTCCCCCTAAATAAAATCTACTGGCCAAATAGAGATATACAACAAAAACAATGATAAAAAGGAACAGGCTGTGCATTCAGGCAGCTTAAATACTAAGAATTTTGACTTTGGCAAGCTAGCACTAAAGACAAAAAATAAAGATAATAAATCTTAAACAACAGGTGTCCAAGCAATTATGAGTAAAGAAGCTTTAATCTAGAGAGATGTGCAAGATACACATGTGCTTGGGACTCTCTACAATTCCTTCAATCACATACCTCTTTCTTCAATTTTTAAATACACAGAGACAGAAAATATTCTTAGTAGACGGGGTTGAGTAAGAGATAAATTTGGTTTTATGTTCAGTTTATACAGTCAAATGCACAAGAAATTATTGTCATAAACAGATTATGCTGTCATTGAATGTTAAATTGTTAAAATGAAAATGTAAAGATCATTCAAAATATAGAAGAAATCCATCCATTATATGTAGCTAAAGAAAATAGTATAGCATTTTGTCACCAGAAGTTAGTACCAGAATTCAAAACCACTGCACTGAGATCAATACTCTTTCACCTTTCTCTGAAAAATACATGCACAATACATACACATTTGTCTGAATTGACAAATTGGTCTGATACTTAGCAAAGTAATAGAGACAGAGAAGTGAAGAATTAGTACTGCCTCAAAAAAAATAGAATTTGACTGTTAGTCCATTCATCACAGCAAGGTCCAAAAAACAATTTAGGAAAGTGTAAGGACTAAGCAGAAAGCAGCCTGCATCACACAGGCCAACATGTGCAGTTAGACCTCCAGTAGTGATGTTGCAGGCTGTCATTTCCAAAACTACAATAGGATACTAAAAATTAAAAATATGGTTTATGAAATGCAGTTATGTCTCTCCTTTATGAATTTCTGATAGCGTAGGTTTAGCAATGGCTTAAAATGCAGAGTTGTGTAAGCAAAAATCCTGGACACATCATAGTGTTTCACTTACTGCAATTTCAAGAAAAGGAAGAGGAAAAGCATTAGGTTGTTTTAAAGATACATATAGTATGAGAGCCATGTGTCCTAGGTTGTGGTAACTAAACTTTGGTTCTGTCTAGTCCTACAAAAGTAGCAGGTTGATATAACTCACTTCCTGGTCAGTACCTATTTCTTTATATTATATGTCTTTATATAGACATATCTTATCTCTATATATTATATTTCTTTATTATATATGTCTTTATATTTCTGTTGCTTAGCTATAAACTCAAGATTGCCTTAAAATTTGACATTATTCTTTAATTAATTTCTATAATGCATTGAAAGCTTTCTGGCTTGATCAACCTATTTTTAAAAATTCATTTTAGCAAAAAAAATATAACAATGATACAGAGTAGAAAAAAACACAGCCACTTAGAGAATGCTACACAAAAATTGACGTATCTATATTTTCCAAAGCAGGTATTCATCATCACTTTGCCACATTTTACAGGGAGTAGATGTCCTCCATAAATTTCTTACAAAATGGAAGCCATGACTGATTTCCTAAAACCTCTGAGACAGAAGCACTAGTTGCTTAAGTAAAAATAATAGGAAACAATACATGAAACATGCCCATCTGAAGAGTCATCCTTATATCATCTGTTTTCTTGGTAGCATGAATGTAATGTAGAAAAAAGAGGGGTTTTTATATTCCATTCACCGAGTATAGATTTGTGTTTTAAACAGTTGTTAAACAATTGCTAAACTATGCATTTTTTAAAATACATTCTCTATGGTTAAAATTACACCATTCTAATTTTTTGCATAATGCCGACATTTTCATTAGAAAGGGTTATTTAGTTACTTATTGGTCTTCCAACAGCATTGCCACAAATAGATGCATAATTTTACTGCTAGATCCATGGGATTCATGAGCTTATGAAGGATGCTATTTCCTCAGAGCTGCATGTCAAATGGATCAACAATAAAAGGGACCTCTGAGGTCATCTCTGACTATAACTGTGTTGGCATTAAACTTAGCATGCCTTTTTGCTGTTGCATGTAGTCATTTTATAAAATTAAATAAATTTCTACTAAAATATATTTCTAGTCTTGAAGACTTTTTCCTAAATAAAAACCACAAGTATTCATTTTTTCTTTTCAATGAGATGCTCACTTATTTCCCTTTCTACCAGCATTGTATTTTCGTCACCTTTCATCTTTTAGCTATTACAGATGTGTCACTCTGTGCTTAGACCTACTGAGCTTTATCTTTTTTTCCCTCTAAAAACATCTAAATCCCATTCTTTCTTTTGCAGTGACTGTGCACTATACTTCCAGTACAGACATGCTCCAGATTTGACTTTCTGGCTGTTGGTGTCAAAGTAGCCACATCCACCTTCCTTGCCTCTTGCTTAGAGACAGTAAAATAGCAAAATAATTCAGTCTTTTCATACCTTTCAGAGAAGTGATACAAATTTATATAGGATGAATTTTGGTTTTTTTTCTGTTGATGCAGTAATTCTATTTTCATGGTGGCCATATGAAGAACTTGTATTAAAAAAAGTATTTAGAGTGAGATTTTTCTGAGATTATTTGATCTTTTTACCCTTGAGCTATCTGTAACTTCTGACTTGGAAAAATGTAAGAAGAGACAGAACTGTCTTACAGTTCTCCTGTAACTGGAACCCATAACCAAGTTCAGGTAAAGTAATGAGGTCTTCTTTTGCCATTTAAAGATTTTGTTCCTACATTAATTATTCATTCTACCATACAATAGTTAAAGTTAGTAAAATAATCTTTTCTAACTGTAAAAATAAAAAAAAAAAAGCCTGGGTTTCTACCTATCATATTGGTTCCAAGTGTTTTTCTGGCTCACATGGCAAGTGTTGGTAGATCTCTGCTGTCAGAATTAATGCATTTCTTCTGACCGTGTACATATGGAAAGCCCAAGGACTCAGAAAGAATCACAAGAAAGTAATTAGTAATAAAAAAACTAACTCCACCCTCATCATGATTATTCTGCCCAACTTGTCTAGCTTTGTCAAACTAGTTGTCTTTCTTCAGGAAAATAAAGGTCAGACCCAACATAATTTCATTTTGAGTATTAGCTGGCTGTTTTCATTAAGAAGGCTGCTTCACTCAAGCTAAAACAAAACACTAACAAAACCCTAGTGAACTCAAGAAGTTCTTTCCTTTAGAGACTTCAGCACACAATGTTCTGGATGATGTTATTTCTAAAGCAGTTAGAATTTCCTGTTACGGCATATTCTGAAAGAAAGGGAAGGAAAACCTGTGCCTCTCCTTGACAATATTAGACTTGGAGAGAAAGAAATACTTTGGGTGACACTAAAGGAGAGGGAGTTGGGGTTTGGGGTTTTTTGGGTTTTTTAATAATTTAACTATTTTTTAAAACTTAAAAAGGTTTTGATAAGAACTGAAAATTGAAACTATTTTCTTTAGCTGTCAGAGATGTAAAAGCATTAGTTGTCTGCAAAAGAGTGAGCTCTAGTTGCCAAAGCTTGGATTCCCAAATGAAAGAAAGACATTGAAATATTGGATCATTACTGAAGACAGTTGCATAACTGCATTAAACTAACATCAATTTTGCATTTTCTATTTACAGATATTAACACTTCAGTTTGTCTTACAACTTGAAATCTGTTTCTAGAAAATGGAAACAAAATACAAAATTGTTTGTGCAAAAAACAAAAGCACCAACATATTCAATATTCCCCATCTGCATAACCTTCTCCAAGAAGCAGCCAGAAACCCCAAAGGCATGATAAGCCGCTTTATCATGGGGGATACTGTGAAATATTGTCTTTATATACACTTCAATCAACAGACATTTTCTTAATGCTTTGCAGTTTCTCACATTGCTGTGAGAAATGTCTCAACAAGGAATTTTACAAAATATTCTTGATAACTACCTCATCTAAGCCAACTACTTAGAGGTAGTATTTTATAATAACATACTAGAGATTTGGATTTACGTTCCTCATGTGGGCTCATTTTATGGGATAGATAGTGACAGGGGAAGCTGTAGAAGAAAAACAGCGCATAGATTGCCTAAGATCCACCATCTCCCTGATAGAGTGTGGCCTCATTAAGGTTTTTCAGTAGCTGAGAGAAAAACACCAAACACCCTACTGTAATAAAAGCTCATAGTCATTTTCCTGTGTCTCTTTAGAGATGTCTTCTTTAGAAGTTACACGTTTTTGTACTTCTCCTGTCTGCGTCATCTTGATATGTTCTTCCCACCACAGGGCAGAACACACCTGCTGGTCCCACATGTGAAATTGCACAGTCATCCCTCACACCCCAGTGATTCCTCTCTATTTTCATTTGGGAACATGAAACCCTTCAGATGTATTTGCAGAGATTTTTGAAGATAAATGATGGGTTATCTATACACTGGACACATTTATTAGGCCCTCTGATGCCATGTAAAGAATATCTTCCCACCACACTCTACCACCATTATTCAGCTCTGCTTCGTGCTCTAACACACCTTTAATAACTCTATTTACTTTTGGATTTGGACTGTATTGGTAGTAAAGACCAGTTTATTCAAGACCTTTTTTTTCCCTCTAGTTGTCCACAAGAGCCTAAATTGTGACTCCCTTCTCCAAATACTGTTCAGAGTGCCTGTCATCCAGTTGCAAAATTTCCACCAGCCCTCACCACTAAGAGTGTTTGAAATAGTAACTGATTGGCTGCTGCAGGAGTGAAGGGGATAATTTTATGTGTCTCGCTGAGTTCCAGAGGTTCCAGAGTACAAATAAGAATTTCAGCTTTACTGCAGCTGTGCAAAGCTACACATTTCAGCTGAATTAAAGGATTACTGGGCTCTCTTAGTGGCAAAATAAAACAGAATCATGAGGGAAAATATGAAAGTACACTTTGTGGTCTTGAGCAAAATCTAAAATACAGTTTGTGGGTTTTTAAAAGTTATTGTATGTTTTTTTAAGAATTTATGTACACAGAAATTATCACTGAAGTACACCATTTATGTGAAATAACTGTCTGACTTCATAAAAATGCCTATACATATATTGCCAAAATATTTAACCTGTAGAATCACTAATTTTTGTTTTAGCTTCTGAGTTTAAGATTATTTTCTATATTAAAAATTGAGGGGGGGAAAGTGGTTAAAGCTAAGAGGGGGAAAATTGGTTTTATGGAGGAAAATTGTTTTCTTCAGCTTTCTTAATGTGACAAAAGAAAAAAGGAAGCCACTGTTTTCACATATGGTTTATTAAGAATCCTTTTGAATCTGCTTTGGAGTAGAGTACTATTCTCCAAAATCACTGGAATGTATCTGCATAATCTTAACCTCCCATTGCTTATCTAAAAAAAAATAAAAAAAGCTTTTTGAAAAAGACACATGATGACCATCTGTTTCACAAGATTGTTTAACAGAGCAACAGGAAAAAAAAATACATTGACAGTAAATATCTATATATAAAACTCAGCAACTGAAAAATACCAGTGATGTGGATCATTCCCAAAATCATTATATTAGATAACTTTAATGTTAAAACTTTCTGGACAAGAAAATCTCTATATAGAGCCCCACTGAGTTCTGCTAAGGAAGTTTTTGTTTGTTTGATGTTGTTAGTCCAATCTAAAAGATTTTCCAGATGTTTTATTCATGAAAGTTTCTTTCTAGTGTACAGAATGCTGTTTCCAAAGACTTGTTCCTAAAGTGTTTCCTACCATTCCCTAGGTTCCTTTCAAATCTAATAATATTGCCTTGCATAATGCTTGTCATCTTTTCTTGAAGTTTTACACTTGTCAATTTGAGTGAAGCCAACAACTGAAAAACCTCCAAGGATGGAGACTGCAGAGCCTTTCTTGGCTACCTGTGACAGTGCTCGCTCACCCTTTCAGTGAAAAAGTGTTTCCATGTGTTCAGAGGGAACTTCCTGCTTTTGTTGTAGTACCCATTGCCTCTGGTCCTGTCACTGGGCACCTCTGAAAAGATTCTGCTTCCCTCTTCTTGCACCTTCTCTTCAGATATTTATATATATGCTCAAACAGGCTCCCATGGCTAAGGAAACCAAAACTCTATTGCCAACACTTGCTCCACCTCAAAGTAATTGTTGATCTTCAGTATCACTGCCTTCTCTCTTAAACTCTTTTCCCTCACCAGAGGACTGAGGGGAACAACACCTGCACCCCTACGCTCCCTAGCACCAACTGAATAATTATTGACCCTCCCTAATCAGGGGGACACTGCAGCAAAAACCTCATGTACCATGGGTCAAGGTTAGCTGACATTCTTATTAGAAGCTGCTACAGCTTCTGGATGTCCACACCTAATGAAATGCCACATAAGGCAGGCAAAGCTACAGGCAGAAAAAGCAAGGAAAAAACTGCTCCAAACTCTCTAAAAAAATGCCTGAATTTGAGTTAGTTCTAGATAACTCTCTATTAGTGGAAGTAAGGAAGAACAATTACTACTTTTATATGAACAGAATTCTTAAACCAAAAAAAAAAAACCTGTTTCTATGGGAAAATGTTTTAGTATATGGCATCTCTGAGGAAAAGATTTTGTTTTTCTCAGAAGTTGTTTTAAATTATTTAGAAATCTTTTTGTGCATCTCTAATACTTAGATAATTGTCCCAAGTTCTTACACTGAGCTCTAGTTTGAAGCCACTGAAATGGCTTTGTAGTTATGTGAATATAATGGAAGCAAACTGGGACATGCTTTCAATGTCAATCTCTTCCAGTCATACTCTGAGTAGAATTTGGCATTTGTTCTGTAATACAACAAGTATAAAAAACTCTGTGTCTGATTTCACACGGTAGAGTTAATTTACATTTGGAAAAGATGCAGTAAAATAATGTTATTTTAGCTTCTGAGACAATTTTGAAGGGTGTCTTTCTCCACTGCTGACAAAATAGTTACATATTTTGTTACAAATTGTCATCATTAAAAGCATCCTTTAACATTTTAGATGATGCCTGGTCCGGTCCATTCTTCTTCATTTATGGCCTCATTGCAGAATTCAAGTGTGCCTTTTTTGACAGTCACCACAGTATTACTGGACCTGAAGGGGTGGTGAAGATAGAGAGATTTCTTGTGCCTTTAGGTAGGAGCCAGGAAAGACTAAGAGCTGGACAGTGCGAGCTGCCAGAAGAGAAACAACAGCACTGGCAAGAGTTCTCAGGGTTCTGATTCATGCCTGCACTCTCATGGCAGTTTTCCAGGCAGTATTTTAATTTAACTCCTCTAGGTGAAGCTTGGCTCAGTGCAGGTGAAAGGCACTTGCTGAGGCTTCTCCAGAACCTATTCTTTTTTGTTCTGTGCTCTCTGTGCCAGCTGAAAGAGGTAGTTTTTCTCTCCACAGCAAATGATGAACAGTAGTGCTTTCCATATTCTGTTGAACGCCTTACAAACACTGACTGAGCAGCTGATGAAGGGTACCACATTATGTGCTTCCATCCTACATCCCATAATTTTTCCAAATGACCCTTCCCTAGCAAAAAAAAATAGGTAGAAAAGCATCTACAAGTGGCACACTTTTTTTGAGGAGAGAAAAAGTGAAGCAAGTTTTTAACAAGGGGAGTATGTGATCCATAGTCAGAAGAATTACGAAGTGTAAATCTTGGTATAAAATGACAAAGCTGCAGAAATGTCAGAGATTTCTTGTCAATTTATTCAGTCAGATTCAAACACCTAAATGAAAACAAGAACTAACAGCAATATTTTAGAAGGCTCAATATGAATAAAATTAAAGGACTGAGTTAGTGTGCTAGTGCCCCTGTTGATAGTACTTGTCTGCCACATATACAGATAGAGATTTTCTTAAAAACCCAAACTGTGTTGTTAAGCCCTCATTACTTCACAGCTTAAGGAGGAGCCATACCCTTATCAGAGCATCACGTTAAATATAATAAAGTCTTAGGGGTGTAAAAAATATATTTTGGAGCTAGTCATTGAAGAAAATAGCAGCTAGAGAACTGAAGAAAATTCCAGGCCAAATTATTTACAGCAGTTAATAAAAAGGTTGGGGTTTTTTTGAATTATGTTATCAAGGATTTCTTGGAAAAGTAGAGAAGAAAACTGTGCATATGACTTGTGTGTGATCAACAGCTTTATCATTAGGACCCTGAATAGCCTTCCAAGGGTAACAGCTGGATTTAGATCTGATATGTATAAACAAAATCCACTGAGGCTGGAGTTGAGCAAAAAATCAATTGCAAAACAATTTAAATTGTAAAGATATTCTGGGTATGTACAGGGATAAAAACAAGAGAAGGAAGGAAGGAAGGAAGGAAGGAAGGAAGGAAACTATAGAAACTAGAAGATTCTATAAGTGTGTCTAATTTTCTAAAAAATCTCTGGCTCCTATGATAGGCCCAGACTATGCTGAGATATCTCTCTCATGCTACCCAAATGCTCCACAATAGTTCCAATATGTGCAAGATGAGGGTTTTATTTTGATATTCAGATAGTCTGTTCTCATGTTCTAAAATATTTGCATTTTACCAATTACTATTTGATGCTTACATCATAGTGATCTATGTTGCAAAACACTGATTTGAGCTGACAAGAAATATCATTAAGTAGTAGAGATAGAGAAAATAAAAATAATCTGCCAATAGAAAATATGTGTTTCTCATAGTTAATGTTAATTAGCTTTGTTTGTTGCACAGACATGCCAATCACACTATAAGCCAAAGTTCTAATTCATCACACAATAGGACCATATACTTACTACTTTATAATTGCCTATACAGAATTATCAGGCATTAGAAAGAAGAATCACAGACAAAAAGAGGTGAAGCATGTAGAATGAGAACTTTAATTTAGGTCAGAAATCTGCATTCCTTTTCTAGCTATGTTCTATGTAATATTTCAATTATTGAAAAGAAAACAGACAGCATTTAGATTAGCTTTTCAAGTGAAATGAGACATAAAAATAATATATTGCCTTTTCTGCATCTTACATGTAAGTTCAACTTCATGCTTACTTAATTTTTTCCTGCCACTCATTTAGAAGCTGAAAATCTGCAAAATTACATGGAAAAGCAGGAGGACTTGGTGCTTTTCCACACAGAGAAGACCAAAAGGGGTTTTATATCTAGAAGGTTTAACAGAAAGTCGCTGCGAGCCTCGGTTACCAGCTACATGCACACACATTTTGTGTTCCCATGGCAGAGCTAAAAGAGATAGGGCCAGGATAATAGAGGTTCTTTCCTGTAGCTGCCTAAGACAAAGCAGACACTTCTAGCCCTTTTCACAGGACTTTATCATCTTCTTAACATCAGTTACAAAGGATGCCACAAATGGCAAGTAGGTGAGATGTTAAGAATCACCAACACCTCGTCTGAAGTACAACCCCGAGACATCAGAAATGCATTCAAGAGCCTTGTAAAGCCTCACCTAGAATATGTCATGTTTTGGCCACTGACAGATGCAGAAACCAGTCAGATATCAACATTAGGACTGCCTGATGGCTCAGGTTCATTTGAATATTCCCAGTCTGTTTCAGATGCCTCTGTTGTGAAAGGGCAAATTGTCCTTTCTAGTACTCACTACCTTTACAAGAAAAAAAATTAAAAATTTGTATATAACAAGAGGATTCTTTACTGCTTAACATCATCTGGCAATGCAGGACAATGCTGCTGTTCCATGTACATGTCACAAGACTGAAAATGCCTTCTCCAAGTGCAAAACAACAAACAGTCTAACTGTACCAACTAGTTACCCAGGGAATCATTCCACTCCTACTATTGTAAGGATTGTAAGGATTATAAGATTAGAAAAACACTACATGAATTAAATCTCTTATTTCAATACATGGAAATTTATTTCCCATTAGTGGCTCTGCAAATTATGACAAGGTATTCTGAAGCATAAACATCTGACTAACTTTAATTATTCTAAGTTTTTGTTTCCATTTCTGGTTGTTTACATCTTTTCCCAGTCTTCTTGTGTTCTGTAAGTTCTTAACAATAACCACCAGGCACAATACTCCTCCATGAGACAGTCCAAATAATTTAAAAATATTTAACCTACTGAAATAGTCTCAAATAATCTCACATTATTATTCCTGTATCAGAGATTGTGTTTCTGGTATTACAGGGGGTTTTGGTTTCTTTCTCACTCATATTAACTATAATGCTGTCTTTGATTTGAGAAAACTATTTTTCATGTCATGTTTTGGGAACAAAAAAAAAACCAAAACCCACAAACAAACAAACAAACAAACACCCCAAAAAAAACAAACAAGCAAAAAAAGCCAAACCAAAACCAACCAACCAACCAAAAAAATCCTTTTGAAAAATACAGTGATAGTCAATTAAATAAACTCATAATGTTTGTGGAACCCTTTGTGCATTTCTGGAGCATTTTTTCACCATGATAGCAGCCAGCACACAATGTTATGTTTTGCATTATTTCTCCACAATTACCACTCCATTCCAGGACAATGATTTCAAAATACCTGATGTCTGCTACTATTCTGAACACAATTTTAATGTAATTGTCTCTTTTTATGACTGTGCTGTTTCAGAAACACACCTTGGGGTTTTGGGGTTTTTTTCCACATAAATTTGTTGTTTAGAGAAGGTATAGATGTTAGATAGGTGTCTTCTGTCCAATGGAGCTGAGTAGCAAGACAAAGAACCTACAGGAAGCCAGTACTCCAAGGAGACATGCTTCCTTCCACACATTCTCCTTTCAGAGTCGTAAATGCTGTGCTCTGGTTTTGTTAACCAGAATGAAAATTGATAACCAAAAATATATTACAACACTCAGAAGAAGACATGTGGCTTTGCAGCTTTTGTTGGAGAAATAAAAAACAGAGCAGTTCCACAGTCTCACAGCCAGGAATGAGATCTGGGTTTATTTTTGTATTTCTTGTTTTCTTTGACTTGAAATTGAGTCATCTTAACTGGGATTTGTACTTTGTATGCTCCTCATGAGGCTTTGTTGCTGGATTCAATAAATCAGAACTGTCACAAAGCAGTTTAAGCATTACTGCCCTACACAACTGCATTTGTGGTATTTTATCACAGCTGGCAGTCAATCTATAGTTCTTATCAGACATTTTGGTCATTACATTGAAAGATTAAAGTGAAAGAATGTATTTTCTAATCCATTTGTATGCTTGAGCTTCTTTACTCCAGGGTATCAAATCAAATTATAGTGGATATAAAACAGATGTCTTTTGCATGCAATGATTTGTGTGACAAGCCAACTTTTCTATAGGATCATAGTACTGATTACTCCCTTTCATTCTTGCATACTCTTTTGTGCATTTTATGAACTGAATACCCAGCTGGAAAAACAATATTGATTTTTAAAATTTTGATTCAGGATGCTAACAGTAATTTGTTAGCTAGAGAATTTATGTGAAGAAGCCTGTAAGGACCTGTGTTAAGACATTGTTACAGAGCTCACAGATCATTAAATCAGAGGTTCCAAAATGAAAAATAAGATTTGAACAAGAAAAACTGAAGACTTTCTTGCCATCGAATCACTGCAAGGCCAACCAAATTAATCATTCTGCCAAAGTCAGGTTTACCCAAGTGTGGAGATATTGAGAAGCACTTTTTAAGCTGCTTCTTAAAGACCCTCAGAGCAAGACATGCTATAGTCTCCTACCATGATCTGTAGTTAGTTCATGTGCTTTAGTCACCAGCACTGTAATTAGTTCTACACCTTGGATTAACTTCCTTTCTTTTGGTGTGATTAAGATGCCTTAGAAAACCAAGCAGCCTCTATTCATGCACCTAAAGACTGTTATCAGATCATCTTTATTTAATTTCCTCTTCCTTCTACTTAAGTGTCAATTGGTTCATTCTCTATGGGTTATTTCAATGCCATATGCCAAGCTCCAATAGGTCAAAGAAAAATTTTACTAAAAGCAGCAATCAATTTGAAAAATCTGAATTTCTACATCTCCAGAAGAAAATCAAGGCTTCTAAAAGGCTGTCTTTATTTTTGTTTGTATAATAATCCTATGTAGTTGCTTTAGAGGAACCTGACAGCAGCCCACAAGCACCTGCTGACAGATCACTATTCTGTTCTGTATGTCATGAACTTAATTAAAAAAACTCACATTAATCCCTTGAGAAATATGTGCAGTATACTTTGGCCCCTTTGGAGCTAACACTTCAGTAAAATTCCAAATCTATCAACCAAGGCCTTCAAATTTGTAGAAGAGTTTCCAGATGGAAATTCTTTTTACAGTTTCCAAGCTATTCATTCTTGGTTTGGATCTCATGGGGCCTCTATGGCACCAGTACATCTCAGCTGCAGTTACAAGCATCCAAAATAGTGTGCTAAAAATCACACTTTCCCCTCCTTAAATACTCCAGGTGACACGAAGGGCACAACCTCACTGAAGCTTAGCTCTACAATTCAAAAAGTATTGTATTGAGTAATTAGATGTTATAACTAAACCAGAAGTATGTTTTGAAAATAAAGGCAACTGATGAACCTAAGAAAAACATATCACTCTCCATTTCTTTGTGTTACAAATCCTGCATTGCAGCTATCCCTTTGGTTTCAGACAGTGTAAGTCTACAGTGTGGTGTTGAAATTCCCTTCACAAAGTCAATAAACAGCAATTTACATTCTCAAGACGTGTGAGCATTTATCTGAATAGATAAATTAATCCCTGATACTGCAATCTGAGATAAAATTTGATGGATACATAAAATCTTCTGGATGCATTTTATTGGCTTACAGTTTTTCTTCTAAATATATCAGACTTTTTCTTATCTATCTTTCAGTTGAGAGTACTTGAACTAAAAACATTAGCAGAAAATTAATTATAATACAAGTTTTACCTAGTAAACAGAATACTTTTCAGGCTACAGCCCTAGTGCATTCAGATAAGAATCCAAACTGACAGTTCATCACTTATTTAATTACTTTCAAATGCTATGAGACTGCTGCAAAAGCTTTTTCTTCTACTAACACATTAAGAAGAGGAGATTGTTGGCCAATAAATGCTGATAGCTTCTCTCTAGCTGTTTCAGTAAGGTTTGCTGAAACCATGGCGTGGCTGCTTTCAGCTGAGGACACTAGCAGACTCAAGAAGAAAGTATGGAGTCTGGGTTTGCCCTTTCTTTTTTTATCTCAAAAAATGTTCTGGTTGACTTCTAAAGGAAGTCAATATCCAGAATAGCTGCTTAAAGTATACAGAATTTTTATGAACGTTACGTTAATTCTGGGGTTTTTTGGGATTTTTAAAGAAAACAATGACAATTGTTGAAGAAAGTTGTCCCCACCACAGTAAGATTGAACTTCATTTCAGGATGGCAAGCATTCAGGATCAATAACATCAAAATATTCTAAACCAAATACTCTGATTTGAAATCCAGATATAGATAAAGTATACAGGTTTCATTATATTGCACTGAGATACAAGATTACTTAACATTACTTTGTGGAAGACTAGAACTCCACCTTACTTTTCATCGTTTTCCTGAGTGAAAGCCAAACAGAGCATTTCCACCAGCCAGATCGTGAATCAGAATACATGATACTCCCTGAAACAATACATTTTCATCTTGGTGAAATTAATTCAGAGTATTCCAAAGGTCCTTTATTTTGGTAGCACCTATCAATTTACCTTAATTAACAAAATCTATCCAAAATTATTATCAGTCCCATGTAAATGGAAATCATTCCTAGTAATCAGTATAAAAATAGATAGTCTTTCTTTGTTCTACAACATTTTTTTTTCAATTAACAAAATAGTTTGATGGATTTTCAACATTTGTATAAATCCTTTTGATACCAATTTTGGTTAAAATCTTGCATCTCTAATAAGGTTTTATGCTAACTCTAATCACCCTAATGGGTTTTTGCCTTCCACATAAGTAATCCTTGAAGAAGGATAACATTTTTTCCATTAACTTAATTTCAAAACCACTTTTTCAAATATGTTTAATTGTACTTAAGTCACCTTGAACATTATCAGTTGAGTTTTAAAATTGTATGCAGGTACACACATGAAATTTTCAGTGACTTTTCCAATTTATGAATTAAAACAGGGTTGGGTTTTTTTACATTTATTTCAGTATTCTAGCCAGTGGGATGTGTAACTAAGAGCAGACTTTATTGGGCTGTGGTTTTCTATTTCCATAATCTTGTCCTACAACCATCTTAATTTCCTGAATACCATGAAATTTGTAATTTTTACTGCATTCATAGTGAAGACTGTTCACACTCTGCTTGCATCGTACCCACAGATCCATTGAACTGTCACACTTTAATCAAAGTTGTTTATGAAGACTCCTGTATAAATTAAAATCAGTAAAGCCTTTTGAAGTCTTGCTAATTCTTTTTATTAAGGTGGATTGCATTTCTCATCAAACGCTAAGCTTTCTGCAACTGCTACTGGTCAGGTTTCATGAAAGCCTTTGGTCATGCTGAGGTTTCTGAAAAGTGCTCTTGGCAAGCAGTTGAATCCTCTTCTCTGAACCCATATACAATGGTTAATGGAATAAAATAAAATTGAAAAATGCCATTAGCTGCCAATGCTGGGGTAGTTGGGTTTGGTTTGGGGGTTTGTTTTGCTGCTTTTTTTTTGTGTAAGAGAATGGAAAGAATTGAAGACTTACTCCTCTGTAAGTGATCATCAGATCTTCTGCTGTTTCAGAAAGAAAATTTTCAGAAAGAAAATCTTTCAGAAAGATTTTCTATTCTTCTCTGGAAACTTTGCACTCAGATCACTAGTGATGTCAGTGGACTAACAGGAAAGAAATGGAGAAAAAGTTTTCATAATGCAAGTCCCAAAGAACTTGCCAATATACACCCACATGAAGTATCTTGAGGTTAACTTATTGCAATAGTTAATGAAGTTGGTATTCTTTAATAAACAGATGAAATGGTAGAAGCACATTGAGCTTTTTTCCTGGTTCAGAAGAAAGTGGAAGATCTGGAACATCTTTCAGTGTGGAGGTAGAGACAGAGCAGTGTGAAATACCATCCTGGACAGGATGCTAGAGGATGAGGCAAATCAAAGAGACCTTCAGTAGAAAACAGCCATTGACATAAAAATCAGGCCTCAGGTAACTCATCAATCATGACTCTACAAAAAAATGGAGCGATGGACTGAAGAATGAGAATGCAGGAAAAGTCCAAGCAGAAACAGCGTGGCTTGAGTCTGAAGAGCAGATGCCCACATTGCTTGGGATTGCCAGGATTTTACAGACTAGTTTGCTGTTGTATGTCTTGAAGGAAGCACGGCCTAATGGAAAGAGCAAGTGCATGATTTGCACTGATGTTAGAGTGGCAGGGTGCTGTAAAGATAAAAGGGAGAAGTTATATCAGAACTGGAAGGAGATAGGGCTGAATACGAAATGCTGGAACGCCGTGTCATGCAGTGCCTTCTGCTGCCAGTTCTTTGTACTGTATTTGTCTTGTGTTGACACCACGAAGGAGTCATACTTAACCTGACAGCTATTTCAGGCCAGTGCCTGTGCCACACTGTGTCCTGAAGGAGACACAGCAGGCAAGGAGAAGCTGAATCAATACTGCCATAGCTCTCTTCCCAGTTTGTCCCAGCAGCTGCACTCTCAGACAGAAGTTCACATATTTGAAGTGTTCATCAAAAGGGGAAGTATTTTGTCTCTGTCATGTTTGAAATGTATTTTAACACACTGAAAAGACCAAAATATTATTTTAAACCTAATTTTTTGCTACCTAGCGTGCAAAACTGCATATTGCTGTGCAGTGCCACTAGCTAATTTACTAGGTGTTGGCTGTGTTAGCTAGCTCAAAGCTCTCTGCAGTAAATTATGCTGGGCAGTCAGTAATGTAGCATAAATAATGTTATGCTACATTCTTTTATCATACTTTTATCCTTACCAGTCCACAAATAGAAGTGTTAGCCTTTTCTGAATCCTTTCTGATTTGAGTATTAAAGCAGAGTTAAAAATGATGGTAAGAAAATTTGACTGTTTTTCCAGCCCATTTCTTAAACTCTGAGAAGTCACTATTGCTTCCTGTGTACTAGAAAGGTGTCCAGGAACAGTGATGCAGTTGAAAGTGAACACAGAGCAGGAGGTACATGGACAATCATTCATCACACCCTGAAGAATACCACGGCTCATCTGATGGGTTGATGAACCTCTGCTTTTCACACTGACTCCAAACTATGAAACAGGGCATGAATAAGAAACCAATGGAAAAGGGTTGACCTTTGAGATCACTCAAGCCTATACAGATATTAAGTTTTGCATCCCAATTAGTTTTTAGACTGAAAGAAAGTTTATATTTGCTTGATTCAGCCTCCACCTTTTGCATACATCACCTAGGAAGCTAAGCAGTGTCAATTTTCCCTCTCTTTTTCTGCTAGTATGATCTTGTAAGACAAGTCTTAGATAAGTGTCCAGATAGATAGATAGAGAGAGAGAGAGAGAGAGAGAGAGAGAGAGAGAGAAAGTTGACAACCTCCTACTAGAATAATTTCATGATGGAAAATAAAACCTTTAATAAATGTTCTTTTCCCTCAAAAGAGGGAAACTTTAAATTTTAACCTAATTTTTAATTCCTTCAGGAAGAATACAAATGAAAGGCAAATTAATAAAAAATAAAAGCAACATACACATAAAGGAAAAAGCATTTATGAATAGCTTGCAGTAAGTTTTAAGGAAAAGAAAATACTATGTAATATCACAATACTCTGCAAGTCAGCCTTGTAATGTAAATCATAACATTTCTGATCTCTGTGACACAGAAACAATTGTCAGCAAAGATAAAAGCAAAAAGGGTTTCCTACTGGAACAAACAGTTGGAAAAAGGCAGCTATGTCAAATATCTTACTTCTCCCTGAAAATATGAAAGATGCCACTTTACCTTGCAAACACAGTTTCTTTAATTGAAATTAATAATTTATCATTGTCTTTCTGTAATACTTCTTGACACTTTGTTGCAAGCTCCACTGCTTTGAACTTGAACCAATCCCATGTAAAATTACACACATTTCGGCTTGTTAATGAACATACTCTTTAACACCATGAGTAGGAATATAGCTCTAAAAATGAATGTCTGCAATGTCTGCAAAATTTCTTATTTTATGGAATAATATCTCAGAGCATCTGATTTCTTAATAATTCCCCTTTTCCAAGAATATTAATTTATTTTACTCTCCCCAAAGGAATTAAACTCAAGTACAATATTGTAGATGGGTGTGTGATCCACAGCCTATATATTTAACCAAACTAGGAAGGAGGATGCAATTTGTCTGACACATTTATTTCCTATTAGGCATTTGCAAACATCAGCTTCAATACACCTGCTCTTTTTGAGAGTGAAGTATGAAGTCAATTGAACTGCTTAGGTGTAACAGAGTCTTTTCTGAATAAAAGGGCTATTAGGGTCCATTTCTCTTTTGTCATTGCTATTAAATTAACTAATCACAATCATTCACAACTATAAATTTCAACAATCAATCTTGCAACAGGAACAGTTTAAATATCTTTATATGGAAGTGAAACTTGTAAGTTAATGAGTCATTTTAAAATGAGCTCCCATTCACATTGATTTTGTGTCTCACTGCCATAGAAATAGGTTCTGCCAAGATATGTCTGCTTGGACCAGCTGTCTCATTGCATATAAAACACATGTTCCATTAAAAAGCAGATTTTTGCTGAGCCCATTCAAATACGCATTTCAAAGTTGGTCCTAGAATTGTTGTACTCCCTGTTGCTTTAACAAAGGAGCAGATGAGAGACTGTGAGTTTATTTCTTCCCTATTTTCTACTGAAGAGATTATTTTGGTCAAAGAGTAATATTCTTCTCTATGAATGTCAGATCAGGAACCAGCTCAGAAATTAGCTCTTGACCTTGCACAAGGCCCTTGCAGAGACAGTAGTTCTGGATTGATGCAGTGGCTGCTTTCTTTTGTTCTGAGTGTCCCAAAAGGTCTCACACCAAAAAACAGACCCTTACAGAAAAAAAAAACAAGAGTAGCCAGACATGAGAAAAATAGAGTAGAAGGGGATGAAGTGCAGTGATGGCCTGGAGACTACCTCCATATCAGACTAGTGCTGTAAGAACAGATTTCTGTTTGGGTGACAGTGGAAGTTGCTGATGATTCTGACCTGTTGTATGCAAGTAAACATTTCAGAAGATGAAACACTCAAATTCAAACAAACTCTCAGTTATCTGAAACTATAGTTTTAGAGTTCCAGATACCTGTTGTTGAGAGACAAAGCATTCTACTGTCCACAGGCTTAAATTACAGATAGATGATATATATATATATATGAGTAAATTACATTTACTAAGCATAGTATAGTATCATATAATGGTTTGGGTTGGAAGGGACCTTAAATACCATCTAGTTACAGCCCCCCTGCCACAGGGACACTTTCCCCTAGACCAGGTTGCTCAGAGCCCCATCCAACCTGGCCTGGAACACTTCCAGGGATGGGGCTTCTCTGGGCAACCTGTTCCAGTGCCTCACCACCCTCATAGTCAAGAATTTCTTCCAAATATCTAATCTAAACCTACTCATTTTCAGTTTAAAGCCATTCCCTCTTGTCCCATTACTACATGCCCTTGTAAAAAGTCCCTGTCCAGTGCTTTTAGGTACTGGAATGTGCTCCCCCCAGCCTTCTCTTCTCCAGGCAGAACAACCCCAGCTCTCTCAGCCTGGCTCCATAGGAGAGGTGCTCCAGCCCTCTGAGCATCTTTGTCTTCCTTTTCTGGACTCGATCCAACAGCAAATGTCGTGTAGATCTGAAGTAGAATTTCCAAGCTGGAATTATTCAATAAACACACAAATCAGAGTGATAAAAACACAGCTTTTTTTTTAATTTGACACTCAAACTTCATCACCTAGACTGGTAAATTTGCTTTGTCTGAGTTCAGAGTAAGTTTTCTGCCCTGGAATATATTAGTGAAGCTGTTTACTTTGGGTTTTTTCCATGTTGCATTACAGCTAAATATGTATTATCATTGAGATACTCTGTTCTGCCAAATGGAGCAGAACGACAAGAACCCGCTACAGCTAGGATAATTGTGATTTTTTTATTATTTAGTATGTATCCAGAATAGTTTATAGCTGGCTACAAAAAATGTGTAGGATAATAAACCTGTTTTAAAAAGTCACTGCTTTTTAACTAATAATATTAATAATTGAGAACATTAATAGGACATTATAGAAAGATTCTCAAGAGCCAGGAAGTCAAGGAAAATTATTCATTTAGTTGTTGCAGTAATTTAGTTAATTAGATTTTCTTTGCTTTAGTTAATTTTTTTCTAAAAAATATCTTTCTGGTTAAATTAATTCTTTACATAAATAAGTGACAGTGAGAGCAGAAAAAATGTATTTTCCATTAGAAATTTATATTCAGTGTTAATGAAAATGCTTTTTTTAATTTGAAGAATCAAATCTATTACTTTCTCTACCATCATAATCTTACAATAAGTGGGTTGTGAAAAAAATATCTATTCAATAAAAATAAAATGAGCAGTCTCTTTTTTCTGCTTTATAGTGTTATATGCTTAGCCTAGTAATATATTAAGCTCATTTTTGTTATGTAAAAATTGAACAAAACCCCAAATATTTATCAGTTCATGCTTGTGCTGAGCTTCTGAGAGTGTTGCTCTGGCCACGCCCTCTGTGAAGATGCCCACTTGGATAGCGCAGCATGGTTTATTTTCGTGATCTTACCAAGAAACCCCAAACAGCCAATCTTATCCAGAGATTTTCCATCACAGTTATATGCAGAGCAAATTATTCATAGAAAACTGACCAAGATTAATTTTCTGTAGTGACTTCTTGAAACATTTTAAGAGAAAGAGACAAAATTTTATTTTGTGATCTATTATACTGTTGTTTCTTGCTGTTGTTTTTTTTTTTTTTTCACCATATTTCCATCTAGCAATTATGGATGCAAATCAATTAGCAAAAACATTTGCTTGGGAATATTACTGGATGCTCAGACTATGTGGGAAAGAATGTCTCACCCATATGTGCATATGTGCTGGTGAAGAGGCTCTTCCTCCTCTCTGTATTATCACAAGCCATACAGGGCACAGCTTTTGTGTGAAAGAAAACTTTGCAAAAAAATGAAGTTCCACACCTTCGTGTCTCTCAGAAAAGTAAAATTTAGGCATTTCACCTGGTGGAATCAATGAAGAAAATATTTGTATTTCCACATGAACAACACAATGGCCATCACTGTCTTCTATAGCAGAAGTCCAAAACCAAGAAAGTTGTTATCTCTGTGGAATTCACTTTGTTTATTCCAAGGAGAAGGAAGATTTACATCTTACCCCAGAGAGTGGGGTGGAAATGTAGACTTCTAAAAGATGTGGTTGTACTGTCATCCTCCTGAGGTAATTTGCCCAGGAACAAAAATGCTTCACTTGTTTTCTTATAGTATTTCAATTTAGATTGTTTGCAATATATTCTTTTTAAAGGAAGACTGATGGTTTCAAGTTTTTGATATTACTGAATTAACAGGCAATGATCATCATTAAAGCTTACTTTTTTTTACCAAATACAGTCATTATTTAAAATCTCTTTCCTTGGTGTTCTTCTTGAAGAAAATGAAGGAGGATAGAGGCTCGCTTTATGTCTCCTGTCCCCTTCTCCTCTTAAAGGTCAAACCAACAGTTTTAAGGGTTTCATATGCATTGTTAGCATGAAGTAATTTAATGGGACATTTGAAGCTGTAGCAATTGCTTTTAGCACAAAGGGAAAGGTTTTATTGAAAAAGAAATACTAAAATCAATATAAAAGAAATAAGCAAGTTGAAAATAAATTAAAACTGATATTTGTAGGTTAGAGATAAATGAAGCAATTGGTTTCTAACACAATTTAATGTAGAGAGAAAGAAAAAGTATACGAAGAAAATTTTTTGAAATATATCAGAAGACAAAAACCAGTGACTTGGAAGAATGATTCCTGGAAAAATAATATGAAATAATATAACTACCTAAAAACAGACAGAAAAACTTTTTCACCTGGACTCAAGCTGCCTATAAAAAGAGCACTGAACACATTTCTACTGTTAGTCTGGAAAAAGCAGACAGAAACCAAGAACATACAATCCAACAATGGAAGGAAGGAAGGAAGGAAGGAAGGAAGGAAGGAAGGAAGGAAGTCAAGCAGTGTGAGAACATATATCAAAAGTATGGAAACTTATATACTTCCACACAAATCCTAAAAAATCTTCACAATTTGCTTTTCCAGGTTCTACTGTCCAAATATAAAAGAGAAATTGTATTGTAATGACAATACCATAAAAAGTATGAGCAAAATACACTGTCCTGTAAGAAATTCAAACGAGGATATGAAGCGCATAGATTTTTACATTACAAGAGGCCTGAGACTCTTAGACTCTCTGGAATAGAAAAATTGAAATGTATAATGATCTATATCAAATATTGTATACAGAGCAAGACTTCTCTAGTATACCAACGGTATGCAGTCATATAAAATCTGTCACCTGGAATGTATGTCCAAGTGTGGAAACAATCAGATCAAATCTTTCAGGATTTAATCTTTACGTTTAGGTAAAAACTCAAAGTTAGAAATATAAAAGGGGCAAGTATGACCATTCAAATAGGGTGTAAAATGGCAAAGACTGTATCTTCAGCCTTCTCTATAAACAGATACAGAATACAGTGTCTCATAACTTGTCCTAGTTCAAAAAAAAAAGTAAATACAAATTTTTTGGTTGGGCAGTTGGGTGGTTGGTTGGAGCTTTTAAAAATACCATAGAAATTTTATGTTCTCTAGATTCAAACAAGAAAACACTTAATCAGCCAAGGATTTTCCAGCAGACATATAATCCTGTGTTCCTGTTTTTCTTATTTTTAGCCTTTCTGCAAAATGGAAGTGCAAAAAGATGAAGAACTTATAGATATGATATAATAATATATTATTATAATAATTATAATATAATATTATTATATAATAATATATTATATATAATATATTATTATATATTACAAATATATTATAAATATAGAATGCTTAATTTTTAATTGAATCAGGTCAACTCAGTTAAAATCCTAAACTTCTAAAAACAATTGTCAGTACAGAAGTACCAGGGCAAAGAGGACCATTCAGCAAAGGGACAGTGACAAATGCTACTTTTGGAGCTATTGCAGGTTTAAATTGGCTTGCTCTGAACGTGGAATTAGAGACATTCCTGGAAACCAGTGTCTCCCAAAACTCTTTGCAAATTTCTATTAGGAAAATATTGCTATTCCTAGATTTGCAGACCTGTGAGGTCTTGACAACTGTACCCAGTTAATTATAAGCCCAACAACATAAACTTTAAATTATCATTGTGTAGAATCACATCTGTGCTAAATAATAACCCTATCCTTATCTATATAAAAGATAAATATATCTCTTTCAAAGAGTCATCGATGAAGGCAGAAATCCAATAATGCTTATGTACTTGACATTTCATATGCAGCATATTAATTACAATATTACACTTCATAGCATATGAAAAAATTATGCCTTGTTAATTTTGAACAGGATGACATGCCTTTCAGGTCATCTTTCCAATTAATAGGAGAACCTACCAAAGCATTTCCAATTTCCAGTTTTCCCAGATTTACAGTGCCATAGAAAAATTTCTGAAGGTACTTTAAAAATGAAGTGTTTGTGTCTGTCAGATGAGTTTTAACCTGCATCATAAAGAGATTTGTTGTTTAGGTACTTTTGCAACTATTTTTGTGCACACATTAACTTTCACAGTATTCATTAATTTTTATTACCATTTAAAAATTCTAGATATTCTCTATCATGTTTTGATGTGTTGTGTTTCTGTGTTTGATTCCCATTGCTTCTCACTCTAGCTCTTTATTTAGCTGTTTGTTGGGTATTTTGATTTCTAATGGAAGCATATAAACTATTGCCCGTCTCGGATAAAAGGTTTCCTTGACACATTAAGATGAACTTCTCTTTGTAATAGTCAGCTCCTCATTTTTTCCTCCTTAATGAAAAAGCAGCTCTGCCATTTCACAAAAAGATATTGAAAAATAAAGTTAGGTGACACAGATGTTTTCATAACGATGTGGTTTATTGTTGGGGTGTTTTTCCCAGTAAGGATGGCTGATATAAGGGTGATTATTTAATTCTAGACTGAAGCATCCAATCTGCTTGGATCTTTTGCTCTCAAAATTTGGTGTGAACCTCATAAGAATGTTGCCTTTACAAGAGCTTTGAATTGTTGATGGTATTTGCAAATGAAATATGGAAAAGTATACTCTTACATAGTTCAATTCTAAGCACCTGTGATTTTGAAAAAAACACAAGCAATACATAAACATTTTGTCCCTGGACTTGTATTTGGGATCCGGTACACCTCATCCAGTTATGACCTTGATAAAACTATATACCTGTGAACAAAGCCATGCCTTGAAAAGCCATTTCCTTTTTTGACTCCTGTCTCTAGCTTTCCATTGGTACCCCCTGAGGGTAAAATTTTGCAAGCACCACTAGGGTACTATCTCACTGTCCTTTTAGGAAGCTTGAGTTCACCACGCATGGGAATTGCTGTCTCAACACACCATCAAGCTGAGATTCTTGAGTGGCCAGAGATTCCATAGGAGAAAATGTTTCAAACCAGAGCACTGGCACACTTCAACATCATTAATGGTGTCCTTGGGAGCTGGCACTCAGGTTGCCTGCAAAACATACACTGCTTTCCTTGAGTGTGTAGGAGGAAGATGGTAAAGGATCACTTCCATGGTGAAGAGGGGTCACTAAACACACAAAAAGAGTTATCAGCAGAAGTTCTTTTTTTCCCAGACCACTTGACTGACTAAGACACAATATTTTTTTACAGGTCTCCATGACTTCTTTTTCCATTCTTCTGCAATCAAGGGAGTATCAAGGAAAACTATTCCGAGATCAGAAATTCTCTTTCTGCTCATCCACTCAGGCACACACAGAAGATCAAATCCCACCAATGAGCTCAGTGAAAAGGACTGATTTGAAGGGGGTCTTGCTCAGGTAAGATTTATTGTTCTTGGAAAATATTTTTTTTTTAAATCTTAAGGAATGTTCACAGTTTGAAATTTAGTCATTTATTAGTCATTGTTGCTAAGAAGCAGCTGAGTAGCAACTTTAAATTTACTAGTGCCCAAACATTAGAAGCAGGTATCTAAAAGCAGCCAATTGTTATTTAAAAGTCAAGTCCTGGAATATTAAGGTGCTGCATGCTTACACCAGGAAATGCTGTTAATTCTCCATTAACCATCATGGATTATCCACACTGTAGATTTACCTGCTCCTGATTTCTCCCGAGGCATCTGTCTGGAGCCCAGTATTGTCAATAATGTAATAAAGTATGCACTGCTGCAACTAGACCCTACTGTGCAATTTGTGATTAGCATCTATTACACTTAATAGTTCACATGACAAACACATCTATAGTCAAGTGATTCATTTTGGCAATAAATATGTGTAGCTTTTAGCATTACACATTATTGATGCCACCATCGCTGCTAGTTCTTCTGGTTTATTTCCACCTCTTATTTCAGAGTAGCTGGGTAAGTGGATCTCATCCCTTCAGACTAAGGTTAGAGGTTTATGTTAATAAATAGCTAGTTCAGAATCAGCTGTATATCTCCTATAACCTTTGGGATTTCAAAAGATTTTCCATATAAGAGGTGAACTAGGAAAATAAAAAATACAGGCTCCAAATACTATAGATATTTGTCCAAAACAGACCAGAAAAGGTAAAGTATAATAAACTGAGGTAAATGCCACATCCTCATGTTTTTGACCATCACTAGTCGTACACTAAAATCAAAGAATTCCCCATTATTTTCTCAAAAAAAGTGGCAAATTGAATTTAATTCTAGTGAAAATGTTACATGCTTTCTAATGAGATAAGGTAGAATTGTTTACTTGTCAGCTTTGTTTTGAGAACGTACAAGTATGCACCACATTTTTTAGACTGAAACACAAATTTCATATTTTTATGCATAAGTTAGCACATATTTCACCAACATCTGGCTTTACTTTTCTTTAAATGTGATAAGACATTTTAAGACTAGCTGCATTCTCTTCTTCTTCTTTGTATTCACCAGAAGTTTCTCTGAGACATCTTCATTTATTTAATGAAATTATTTATTGCTAGCTCTGACATAATTCATCACCCACAACAACTTCCTGCAGATGATTTAATGGAATCTCTTTTTAATATTCAATAATAGACTCTGCATATATTATCAATATGTATTTAAATATACTCCTAAGCTCACAAAGACATGCAGAGAAAACACTGAAAAATTGGGTAAATATTAATGTTTATATAAATTCCTTCAACTTTTGTCCATTGCCTCATTGCAGAATGCCAATTTTTTACCTCACCAGAATTTCAAGTTAGCAAAACTGTCAAGAATTTGGTTTGAATGAATCCAACAAAATTCCTGTGGTCTTAGTCAAACAAAACCATAGTAGAGCAGCCCTTGTGGAGCAACTCTTAAGGTGAAAGGGGGAACACATTTATTATACAACCATCCTCCCACCTGTGCTCTGAAACACAGAATGTGTCAGGCAATCAATGCAAAAGTGACCTACTCTTTTGTTCCTTTCTAAAAGCTGTCATTTCCTCTCTAGTGGCAGACCAAGAGCATAGACAGCCCTGGGAAATTATGTACTGGTACTTCCTTGTTCCGCGTGGTTGGAGCTGCTTTTACCCTTCTGGTTTTTCTTGTGGGCCCAACAAGTGCAGTTATGTTAGGGAATGAGTGCTGTCCGTGGGAGCAGCTGTCCCTGTGCTCTCTGTCAGACCCAACAACATCATTCTTCTGCACACAGTGAAGCCCACAGGCTTTTAGCAACTGGTAGTACAGAAACTCATGTAATGGAAGATACAACAGTCCCATGCTTCTGTTCAGTGTCACACTCTTTCACTTAAAACACAAATAGGAAAAAATTTAATGGTGACAGGAGAGTTAAATCTATATTGAATACCATCTATCTTTAATTTTCTTCTCTATGGTAAACTGAAAAATAAGCAACATAAAGGTACTAAAAATATTCTTATGCCAGAGTGTAATGAGTCATCATACACTACACATAGGTTTAGCTTATATAAGTTTGTAATGTTGTATTTAGATAAAAGTGAATTTCATAACCCAGTAAGCACAACAACCAGCAAGATACTACGAAAAAGAAGAGAACTAGAAAGCAGCTTAATTACTAGCCAGTGGTTTCTTTCAGAATCACATTCTGTGTTCATATACAATTTCCAAAATATATTTTTGAATAGTGAGGAATTTGATAAATATTTTCTGTCACGTCAAAACCAGTATTGAATATCACTTTTCCAGTGTCTCTAATGTTGTACTCTTTTTCTTTAAAAGTTTATGTGAAATACAGGGAGCCATTTGAATTCCAAACCTATTTCTAATCTGTAGGCCAGTCAATTTTAATATATTTTTTTATCCAATAACTCTCTCACACCAAGCATCCAATATCCATCATTTGTTGTGCTAAAAAACAACAGATGTTTTAAAACCCTGCAGCAAATGTTTAAACTTCCAAATGAGAACTAAAAATAAAGGCAATCAGAACACTTCAGAGGATTTAAATTATACATAAAATATAAATCCAAGGCTCATGGTCATGCAGACTAAACAGTCCCTTTATATTCTGTTGTCTGTAGATGCAGACAGGTTACAGAGCCTTTTCCAAGCACGACAGATTTCAGAAACAGAATCACAGTGTGAAACGAAATTGAACATCCTTATTTGATGTTACTGTCCTGAAGGCAAGTTATCTGGAAGGTCAAAATATCTCAATGCATAAAAAGTGCTTATATCTTCTAATGATAAATATATTGTCTGTTAATCCCTGAATTTACATCACTCCTCATAGCTGCAAAACCCTGCAGCTTAGTCCTCATGAGAGAAAGTGGCAAAACCCCCATCTCTTACTAACATTTGTATTTGTGCATCCACTTAGGTACATCTCAGTCTATCTTGGGGCTGTATATGGGTAACCAAGTTTAAGAGGACCAAAATGGTAAAAAATGTCAGGATGAAGGACTTATATTTGGCAGAAGACCAGAAATTTCTTTTTGGATCTGTAGCTACGATACAGCAGCAGAGAGAACTACCTGTTCTAGAAAGGGCAATAGGTTAGGGTTGTTCCCACATGTATATGTAGCTGCTGTGGTAAAGTAATATATGTGTATCATAAAGGCTAAGTTTTAAGGAGATTATTTGTACCGTTTACAGCACTCCTACGTTTTCTCCTTGAGTCCCTCAGCTATATGTGAAGGTTTGTTTTCCTCTGTTATTTGGAAACAGATGTAGGAAAGAATACAAATTCTCTCTACTGAAGATTTAGAGGGCAAAATTCATAAACTGATTTTTAGGATCCTAAAAGTGATTTTTAGGCTTGTCAGTTCCATGTTTAAGTGTCAAGGATATCTCAACAGTGCTACTTGAGAGACAGTAATTTTGACACAAACAGTCCATTTCAGGAAATCCAGGTAATTATATCATAATAGGACATAATTCAAGAGTCTGATGAATAGTACTTAAATAGCATGAAGGAAATCTGGTGAGATAAAATAAAAAATGGTTGCCATATTAGCAAAAAGGTAAGGATTATTTATGAGTACATGCCATTGATAGAAACAGATACTCTTTGTACTTCAGAAGGGAATACGTGTTTCTGGGTATAGAAGTTCAATAGAATAGGGTTTTTTTCAGAGTGGTATCTCCTGCCTACCCAGCTGAAGAAGGGAGATGATTAAGTTGAGGGTTTTTCTTTATAGCTGGTAGAATAAGCCAGAGCACTGTGCACAGTGTGTTATATATTTCCAATGAAGGAGGAGTACAGGGAAAATATCATCCAGCAAGTCCTTGGATTGTGTTAGGGACAATGTTTTGACTGACACATTTCGCAGATGCATTGTGAAACTGAGCTTGATAGGTCCAGACTGTCAGAGAGCACTAAACCAGTGACTTGAGAAACGTGCATGGACCAGGAAGATACATGCACTATGCAAAGCACATCTCAAAGACTCTGCAGTAAGAAATCAGTTTGTTCCTTATGCTTACAGTGATAGAGAAAGTTAGAAGAGCCATATTACCATTCACAGAAATACTGCTACATTATGGATTTAATTCCCCTATGGACAGAGGTATGCCACAAAGAAGCATTGGCTCACAGAATATGTTCTTCCATTCTGACATGTGAAGCTCATACTAGATGCCACATATTTAGGGCTGGGACTTTTTGTTTTGTATGTTATTCTTTTCTTTTCCTAGTGTTTTTTCAAAGAGTAGTGCTTCTACTAATACGAAGTACTAGATGGCAGCAAAATGCTTTTAATACCTGCTGGACTGTCATCATAGCCTGTATCAATTTAGCACACCCTGTCTGTGCTCCCACTCTCCAAAGAGCATTTTACTCTTACTGTCGAATTCTTGGCTCCCTGTTTGGTGCCCTCTCTCTCCTCCTGCATCATTCTTATAGCTGTCAGAGGATCATAGACAAGAGTTTGAATCATAAGGATAGCAGTGCTGAAAAAGTGATGCATTGTATGAGACACTTCTAAAGTAATCTTTCTATACCACCATGTTAGGCCAGCTTCAGATCCTGCACTTCAAGACAAGGTGTGAGACAGCAGGAAAAATAAGTCTAGAAATCAGTGCATCTGGTCAAAATACATGAACTTAGGGGCAACACTGGAGGCACTAAGTGGGCCAGCATGACCTGCAAAGGACAAGTTCATAAAAAGTAACTAGAAAAAGGCAAGGAAAACACTTTCTCTCTTTTCTACTCTGGATACAACAGGAACCAATGGGCTTACAGTGCAGCAGAGCTGAAAACAGGGAAAGCTTTTTAAGTGTAGAGATACCTTAGCACAGAAAAACTGCATCATGCAATCATAAAATTGACATAATTCAAGTTTAAACGAAGTCTCATAGTCATGCTTCAGAAATACATACTTTGGGGTCCCACTTGGAGGAATGTGATATCTAAGTAATGCTTTGAATCCTATGCCCATTTTGATAAGGCCTATCCAGTTGTGGGTGGAGACATCTTAACTCTCCTCCTTGTCAGAGGCAGTCAACTCTGAAGGGTTAAGTCAATGTAGGTAGTCTGTGTTAAACTGTCAGCACACTAAAATCACCACAGAGAACAAGCAATCAGTATTGAATCACCTGGCTGCAGATTTCACAATCAATTAATGAATGAAAAGAGGCAGGGCATCTCATGTGTTTGTGGTTCATGCCCATCTGTTACTTCTGTGTAAACAAATAAGTGCCTACAGAAAATTGTTTCCTCTGAATTTCTGATTTCAGAGGCAGTAGAAACTGACAACCATATTTTTGTCACTTTATTCATCATGGGGTCTTTCTATCAATAACAATGGCAACCCCTTCAGGTAACTGAGATGAAGTGCAAAGTCTTTGAAAGATAAAAAACCCAGCCCCATGCAGGCTGCCAGTACAGCTTAGGAATCTCGCCCTTACTCTTCAGCCTTATTTCACATCCTGATATCTGCATCGTGGAAGTTGGTCCAGAGACTAGGAAAGAGCATGGCAAGTGTTGGAACATCTGGACTACCTTTCTGGTTTATTGCTGATTTGCTTTCAAAAAAAACCAAATTATCTGTAAATCCAAGAAGCTATGAGAATTCCATTGCAAAGGTGTTTGAAACCATGAAGGGAGCTGCAGAAATAGCAGCAGAGTGAGCTATATATTGGTGATATATATTACTGTCCCCCGTGGAAAGGAATCAGGAGCTGCTTCTTTGTGTTGTGTGAGGCACTTCACCACAAGGAAGGTCATTCTTTAGGGCCAGTGGCTAAGGATCCTGGTGTGGAAATATTTTGAAGCTTCAAATAATACTGCTGTCCAGGCTAGGGTAAAAGCAAAGGCCTTGAAGGTGCAGCAGGTTTAACATGCAGAACACTTGCTATCTGTGTGGTAAATATAATTTTTTATCTTCCCTATCCTCATATTTTTTCCATACAGGAAAAATAGTGGTCCTTCATGGCTGTCAAAATTAAGGTTCAAGGTTGGTTCAAAACTACTTGGGATTAGGCAGACATGCCTTGTCATTTCTAAGACACTTAGCATCAGAAAAATGTTCCTGGCCTATGAAAATACAATTCAAGTCTCAAATTCTTTCCTACTAATTAATTCAGACTGTGCCTGTGCTTTACCTGTTTCATTAAATAAACTTACATGTCAGAAGTAGAGGAATGCAATTATACCTTCATTTTTTTCCTCCTCTCTTCTTTCCCACTCATATCTTAACCAGTTTTACAAGACATTTTAGTGTTGTGGTAAGAGCAGAAAACATAATTATGAGGAACTTGTGTAGAGGAACTTACCTTCTCTTCTCACAGACAAGATTTTCTTACCAGCTCAATCCCAGGTTTCCCACAGGAGTCTCAGATGTCCAAATCCTTAAAAATGTTTAATCTTGTAATACCTCAATATCTAAATAACAGCTCAAGCTTGGGCCTCCAAGGAGGGACCCTGAACAAAGGAAGCCCTGGGCACACCCTCCCAATCTAAGTGGGAGAAATTCTGGGGGTCCTGCTGTGTCTCTGAATGCCCACTCACTTGGCTGGGCCAAAGGTCCCTGTGCCCTTTATTCTGGAAAGGGTCAGCACTTCATGGCCTCTTGCCTGGGGCTTTCATCACCCAGAGCTCAACCTGCAGCTCCCACTGCAGCTGCTTACCAAGATACCTGCACTGAAAGAATTCCTCAACAGAAAGGACAAAAATAATTCAAAATTTTGGTGTTTTTTTTGTAGATACGAGGTTTCTGTTGTTATATCTGTTGACTTAATTCACAAAAATATTGTTTACACATCTATTTTAAAATCTTCCCAAGGATATGGGGTCTCTAGAGAGGTTACAGAGAAGGCTAATCTAAAGTAATAAACTGAAGTGACTGTGTCCCACAGAATATCTCTGGGAACAGTCTACACTCATCCAGCAATCTGAAAAGAGCTGGCACATTTTCTTGGATGACATAGAAATGAAGAAATAACTCTTTGACTGACTGTCTCCTACTTTTTCTTCACAGCTGAGCAGAAATCATGTGACTGCTTCAGACACATTTGATAAGCAGAACCACAGCAGCTGTTTCATACAGAGTAGGCATCCTTTTGACATGACTACCTGCAGACCCAATCTTCACATAAGAAGCAAAGTTAATTAGGAAAAACTGTTTGAAAAAACTTAGAATGTAGTCACATCTGAGAAATTCAAGAAGTAGTAAATTTGCCTGGTATATATGTAAATCAAAGTCTACTGGAGGAGAAAGCTGGAAAAGAGAGACTTCAGAACACGTCTTTTAAAGGAACCCAAAGAATAGCATCTTCCTCAGAGCCTTAATTGCTTGATGTGAAAAAGTCAGCAAATAAACCCCAACCCTTTCACAACAGAAAAAAAATCTTGGGAGTGGAGGAAGAGCTGTTGAGACTTTGATTATGTCTTCTCCTGTAACTCTTCATAATAACCAGAGGAGAATAATCAGAGGAAGAATGCAGACATTGTGGAAGAATCCTGTGTTTTATGCTAGTATGGAAAAAAGGCTGTATAAAAAAGTGAGTAATACACATAGAAGATAAAATGCACTGTATTATCCTCTCTTGTCCAATAGCAGGATTTTTTTTTTTTTTTTTTTTTTTTTTTTTTTTTTTTTTTTTTTTTTTTTTTTTTTTTTTTTTTTTTTTTTAATAACTTAGAGTATTTTTAAATTAATTTGGTAGTACACATTCAGATGTCAGGCTGAATAATGGGGCCTTGAAAGGCATGTCAGTTATATTTTCCTCATTCAATATACTGGTGGCTTTGAATAATCACAAAATGTTTATTTCTAGAAAGACAGTTAAAACTGGGAAGAGATGAAGAGGACAGCCCTGGAAGAGAATACAAAGGAGGTCCAGGAAGGACAGACCAGGAATCTCCCATCTGCTGTCCCAGTGCAGCTGTAACAGATGCCCTCCTGAAGGTTTGTCTGCATCCCATTAATCCCTGTAGATAAACAGGTAACAAGAGACACAGAAAAGAAAATGAAGAGAAGCAACAAGAGACTTTCTGAGGACAGAAAATAGATAAAAATTAAAGGACACAAGCCCTATCAATCATCATGTCCTGTTTCAAAGAAGATGGGAGTGGGTACATCTCACCTAGTTCAGAAAATGTAAATGTAATACAAAGCAAAAATCAGTTTGAAACAGGATTTAGTTTCATAATCAAAAGTTACACTAAAGCTTTGAAAATATTAATCATAGAAAATGCAGCTTTTGAACTGGACTATTAAATGACAAATCCTTCTTCATACCCCAAAATTTGAAGATCTTTGTTCTGAACCCAAATTCAGTTTCATTTTTTGCAGGTCATGTTCACCTTTGTCTAATAATAAAAGAAATAGTTCTGCAGTGCCTGATAGGTTTTTTGTTATTTTGTCCAATTGCACCTGAAACTCAGACAAGATATAAATAACTTCACCAGCTACTTTTCAGCTTTCCCTGACAAACTTACCTATTTTTGCACAACATCTTATTTGGAGATCCATCACAGTTTAGGAACTCAGAATTAACTGCTTGGTATTACGACATTGACACGTATTTTCCTGCAGTTATCGGCACTGAGGTTGAATTTATACTTGTGCATGAATTCTGCAATTCAAATGCAGGTAAATATCAGAAACAGTTATATAAATACATATAATTATTCCTCCTCCAGGCCTATCTGCACCATGAAAAGAGGTCCCATTTTTCACCAGGGATAATCTGTGCCTTAAGAATTCGTCAATTCAGAAGTTCAGTACATTTAGTGTGTTTTGTTGTTATGATCACCAGAGGGAAAAGTAATTTTATTACCATCCCAGGATGCAATCACTTCATTCCCCAAACTGCTTTATGCTTGTCACCAGAATCTGAAACTCAGATGCTGTTCTTATCTTCAGCTGAGTCATTAGAGACTACAGGAATGCAGTGAAGATTGCTTCCTGCCTTCAGCTGTAATGGAGTTTGTGGCAGTACAGCTGGGACAACATATTGAACATTTACAGCAGACTTTTTTTCCTGCTGGATTTTTATCCTTGGTGCATGTCTTTGGTCTTCTATGCTATGTTCAAACATCAAAACAAATAAAGAACTTGACTGATTTCCCATGAGATAATTCTAAATTCATGATGCCCACATGCTAGAGTTGATCATTTTACAGCCCACAGGTTATTGCAAAAAGTCAAGATTTTTTTAAGCCTGCATGCTCAGGAGATGTTATATTCAAGCCAAACAATGTAAGACATGCTCTTTTCTTGATTTATTATAGTCTTATTTTTCAGCTTTTTATGCTGGTAGTTATAGCAAAGACAATAGTATGCAGAGTTAAAAATTACAAAAGTCTTATTCTATATACCTTTACTTAAACCAGCTTGTGCTTCTACCTACCTATGTGTGAAATAAATGGTTTTTACACCTAGTTATGGCAACCATAAAATTCTCCCAACCTGAGTTGTTAAGCTGGCAAACCAAACCTCCGTTCATAATTTAACACGTGAAGGTACTACATTACTTTGTCCACCAGGACTCTGAGTTTCTTTTCCAGCCTCAAGAGAATACTACATCAGAAAAAAAAATTTCATTCCAAAGCATAAAATCAGTATGAATTTACTAGAGCTCTGAGTCATATAATTCCCCCTTTTCCCCATGATGGGGCTACATCTTGCATGGTTACCATGTCCCCATCAACAAGGAGGGCTGGCGATAGGTGGATAGATTGTCTGGAGAGGAAAAGAGGCAAGGATTCCCATTAGAGACAGAAATAGAAAGGGCCATGAACAGCATACTCTGTAGTTCTGCAGACTACAAAATCTTTAGCTGCAAAAATTAGATTTTTTTTATTAGAACAATTTTTAAAATACTAACTTTAATTTTTAGACTATAAAATGATCCCTCTTTTTGCACTTATTTATTTTGGGCCACAAATATTCTTACTTTATTTTAGCTTCTGGTTCTTTCATCTCTCTAGTCAATATTTCTATGGTGAATTTATGTTGGAAATCATAATTCCAAAACAGATAGCAAACAAAAATGCCTTATTGTGTCAAAGCAGTGTACCCCACTTTCTCTTCTGATTTGCTGTCAATTCTGAACCAACAGAATTCAAGAACAAGACTTCCAGAAGATTGTCATGAAATATGGAATTGAACTTTTCTTTTTAAAAAAAGCTTTGAAATATGTCATTTCCACCCTCCAGTGAAACCAAACCAAACAACAAAACAGTTGGAATGAAATTATAAAAAAGAGCTTTACAACTGCTTTTTTTTTATATCTAATCTAATATTGTAAAACAACATCAGTCTACCTTTGTATAGGCTTTTGTTAATTAAATAATAATGTATATTTCTTTAATACAGAAACCCCTGCACTCTACCTTATTTTCTGGTAGAATTTAATCAGATTAAGTAGAATTATTGAACAACTTCCCTATTCTCTATTTCAAATTGTCATTTAATTTCTACTGTGCCAGAAGGTTCTGGCTCCACTGAATCATTGAGAATAATAGCTTGCAAAACCTTTCATTTTCTCCTAACTGCAATTCTGTGGAATTACAAGGAAGTACATGGATCAAAGGCCTAGGAATACCTCTGTGTATTGTCTATAGACTTTTATATGTCTTTGCAATTTAGATGGTATATGGCATATGATTTAATATCTCTACATAGAGATAAAGGAAATTATTTCTTTTGGGAGTTCCTTGAAAATACTGAGAAAAGGTTAAGATTGATTGCAAAGTAAGACAATGTAAATCAATATTCTGTATTTAAATCTAGGAATGGTTCCAGCATGATTATTTAATTTGCTACTTTATCTCAATGAAAGCATGAAAGCTTATTATCTATTTTAAAGGATCTAAATTAAGATTAAAATAAGGTTTCATTTTTCTGACCAAATTGTCTTTGAGGTATGATATTATTAGACTAAGAAAAAAATTTTCACCTTTAGAAAATGATTTAAATATTATAAACTAGTATTTCAAAACACAGCTAAATACAGATATTTTATGTAAACTACACAATTCTTAGATACTTCACTAAAAGAAAATAGCTCCAGCACAGATCTCTATCTCTGTTTTATAATGAATATTTATCAAAAGCAACATCACTTTGGATTCATATATATTAAATTGCAGTAGAATTCTTATTAAAAGGAATTTTACAGTTATGCTTAGTAGAACAAGAACATGAGTTACAGGTTCAGTTTAAGGATTTCTGACATTTTTGTCACTGAAACTGGGCTTTGTCCTTTCACATTTTCCCCATGAAATGGCCTGCATTGAAGCAAAGTTTGAAAGAAATAAATGCATGCAAAGCCTTGTACAAATTCCCAAGACTCGGCCGTCAACCAGACACAACAACTCCATTCCATTTCTTTCCAAGCTGGGATTACTCCAGCCAAACAAATAATTTCTCTGCTGGAATTGTATCCTGTCAGCTCAATTTGAGAGAAAAAAATATTTTTGTGGAATAACGTTTTTCTACAACATTATCAGGATGGTTACTATGAAATTATATTCATGAAAGGCAATTATCTTGATAGGAGGGGAACTCAGGCCTACTATATGGAGATGTTTTTCTGAACTGAAGGCTGGGTTAAGTCTAGTGGGATCTGTTTTTAAACCAAGTTATATACCCTGACATATACTTCATGTCAAGCTCTCTTTCAATCAAGCAGGAGCAGAACAAGTGTACTTTAAACTCAAGAACAGTCTCTGAGTTAAACAGTGGAAATAATGGAATGGGTTCACAACTCTTCAAACTAATAATAAATAAAAAGTTATCCCCTTCACTCTTGCAAAAGCAGCCATTCTTAGGTGCGACTTTACTACTGACAACTTACAACTTACCTACTGAGAAGACAAACACCTAGCACTGTAAGGTTCAGTAGCACAGTAAAGTTCAGTAGCGTCTGCCATTTTGGCCAGGAAGGAAAGGTGGAGTGGTTTTATGTGTTTTTTTGTTTTATATCACCGAAAGCACAGGGACAGCATTTTCTCCTTGGAAAAGAGATGAGACAAAATGGCATTCTGCACTCCAATCCTTAGCCATGAGAAACTATGCTAGTTTGAAATTCTGTTTTGTCTAAAACTTTCTCCCCCTGATCTGCGCATACATACACATTAATTCTGAACTGAAATTTTCCCTTTAACAAGCTGATTGATTAAGTCTCAAGTGGGAAGGGGGATTTATGAGTCATTCTATAAAAATATGACCCAAACTAAAAAAATACATTTGAAAATCTAAAAAATACTAGCTAAAATAACATTGACTGTAAAAGTCTCTTTTGAAAAGCTGAAAAGCCACCTGAGAAATTCTCAGTGGTCTGGGTATACCTCTGTATATTTATTACAAAATCTCAATTATTAAATCTCCCACACTAAACTGAATTTAAATTATCCACACAATTTTCTGAGAAGGTTAGAGAGAGAAAAGGTTGTAAGGAATAAACACTTTCACACTCTTTGATAATATTGGCAACTGCAATAATTTTTGAAAATATTTTTTTGTTAGAGAAGTCACACTTGTTATGCTCCCCTGGCAATGTTTCTCTGGCAATAAAATAACACTATAATATCCCAAAATATATTATAGGAATAAAACCATAGGGCATGAAAGATATCATTTCAAAAATTCTCTGTACTTCAAATACAGAGACTTGCTTCTCGGTAAAGAAGGCAATGGAGAGGGGAAAAAAATGTTTACATGTATTTTTGTCACTAATTTTCAATTCAAGAGCTTGGCAAAATATGCATTTTTACTACAAGAACAGTTTAAGAGTAAGGATGCAGTCAGTTACTAATTTCCCTCTTTTTAAGTGACTGCATTTATGTGCATCACTGCTAATTTTCATGCCATCATTTACTCATCCTAACTGGCTTTCTGAGCAAACTTTAAAAGTTTGTTATTATTTTTGTCTCATTTTTTTCAAAACAGCTCATTTTTTTCTCAATTAACTACCACTTTCATTCCAAAGCAAGCAATAGAAAGTACATGAGGATACCACTGCACAAGACTTTACAAATAGAAGCTCAATATAGACCTCTTAGCTGGAAGTAATATGGAAGAAGGGATTCTTTGAAAAACAACCAGATTAGCATGACATTAAGTGACACATTGTAATTGTAGCCTTTATCTATAAAATTAACTTGAATAAAAGCATTTATAAACATGAGAGTGAATAAATGAATAAGAAATTGTTTACATCTTGGGGTTTTTACTACTACCAGAAAGATGTGTTCTCACTCTATGTAGGAATTAATGTGAGTGGCATGTATTTCTAAAGACCTTCATGTGGATTCTTCTAGTACACCCCTCCACAAAACCTAACTCAAATGTACAATAAAGAGAGAATCAGAGGGAAGACAGAAAGAGGCTCCTTTAAACAGAGTTATGATTCCATATCCTAGTATTTCAGTAACACATGAGGAGTTACCTTGAATCGAAAGTGAAGTAAGTATATGCATGGTTTTTTCCAATCAGTTCCATGCTCCACAGTGTCAAGTAATTACACTGTAAATCCTAAACTCTACTCACAACATACATTACTTAATCCCATTTCTTTTCCTAAGAAACTGATAACATGCTTAGGAAAAAATGCTTAAAAATCTGTATCTCTCTCAATTTTTCCATTCCATGCTACAAGAGAGGCTGCTCAATATGTTTTGCTGACCAGCAGGGACTCACCTTTCCCAGTGCTCTGTGGTTTGCCTTGGAAACGTTCACAGCAGCCTTTCAGTACTGCTGGAAGAAAGAACAATGCCATCCCCTCTGTTTTCACCAACTTTGCCTGCCACTCCAGATACCACACTGCTACTATGACCCTCAGGCCACCTGTGCTCCTGCACTGATTTCAGTTCTTCCCTCATATTGCCCCATGACAGGAAGGAACTGTGAGTGAGAGCAGAAACCTAGATGTCTTTTGTGGGAGAAATCACTAGGCCACAATTCATGTGTTTGTGTGTATGATCACACAGTAAATTGTCCTTTCCCATTTATTTTCAATAAATAATTAAGCAAAGAAAAATTAGTTGGTTGACCCTATCAACAAGCATTTTGAGTAAAGGGATGAAGAAAATTGAGAACAATTAGCACTGAAGCTGATAGTAAAACAGAGGGGTTGGGCAATAATTAAGCAGGTGCTCTCAGAGAAGAAGTAGCTATAGGCAGAAGCAGGTAGCACCTCAGAGCATCAGGTTCCTCTTTTGGCCAACAAACCACAGTGAAAGGAACAGCATTTTAAAACAAAGCAATGTAAGATGTGGATCAGCTTGCTGCAAAGCAGTGTCTCTTTCATACCTGCTTGGATATCTTACCAGCCATCAGCATTTTTGTGAAAAGTGCAGCCAGAGTTATGCCTGTGCCAACTTCAGAACCAGACAGAAACAAGAAGAGGTTAGGTAATAAATTTTACCCAATTTACAGGGCTGTGACAGGTTTCCTGTTACTTCTGGGATTTTTGAGTAAATTCACCTACCCTGTTACACTGAATAATATGCCAGGTGTACCATGTGGGAGGTTGGTCTCATTTCCTACGGTTTTAGATCAGAAATGTCTAGCTCTTGTCTATTTGCCTGAATTTATGCCTAATTTGTACTAAGTGAAGTGCAAAAGACAGTTGAAGACATTTAGTCATAACATGCAAAACAGGCAACACTGAAAACAAGTATTCATACAAGAGGAACCACAAAGGGACACACAAACACAACTTTTTCTAATTCCACCTAGATAACAGTGGAAAAAAAGATTAGACTAGGTGGGCCTTTATCAGAAAGGCATTCTAATACTTCACTTTGAATTTGCCCATCTCTGTGTTATGACACCAAGCAGTAAAAAACAGGTGGTTAGTGGTGCATCTATTTTTATATAAGCTAGTGGTTTCTTATAAAATCAAATGTTGACACATTAAAACTTAGGCCAAGGTTGTAGGCTGTAAATCCTAAGGAGAAAGCACAGGTGAGTAAAGTCTAGATGATGGGGTATGCAACTGCACTGAGCTCCCTTAGCAGATTAGCTCAGTTTCAAAACTAACAGAAGACAGGGAGAATTGGAGAGAAGGTATAAAGCTTCATGGGAAGACAGATGATGATACTGCTCCAAGGAGGGTGGTCTTTAAGGGGGATGGGGATGCCCCAAGACCCTTTTAAGGACTGAGCCCTTTTTAATGAGCAGTTTACTTAGAATTAGCTAGAAAAGATAGGGAGCAACTCTGCTAAAATGTTCCCATTCTACAAGGTCAGGAAGTTTGAACACCATGTTGAGGCTGGTTCTCTCCACCACTTTAACTTTTAAGCACTATATTCTGTTAGTCTGCTTTACTTTATTTAGCTGAATATCTGAAACTCTCTTCAGAAGGTTTTATTTGACTTCCCCTGTGATTGATGTTCCTGCAAATGATTTTCCTCTTGCTCTAGTCTTTAAAATTCTGTTACTTATTCTTCCTAAAACTGTTGAGATGTTAGAGCTGACACTGTTTCTTACAATTTCCCTTTTCAGAATATAAAGTTCAGAGAATATTTTCCTTTATTCTGGCATGTTTTCCACCTTTTTGATTATTTCCAGATGTTTTATATACTCAAGTATCAAAATACCTTGCTTGATCTAGGTAGTTTCACAAGCTTGTTATTTAAATTTATTCAGGTTGCTCTTCCAAAATTTAAACTTTAATTAAAAATCTAGTTATGCTTGCTGCTTTACTTAAAATAAAACCTTGTGATGGTGTTTTTCCACCGTTATTTTATATAATCAATCCTCTAATTTCTTCATTTTGTCAAAGGTAGGGTACAAATATCATCATCTGTTCTGACTGATTTGGGGACTACTTGATACAGAAAACTTACACATCTGAGAATTACTGCCCACCAGCACATCTGTTCTCACTCATTTATCAAGATATATCTGGGAAGGTAATATGTCACAGAATAATACTGTCCCTGATCTCATAGACTTAATTACCCACTACACTTCTCTCCACCTATAAAAGACATATAGAATTAAACCTAAGGCTCATGGGAAGGACAGAATTTTTCATCCTCTAGTATGTTTTTGCTCCCAATCGATCCTTTTTATTCCATGCTTTTGGTTTTTCCTTTCTTTGCCATTCATTATATCGTTCATGTACAATGGTACATCCACGCTCTTATATTTCCCCTTTCCAGGCAGAAATGGCATATAATCTTCAATATTTTAATTCCAGGGGTGGTTTTCAATCAGGTCAGCTCTAGAAAATTTGGAGAGATGGAAGCCCTTGACAGACCACACTAGACTTTTACTGTTACATGACAACCCAGGTAATAATTTTCTAATTAACAAAAACAAATTGTTTATTCCATATCTGTCACTGTACATGACTTTATCTAGATTACAGGGGCAAGGTTGTGCAGAGGATGCTTGGGGTTTTCATCCAAATTAAAGTCTATAGTCTGGTCAATAAAATCAAGACACAGAATCTAATAAAATTATTCAGTGAGACCATGTAAATAACAAATTATGGAATGGTTTGGGTTGGAAAGGAACTTACATAATCATCTAGTTCCAGCACCCCTGCCATGGTCAAGGACACCTTCCACTAGGGAGTGTCAAAATCAAAATATTTTACACAATCTAAGCTCCTTACATAAATTGAAGGATCATATATTTACTTTTAGTCATCACTGGTTGTATGGAATTTAATGTAGCCCCTTAAGGAAACTCTGTCAATCAAGATCACCAGATAAAGAAGGTTATCTGTTCAAGGTTTTCAAAGAGGAATATAGAACTGGAGGAGATAGGAAACAATAAACATAAAAAGTAAAATTTCCTTAAGCATTTTAATGGATATTTCTGGTCATTCAATCAGTATGTTCAATTTCATGAACGATGCTCTTATGGAAATATTTTGTCTGTTGTTTCTTAAGATCACAAGGTTTCCAGCAATATTACAGTGTTAGCCTTTAATCATAACAGTAATCATCCAATAATCCTTGGATTTTGTCATTTTTTTCACTGCAAAGAGGTTTTCAGTTTGCAGCTGAAATTGTTCTTGGGATTTATGGATACAATTCTGGTTTGGTTTTTAAATAACTTTGAATTTTCTTACCACTTTTTATTCCCCACATCAAACTACAACAGAATACTTATGTAGCAGCAAGGTTATCTATTCCTTTTTCTTGAAAATATTCTGATTGTCCTACAGATTTCTGGTGTTTGAGAAAGCGGTTGTTTGCAAGATACAGTGACTTAGTTTTCCTTATTGGCTTTCAACTTGGCTGTAATAGTATTTGAAGTGATTCACCAAAATTTGCAGTCACACTTTTTACCTTAACTTCATTGCTTGTGGCTGGATATTAAAAAATAGCTCTGCATTTTTCCCAGCCTGTTCAAATATATCATGCCAAGTTTGGGTAAAATGGGGTTTTTTTCCTAAATGTTGGAACTTTGAAAGGGATAAAAGTAGTTTAAAAAATTGGTTACATATCTTAATGGACCTTTTCACAAAGCTATACTGTATTGCAGTTTTACATACAATTCAAATTTGCTTACACATTGTTTGGCTTTCTATGGTGGTAGCTAAAGTTTCGGCAGTGAGTAGGGCTATAAAACAGGAGTGGTTTTCTTGGGTGTTTTTAATTTTCTTTAGCAGTCCATAATTTTCCATTTGATTCATCTTCTATTGTTGCATATAGATTTTGATTTTTATTAATGTTACGATATTTTTTGTAATTTAGACTAAAGCACCTTAGATGAAAGCATTTACATAGATAAGTTTCCTATAAGGGTAATTTGCAGACAATTTTCACAGCGCAGAAATCTTCCTTTTTATAAAAAAGTAAATTTTGGCTGTTGAGAGGGTAGAAATATCTAGAAAAAAAAGGGGTCTCACAAGCTTGTAAGTGGCTTTATACATCATGATATTTTTCAGGATTCTTCCACACACATCTCATTTCACATGCAAGTGAAGTAAGGACTGGAGGATTGTGTTCTACCTCCAGTTGTTAGCATAGTTGCCTTCAGTAAATCAGATTACTTACTCGCTTCTCAAAGGAATATCTATTATCCAAACCTTTCTAATTAATGGCAAGACATGTCACTGCTAAAATAACATCCAGAGGAAAGAAAAAGGAACCCCATCAACAAAACCCTCAACTAACCAACACGCTGACAGTGACAAAGTCCAGGATGTATATTCAAATATCAGTATATTCAGTATACAAACACCAGTATATTCAAATGTCATTCAACACAGTTCCAGTCCTCTTAAAACTACTTTGAAAGACACTCATCTCTGATGCTTCAACAATACACAATACTAAAAATGCTTTTGTCCAGAAATAGAAAAATCCAGTGGCCCGTTGACCCTGTGAAGAGAGAGCAATAAAAGGACATGTGCTAGAATGTATTTGACTTAAATATTAGGCTAAAATTACAGACCTGTAAAATCCTAGGGAGTTGCACTTGGAAAAAACATGCTGTGTTACATGTTTAAAGTAAGGCTTGTTAAATAGGCAGTAGCTAGGATTTGAAGATTACTGTTGGTTGTGATATTTTATTACCATGCTGTTCTCTTGGACTGTGACTAAAGAAAAAAGTATATATTTACACATGACCTAAATTTTCTCATGACTAATTATAAAATCTGAAATACAAAAGAGTAGGAAAAAAAAGAGGAAATGCATATAGAAAAAATCAACTTTTACAAGATGTTATTAAATAAAAACTCCAGAAATCTGTCTACTTTGATCAGATAGGACTGAGACCAAGACAAGAGCAAGAGACATCAGTTACAATTTTGATTCAGAATTTTTATCATCTGAAAGAGAACTCTTTCCAGGGTTTTATTTCTGATCACAAATATTTGATTTTTTTTTTTAATTTTTTTAGATAGTACATGAGATGGTTTCCTCTGCAGTAGTCTACTGAGGCTATCAATATGCTTAGAATGCAAGAGTCTACTTAAAGTTTTGTTGCAAATCTTAAGTAGTTTATTAACTTATCTCAGTTTACGTAAGTGGGCTGAGTAGTAATGTATTAAGAATATCTTAAAATAAAAGTCAGTGGAAAAACAACTCTATGATATTCAAAACCAGGCATTAAGTGGCAAGTCATGTGGCATGGCAGACTACACAACTGTAAAGTGTTAAATAACTTTTGTCTCAATTTTGCACAGCAAAACAATTTGTTTTTCATCAGTATTAATAAACATAAGCTGCTAGTCTTGTATATCTCCTTCCGGATCAGTTACTGACCATCACTTCATCGGTTCACTCTTAGTTGGGGCATGAGTCTTTTCCAGTTTGTTTTCTTAGTTGGTAGGTCACACAAAAAGTAACACACAAAAGTATCTAAGGTTCAAACCAGACCTTCCAGGCACTGCTTCCAGAAATAAAGAGCACCTAGTGTTCACCTCCAGCATAAGAATTTGCATAAGTTAGCAATGGCAATAATATGTATTCATCTTTAGGAACCCTGTATGAATTCATGGCAAGAAAAATGAAGCACACTTTTACAGTTATAAATAACGTATCTGAGAAAAGGGTAATAGTTTGTACTGCCTTACAGAGATGTTCCATTGCAAAGCTAACAGGAGAAAAAGTTCATCCATTTTATAAGAAAACTGATTGTAATTCCCCCTTATACTTCAAATGAAGAAAGGTCAAACTACACACAGTATTTAAATGCAATGTCATGTATTACTTCAGATAAAATTGAAATGCCTAACATGAATAAAACAGTTTCTTACTGGCCATAAGGGCAAAACCTATCAGATATTGTTACTGTAAAAATTCAATGCATAAGAAAAAATACTTTGTTCAATTTAAACAGACCATAATATAGTGGTTAGATTTCCTTTTCTATTCCCTCAAAGCAAAACACTGTCATGCTTATCCATATGTCTCCTCTCCTTTAGGCCAAGGTTCTAAAGTAACAGAACTTAAGAAGATGTCTCTAATTTCATTAGAGTTGTGATCAGCTGTGTTGTGATAGCAAGGAAGTTTGATAGCAAGTGTAAGCCCCTGCTAAACTCAACATACATCTCATATTCATCACACCCTATCCACTCTTAGTCTGTCTACCCTTCAGCATGATTTTTTCCTTTGATTTCTTAACTGAAGCTCCAGCCATCACAGGAGGTTGTCAAAATGCAAAATTACTGATCTATAAGAAGTTTTGCTTTTGCTTTAATATGATTTTTTTATCTGGATTGGTCTGGAATTGCCTTCTTATCTCTGGGGTTTATAATTTCAAAAAGTCAGTGTTAAACTACAATATCCCTGATATGGATTTGTCTATGAACACTGGTTAGCAGCAGTTTCTCAACTCAATGAATCAAAATAAAATAACATGTCTTATCAAGAATAATTTGGCCTGCGATTTACCCTAACACAAAAGAAAATTTAAACCAGGGAAAGTGTTTTCTTCCTCTCACCAGAAATAAAACAACATAATAGTATTTGTTGCCAGAGTGCTGAACTCTCTACTTCTACACTGAAGTAGTTCTAGGGTCCAAGAACATTAAATCAGTGAAAAAAAAAAAAAAAGGAAAACCAGACTATTTTGATAGTCTTAAAATAAGAGACACTATGCCTAACAATTGAAAGAATTTTCTTTACAACTTGTCCCTGCCTGTGGCTATATAGGATTTTAAAGTTAGAATCTTTAAAGAACAATATTTCTCATCTTCATCAAGCCTAGAATTAAGGAGTTGAGTCAGTTTTTTTTAGGAGATCCAAGGAAAACTTTAAAACTCTGAACTAAGATTTCAGCTCTCTTCTTCACTAATAATTGCCAGGAGAAAAATCTCTGTAACCATTCAACTACATTTTTCTCCTAAATCTTTCATGTATGTGTCTGTGCAAAGGGGGAAAAGGAAGGATAATGGAACTGTCCACAGAGAATGTAGAGGTGCTTTTTTCATCTTTTCAAGAGAGTTGTTTCCTTACATTACTGCATTACCATCTTAATGTTCTAATATTATTGAAGCAATACTTTATGTACACAAAAATTGCCAATGGATCTCCACATTAAAGAAAGAGTTTGGAAACATAGAAAGTCCAGATTTGGAGGGGGTTTTGAATAAAATTACTGTCTTATGTGAGTGCTTTATTGCTTGTAAGGTCATTAGAACTGCCCTTCCTAAGACACATCTTAGATCAAGATGTACTTGAAGAAATCCAGATTATACCTTTCAGTGATTCTTAACCATTATCACTTTAGAAACTTAAACTGTCCCACACCATTTTCTTTATATTCTAATAAAATGTGTTTTATGCCATTTAAAATTATACAGTGAGAAAAGGAAAAATACATTGCATAACAGAGAGCAGGTCCCAAAGCAACAGGTGTGTTTCATTCACCTTCATATAATTCATTCTGTATGAACAGACATGGTGATGAAAAGCCTACCAGACTGTGCTTACCTGCTTGTGTATGAATGAGCCCACCAGGCAAGCTGATCCTTTCAGAAAGGATCAGAAAAATGTGCTGCATATTCCTACCTCAAGGAGGTTTAATTTATGCACCAACTCTCTCTTTGCCTTCAACTCACCAGTTTTAATATCTCTGGTCCTTGAGCTTCACATTTTCTCATAGGATTAGCCTAAGATATTTCTGAAAACTGAAAAGAGGAAATGTAGCTTTTAGTCCCTCTGCAAAAGGATTGTTTTTATCATCTGACATTCATGTAAGATGTTCAGGTATCCATGGCTGCTGATACTGCCATGCCAAGGCCCTAAATTTAAGTTTCTTGCTATCTTCCTAGTGTTCTAAAATGCTGCCTCAGTTACACACACACAAAAAAAACCCCAATATGTGCACTTGATTACTTTGCATCTGTGCATTATATAAGAGGCCAGTCCTTAGCCTCTTGTTCCACTGGTCCCTCTGGCAAAATGATGACATTTGTATTACACATTCATGTGTACAGCAACAATTGGTGTCCACTGACAAACATTTATGAAACAACCTCATCTGATAATCCAATTCATTTTTCTGGACTAATCTAAAAGTTTATAATCTTCCAAACATAATCAACACTTATGTTCTTAAATATATTTGTACAATTCAGGATTCAGAGGCTTTATTTGACTTTGAGCAGAGAATTTATCTTCTGTAACGGTTAGTGCAGCCAGATTTCCAATTCTGGGTGCAGAAATCACGCTCTTAGTACCCAAATTATCTTTCAGGCCAAATGTTTTGACTTAATACCACTGTTCAAAAAAGTCCAGAGCTGTGTCTGTGTGCAGGTCAGGCCTCTGTCTAATCACCCACTCTCTCTGCCAGAGACATACCACTCACTCTTGTGATCCTAATGCTCTTAAAGGGTTCTGTACTTCATCAAATCATAGCTGGTTTGAGTCATTAATGACACAATGAAACAACAATTTAGTTCACTCTGATAATCTCAAAATGTGAGTTGCCTGGATGGATTAGTGACATGCTCTGTTATGTTGCAGTAATGTGATGTCATCATTATTTTAGCTTGAAGTGCTGAAACTTCTGGTCATTCTAGGTATGCTGAATAACTGGCATAAACCATAATATGATCATTTAAAGCTGCTCATATGTTTGCTTCAGATTCTTAATGAGGTAGATCACTTGCAGCATTTTGTCAGCTGTATATGCACTAGAAAATAAAAAATGAAAAAGTAGACTGATGCTGTGTTGCTATTTCTGCAAAGAGCAAACCAAGCAAAACAGTTTATTTGATGTTCAGCAAAATAGTAAAACTGTTTCTGTGTATTTAAATAATGCTTTCGTGAAATCTTGTAATGGTAAGCATTAAACAACAAAATTGAATTCAGTCTCCAGAACATCTGCCAAAATGACCATAATTTCCCACAACCATGGAAATGTATTTTGCTGCATGATTTAATCTCAGATCCACCTAATGGAGGTTAGTCAAATTTATTATTTCTTCAGCCTATACCTTTTCTAAGAGGAAATACATTAGAAGTTTGGAAATTTGACATTTTGTAATCTCATTTTACTTCTTTTCCTAGTATGACTGATCTTCCTATTCTTAAACTGAATTTTAAACAAATGGCAAATTTAAAAAGGAACCTGTGTGTAACTTCAAAAGCTAAAAGCAATTTAAAAGTAATTTTAATAAGGACAGTATTTTAAATTTGCTTCAAGACAACTGCAAGTAATTTCATTGCAGTATGTGCAAAGACTTTCTAATGAGATTAACAGAGGTTTGCTTCTAATTTTTCCACTTTTCACCCACTCCCAAAGGAACTTTTAAAGACATGTTACTGACAAGAACACCTAAGAAAAAAATATCCCTTAGAATGAGCCAGCATCACTACCCATTTATCTGAAAAACAATTAGCATACCTTTGCAAAAACTGCAGAGAGGGGCAAAACTGGTATTAACCCAATGCTAATTTATACTGACCTGTTTATTGCCTGTTGTCTCATATTCCAAGAAAAAGTTATCCCACTTTCTTTTTTTCAGCATATTCCTCCTATGAAAATGTTTCACCTTCATATGATGTCAATAGGCATATCAACCAGCATTTTGGAAAAGCTGACCAGCAAGATGACTGGTTCACAATACATTAACTTTATTTTGCATAATGTATAATTGTTGGAACAAACTAACTTCCCCATGCAATTGTTGCTTTAGTTTAGTCTGGTTTTCCCTATTCAGAAACAAAGATTCAAGCAAGAGTATGAGCATTTATCATTTCCTGGCCCTACGTGAGCCCTTTGTTGGAGCAGAAGGGAGCTGTGGTTTGCAGCCCTGGCTTTTCTAGGCTTAAATTCTGCCATCCCAAAGGAAAGGTGTGAGCAGAGAAAAGGAAACCTCAAACATTTGTGGCTGAAACAGGGTTGTTAATATCCTCTAGGTATTAACACTGGTTTTGTGCTAGAGAGCTGGGAGAATAGGTCTGATTGTATGCATATGAGAAAAAAAGTATACATGGCATGTTTTCCCAAATGTAAATCTTACAAGATTTTTTTGTCAACTTTTAATAATAACGTGATTTAAAATATTGTCAGATAAAAAAACATTTACCTTGAAAATTACCAATTAATTAAAAACTTGCTAAGATTTTAGTAATTTGGCCTCATGCTACTCATCACAGCCATCAGATTGTGTAGGCATATTAAACAATGGGACATCTGGGCATGTGAACACAAAAATGATTTACACTGGTGTCAGGGTTTGCCTCAATAATTAGCTTTTGTCTAAAACAGGTATCTCTGCTCATGTGCATTTGTTTTTTCTCCCAAGATATGACCAAATGAGTCAAATTATTACTCATTGAATCTGTGAGACTGACTCAGCACAGACACCTACCAAAACCATTCTCAGGGTACAGATGCACAAGGTCTACTTTCTGTGTCAAGAAAGAACAAGTGAAAAAACAGACACATCATGTGGAAGGACCCTTAGCTAGTAATTTCAAAAAGAGAAATTAGGACTCAGAGGAATAGTAAACATATTTCAGGAACTCAGCCTCTGTTTAGTAATCAGATTAAATTGCATTTGGAAGCAGACCCACTCTTAACTATGTGCAGCATGTAGTTGAAGCCAGGGTTCCTCTGTCAAAGATGATTAAAACAATGATTTTCAAACAATATAACATATAATGGAGAAATTTCATATGAAAATGAAAGAAAGAACTGTGTCAGTAATATTCCCCACAATCACGATTCAAAGAAAGTTTATGAGAAAGTTGTGTATATAGGGACAACATTCTGCATGGCTGAAAATGGAACAAAGTTGGGCCTAGATAATTTCTTTTAAAAGAGATCTGAGCTAGAAGTAAAATCAATTTTAACATTCTAGACTTAGGATCTACACAGGGATACTGTGTTGTGATTATATCTCTTGACAACAGAAAATATGAGAGGGAACTCAAAAGAGACAAATCCCTGACTTTATTAGGAAATGTCAAAATGAAAACTAAAAGGAGAGTACCAGATGATGTAAGCTGGCATGTGCAGCCATGAAGTCATGAGAATTAATATTTCAACCACCCTGAATGACAAATATCTAAAGTGGGTACTAACAAGTCAATTTTTGAACTTTTAAAATCAGAAGTGTTTAACCTTTCAGACACAGTTGTGACAGTTGTAGATATTTGATTGGAACTTTAGCTTAGAAAAACTAAGAATCATCTTGGTAAAAATGTTATTTTCCTCTTACCGTAAGTAAGGGAAATAAAGCCTCATTCCATGTTTGGCCTGTTTCAGATGGTTATTTAATAGTTGTCTGAACTCAAAGCCTAACAGAGGTCTGTTTCCTTTCTCTAATTCTCCTGCCTTTTGCAAATATATGTGCATACCTGTGTATATATATATATATATGTACATGCATACACATATGTAGAAATATACATACAGCAGCATCACCTTCATACCAGAATAGTGTTCAGACCATACTGCCTCATGCTAGGGTCTCCTGCATCACTTGGAACTTCCATCCCAGAACATTTCCCCAGATAAAGATACCAAAGGATATGCAAAATAGGTGGTCAAACATCAAGATGACTTCACCAGTTCTCAGCAGCTATTCCCCAGCCTAAAATTGTCTCCCACAGCCAGGCATTTACACTGAGGAGGGTTATCCATATATTCCACATCAGTATCCAGTGCTCTCTAGTAATACAACTGGCATATTTCTAGTGAATCTAGGAAGCTGTAACAACTAACTGCAAAGAGTCAGCTCATGCAGATCTTTGTGGTCTGAGAACGAAATAGTGACAGTGAGTCAGTGCTGTCTGTGAAGAGGGGCTTTCAGGCATATCAAACAGAAAACCCTCACAGATGTGGGATTGTCACAGTTGAGGCGGCCACGATACACAAAGTAACACCAGACAACATCAGAAGGCTTCAAGCCTCTGTTTCTGGGTCAACGACTACTTCCATAGGTTCCAGAGTTGCTGCAGGGCCACTGGTTTCTTCCATAATCTCTGGAACTACACCTGGGCCCTCCACCCTCCCGGAGGCCTCTGGAGCATCTGCTGCTTCTCATTCTCTAGCATAACCTTTTATAAGGCGCTTCTTCTCTATAACCTTTTATACCCTTGATCTTACATCCCCTACACCTGTGTGCCCTTCTGTGATTGGTCAGTATTCCATGTCTCATTGCCTTCTGATATTGTTCACCTGGCTCACACACTTGTAGCTCATTACAAGTGTAATGAGCTCATTACAGATGAGGCTCCACCGCACCCCCACTCCCAACTACTACAAACTGTGTCCCCACAATTCCTCTTTTTTGCATTTGAGCCACAAACACAGCTGCTTAAGATGTTTGCAGGGCCCTTCACAAAAATCTGAACAGACAGGAGTAACACAAAGCAATGATTACAACCATCAGCAAAATTAACAGTCCAGCTTCCAACAGTACCCAAAGCCATAACACAGCTTGATCTAAATGTTCAACAAACAGAATCAGTAGTTATATTTACAAGATTAGGAAATAAAGTAAATACCAAAAGTACAACACAAAGTTCAACCTGTTGAGGAGACCCTTGTGGAATCATTATTTCATATTCCCACTGATCATCCATTTTTCAGCCTACAGAGGCTTTCCCACTTTTCCTGATCCAACTTATTGCACCAACCAATTTCTGTACATCAGTAACAGTTTTAACTTCGGTGTCTAATTTTACAGGCTGAGGCACAGTCTGAGTATTGGTTACTATCAGCCCTAAATATTTCCAAGTCTTCTGTTTCTGTACTTTCTCTGGGGCAATAACTAAACCAAAAGTTTACAAGTTCATTACAGCACATTGTTCAAAAACAGATAACTGATTTATTTTTCAGAAGCCAAAAACACATCATCCACAATACCAATAGCAATTGCTAAATTGCTCTCACACCTTTAATAAGGCCTGTGCCATAATCCATTGACAAATAGTGGGAGAATTTTTCATTCTTTAAGGAAGGACTTTCCATTGATATCTTTTTTAGGTTCAGCATAATTTAAAGAGGGCACAGTAAAAGCAACCTTTTTCTTATCTTGTTCAGCCAATGGAATAGTAAAAAAGCAATCTCTTAAATCAATGATAATAATTTCACATCCCTGTGGGATCACTGTGAGTGTTGGAAGGCCTGGTTGCAGAGCTCCCATTGTGGCTATTACAGTATTTATCTGCTGTAGATCACGCAAAAGTCTCCATTTTCTTGATTTCTTTTTTAACACAAAAACAGGAGTATTCCATGGGCTGAATGACTTCTTCAATATGTTCAGCTTGCAGCCATTCTGCTACTAATTCTTGCAGGGCAGTAAGCTTTTCAATAGGAAGGGGCCACTGGTCAATCCAGACAGGTTTATCCATCAACCATGTCAGGGTTACAACTGGACACTTAAGGCCCTGCATCAAAGTGGCCCCTGTTAAAAATTTATAGTGATTTTGACACCCCATTGGGATAAACAATCTCATCCCCTTAAATTATATAGGGCATTGGTAACATAAGGCCTGATGCTAGTTTGCTGGCCATCAGAGCTCTTACATTAATCACAATGGCAAACAAACCACCTGTAGTCAAGCCACCCAGCCCAATAATCCCAAAACCTAATAGACTGAGAGGCCATGATTGAGGCCAGCAAAGTTGTGAAATTATGGTTACATCTGCTCCTGTGTCAATCAGGCCTGTTATTGTTATGGCCTCTGGATGATGTCCCTTGGCTGTGAAAATGCATTGTTTTTCCAGGCATTGATCTGGATTGTTTAGCATGATGTCCAAAATCTACCACAACAATTGCAATTCACTTTATTGCCTGGATTTATCTTAGAGTTTACGTCTCGTTCATCATTTCATGGGCATTGTGCCTTTAAATGCCCTTTTTGTCCACAAATAAAGCATTTTTGCCTTAAGGATTGCTGCAAGAGCAGCTATTTTGTGCTCAACTGTCTTGACTTTTGAGCAATCTGTTACAATATCAGCTAATGAGGGATCCTCAGGCAAGGTTTCAGTGATTTTCCTGCAGTCTTTGTTTGCATTATCTTTGGCCAATTGCTTGCATAATATTTGCCATAAAAGACCGCAGCAACCTTTTCCACAAATTGCAAAAAAGGTTCCTTTGTCCCTTGCTGTATAGTAACATATCTTTGTTTTGGGGCTGCAATCTCCTTTGGTTTAATTAAAGTGCTCATACATATTTGTTGAGCCTGTGCCAAAATTAGAGGGTCTCACCTTGCCTGTAAATCCAGGTTAGAAAAAGGTCCAGTGCCTAATAAGGCATCAACTCCCACAGCAAAACAAGGCTCCTGCTGCAGTAACTGCATGATTTAAAGCCATTCATTCAGCTATCTGTCCCCAGATATTTTGAAATACACCATATTGTACTGGTTGAAATAAAGTTGTAGCAAGATGCATGATATCATAAGGAGCAAGCACATCAGCATTAAGAACATGAATTAATTGCATCAATTCTGGGGAATTATTACTAAATTTAGCCACCTTTGTTTGGAGGGCTTACATGACCTTTCATGCAAAAACTTGACAACTATTATTTTGCCCCGAGTTAGGAACCAGNTGAAAATGCATTGTTTTTCCAGGCATTGATCTGGATTGTTTAGCATGATGTCCAAAATCTACCACAACAATTGCAATTCACTTTATTGCCTGGATTTATCTTAGAGTTTACTTCTCGTTCATCATTTCATGGGCATTGTGCCTTTAAATGCCCTTTTTGTCCACAAATAAAGCATTTTTGCCTTAAGGATTGCTGCAAGAGCAGCTATTTTGTGCTCAACTGTCTTGACTTTTGAGCAATCTGTTACAATATCAGCTAATGAGGGATCCTCAGGCAAGGTTTCAGTGATTTTCCTGCAGTCTTTGTTTGCATTATCTTTGGCCAATTGCTTGCATAATATTTGCCATAAAAGACTGCAGCAACCTTTTCCACAAATTGCAAAAAAGGTTCCTTTGTCCCTTGCTGTATAGTAACATATCTTTGTTTTGGGGCTGCAATCTCCTTTGGTTTAATTAAAGTGCTCATACATATTTGTTGAGCCTGTGCCAAAATTAGAGGGTCTCACCTTGCCTGTAAATCCAGGTTAGAAAAAGGTCCAGTGCCTAATAAGGCATCAACTCCCACAGCAAAACAAGGCTCCTGCTGCAGTAACTGCATGATTTAAAGCCATTCATTCAGCTATCTGTCCCCAGATATTTTGAAATACACCATATTGTACTGGTTGAAATAAAGTTGTAGCAAGATGCATGATATCATAAGGAGCAAGCACATCAGCATTAAGAACATGAATTAATTGCATCAATTCTGGGGAATTATTACTAAATTTAGCCACCTTTGTTTGGAGGGCTTACATGACCTTTCATGCAAAAACTTGACAACTATTATTTTGCCCCGAGTTAGGAACCAGTTTAAAAACAGGAAAAGCCATAGGTTTATCATAAGCAACATTCATATCAACACTCTGCATATCCAATGCTTTTGGTGGACCTTTTTCTTTCTAATAAATCTCAGTCCCCCACTTCAGCTGCTTTCTTTTTAACATGCTCCTAAAATTGTTGAGGTTGTCAGGCAATCACAGTCACTTGGCAGGGGGGTAAAGTCCCAGGAGCAGCAGGATTATATTTATTACAGGGTTTGCAAGAAACAGATCCATGCAGCAGTTGGCATTGGCATTCAAATCAGCTAATTGCTGCACAGGGGTAGAATACACAGGCTTAACATAGTCTTTTCAAGACAGATATCAAGAGGTGTTGCCAGTTTGTTGTTCATTTCCGACAACAGTAGACCCCAGAAAGGCCTCTGCAGAAGGAACTCCAACAGTCTCCACTTCAGGGAAAAGCATATTCCAANCCTTTGGTTTAATTAAAGTGCTCATACATATTTGTTGAGCCTGTGCCAAAATTAGAGGGTCTCACCTTGCCTGTAAATCCAGGTTAGAAAAAGGTCCAGTGCCTAATAAGGCATCAACTCCCACAGCAAAACAAGGCTCCTGCTGCAGTAACTGCATGATTTAAAGCCATTCATTCAGCTATCTGTCCCCAGATATTTTGAAATACACCATATTGTACTGGTTGAAATAAAGTTGTAGCAAGATGCATGATATCATAAGGAGCAAGCACATCAGCATTAAGAACATGAATTAATTGCATCAATTCTGGGGAATTATTACTAAATTTAGCCACCTTTGTTTGGAGGGCTTACATGACCTTTCATGCAAAAACTTGACAACTATTATTTTGCCCCGAGTTAGGAACCAGTTTAAAAACAGGAAAAGCCATAGGTTTATCATAAGCAACATTCATATCAACACTCTGCATATCCAATGCTTTTGGTGGACCTTTTTCTTTCTAATAAATCTCAGTCCCCCACTTCAGCTGCTTTCTTTTTAACATGCTCCTAAAATTGTTGAGGTTGTCAGGCAATCACAGTCACTTGGCAGGGGGGTAAAGTCCCAGGAGCAGCAGGATTATATTTATTACAGGGTTTGCAAGAAACAGATCCATGCAGCAGTTGGCATTGGCATTCAAATCAGCTAATTGCTGCACAGGGGTAGAATACACAGGCTTAACATAGTCTTTTCAAGACAGATATCAAGAGGTGTTGCCAGTTTGTTGTTCATTTCCGACAACAGTAGACCCCAGAAAGGCCTCTGCAGAAGGAACTCCAACAGTCTCCACTTCAGGGAAAAGCATATTCCAAAGCTGGATCTTATTTTTCTTTTGTTCCCCATTAGCTGCGATTTTTTGCTCGGATTCTTCTTCTGCCCTCTGGTGTCTCCTGTCCTGCTCCATTCTTTTAAAGTCTCAAAGCAGTCTCCAGGTGGTAGCCAATTCACCAGCCATTTTGTCCCCTTACAATATCACATCCCACAGTCTTTCTCCAGCTTCTTTTCACACTCTCACACTAAAAGCCATACTTATATTAGTTTCAAAATCTTGTGACCTGGCCCACAATAAAACACTAGGAAGAGCATAATCAGTAGTCTTATCTTGTCTCTTCAAAAAAGCCTTCCAAGTAGACAAAACTATCTGTTCTTCATTGAACAAATTACTTCCCATCACGTCCCCAGTGGCTCACCTGGCTCACTGTCACTCCAGGTATCAAAATCGGTCAGCTCTGGACCAGGTAGTATCCCCCTGCTGCTCTCACTGCTACGCTGGGCTCAGTCTCTGGCTGCACCTCGCCCTACAGCCCAATCCCAAATCACATCAGGGTCACCATATGTCATAGTTGAGGCGGCCACGATACACAAAGTAACACCAGACAACATCAGAAGGCTTCGAGCATCTGTTTCTGGGTCAATGAATACTTCCATAGGTGCTGCAGGGCCACCAGTTTCTTCCATAATCTCTGGAACTACAGCCGGGCCCTCCACCCTTCCTGAGGCCTCTGGAGCATCTGCTGCTTCTCATTCTCTAGCATAACCTTTTATAAGGCACTTGTTCTCTATAACATTTTATACCCTTGATCTGACATCCCCTACAGCTGTGTGCCCTTCTCTGATTGGTCACTGTTCCATGTCTCATTGCCTTCTCATATTGTTCACCTGGCTCACACACTTGTAGCTCATTAGGGATGAGGCTCCACCGCAGCCCCACTCCCAGCTACTACAAACTGTGTCCACACATGGGATATTTTAATCCTGAAAACTACAAAGAATAACTACTTGGGTGTTCTCTGAAATACTGTGGTGGCTTAACTAGAGATATTGGAAACCATCATTTTGAAGTTTAGTTTCTATTGTGGCAGTTAGAGATAACTTAGGTATTTCCTTAAGTATGTCTTTTCGAACCTAGCATGATTTTTTGTTCAAGTTCCCCTATTGCACAAAGGAATAATAGACTTTTCCTAATGCACTTCAGCTTTGTGTCAACAAAATGTTAGAGGTGATGATACAAACAGATTATGTGACAACTGGAGGTAAATAAACTGAGACTAATACCGCAAGAATTCTGAAAATAGCTTTGTTACACACTTAAAAGAAGATGTTAGAAAGTAATATTGAATCAAACATTTAAAGTAAAAGGCAGGGCTCTCAATACATGGTATTACTGGACCCATAGTATTGCACAGTACAATAAATCAGTATTCATGGGCAATTACTAGTCCCAGTAGAAATGGACAGGAATGGTTTGAACATATCCCCCAGAACAGAAGAAAACGGTCTGTAAAGAACCACCAAAGAAACTGTGATAATGCAGAGATTCATTCAGAGCAGAATTTCCAAGAGACACCCTCTGCATTAAAAATGTTCCAGATTACTTTATTATCAGAAGATCCCTGGGGCTAGTGGAACATAGCCTCTTCACTTTCCTGCAAGCCCAAACATCAAAAGAAGCCAGCGCACAGAAAGGAAAGGATAGAGTATGAGAAAAACAGTGGAGGTTGAAGTTTAAAATAGCCACGTAAAAAAAAAAAAAAGAAAAAGAGGGCTGAATCTGATGTGGTATTGTTTTTTCTTAGTTGCATTTCCTTTGTAGCTGAAACTCAGTGAAAGCTTGTATAGAATAATATTTTCTGAAATTCAAAGCCATGTGTTATTACTTTTTGTGTCTATTTCAAGGAATGGCTAAAATAAAATCAGTATGTTTAAGTGTAATTAGTTGTTTCTTGTCCTCTTCTCAAAGAAGTAATTCCAGCTATTGCAAAGGCAATAGAATGTCCTAGTTGACTTTCTCTAGGAAAAGTTTTTGCAACGCAAGCTAACATTGCAAAAGATATTATTACTCCTCTTAAGAAAGTGAAAAAGAACTGTGCAGCTTGGTTTGGTTTTACTGGATTTTTATAGAAATCCAAACTGTCCTACCTTGCTAAGATGTGTACAGTAAGCCAGGAAACTTAGTACCTTCACTGGATCCCAGTTTGGTTTCCCAGGCAATATTCCCAGGTAGTATTTGAGATGAAGCTATATTGCCAGTGCTGTGCTTCTCAGAGGCATGAATTTGGGATTTTTTCTTGTAATCTCATTAAAAACTGCTAAAAAAAGAGGAAAGATTTCTGTACTTGGTGAAGAAAGAAAAAGCAACAGACTGCATGCAGGTCACTAAAAAGTTGTGTTTCCTTTAAGGCCATATCATCATCAGGAGGTCGAGAAAACCAACGCAGCAAAATACTTCTCATGGGGACATAATTTCAACTACATCAGTGGCTCAGAGAGGCTTCCTTTAAATAGGTGCCAGTCCAGCATTGTCCTCCATGTATGAAGCCTTCATCTAGAAACACATACTTCTACTTTACCTAAATTCAGAGAAGTCTTTTTTATACACCCTTTATTATGAAAGAGCAAAACAAACAAAGAAAAGGCAAAATTGTCAATGCCAAGAGAATCCAAATTAGAAATAACATTTGGAGGAAAAAACAAATATAAGAAAGGTATTTCACAGATGTCTATAATCTATCCCAAGTAGTACTTCTTTTCATGGTGAAAGTAATCTTTTTTTCCTGTCCTTCCCAATTTCTTTTGTTATAATAAACAAAATTTGTTTATTATATTTGTTTATATATTTGTATATATATTTGTTTATTATATTGTATACTTATGTTATTTCTTTAGAGCAAATAGGGTATTTTTAAACTTGAGAAAAATCAAGCAACATGGCAAAGCTTGACAGTAACTAAGAATTCATCTATACAGAAAATAGCCAATAGGGCAGCTGGAAAGCAAGAGAGGGAATATGCAGTCAAAATAACGAGTTGCTTTTTGTTTTGCAATTCACGTCACAGAATTCTAGAGAGAGTAACTTGAAATGGAGTTGGTGGGATGCAGGGATCCAAAATAATAAGATTTAATAGAAGATTTATCCCATCCATCTCCCAATCCCAGAACTACAACAGTTTTTTGTTTACCTAACCTTTTACATTGCAATTTTACTTTCGTAAAATGGGAATGAAGACACTTGGATCCTGTCTTTTCTCTCCCTTTTCTGTCCACATCTTCTGTTTAGAGCAAGGTTTATCTTCTGTTGTCATTCACATCACCCAGCACAATAGGTGGCTGGTTTGGGTGCAGTGATTTTAGCATTACTGCTGCAAACAGATGTAGTGACAGAAATGGTCTTGCCCTCCCAGACAGGGAGGTCCAGATTGTCAAGCATTGTGATAGTGGGTGCTAGAGGTACTCCTGATGCCAGTCTAATTAATGATTGAACTGGCTGTTAACAGGCACTTGTGGATACTTGTGATGGTGCTGCCTTAGTTCTACTGAAATGAGGAAACCTCACAAATCTTATGAGTTTTAAAGATTAAAAATTATTCACTCAGTGTGTAGGTAGGCCTCAGCAGTGTTCTTGATCTATAGCTTTCATCTATTTAATTTATATTATGGTAACATCACACGACCAGTACAAGTTAGATAAGCTGTTTTGAGTCCTTCCTACATGACCAGGCTCTCTACAAAATGAAATCAAGGTGCCATGCCTTGGGTCACCCTGAAATTCAGAGACTGTCCAGAGATATTCATACAGCTTGAAATTATGTGTATGTCTAAGACTCAGTAATTCATCTGCAATGCAAACTTCCCACAGCATGTCTTCTTAGTTCCCATGGTGGCAAATTACTGTAACCAGGCTCCAGCATGAGGTTTGAGGGCGCTTTCACCATTCCACTCCCCTCATATTCTGTTTAGTTCTCAAACCTCCACCCAAAGCTGACAATTGTCTGTCACAGCCTGGCACTGGCCATGTCTGGTTGAATGCCCTGCCACTTAGATTGAGGCTGTTCTAAAGTGAGTTCCCACACCCCAAAGTGAGCAGTTGCAGCCCACTTTGCTAGCAAAAGCCTTCTCACAATACCCTTCATCAAAACCTGAACACACAAACTGCCTCATCTCTGAGAGAGGCATAACAAGATTTACAACCAAGTATTTTCAGATGAGTTTTAGTCAGTTTTGAAAGTGACCGATACAATAAATCTGTTGGAAAAATATAGTGCATTTGAAAAAGAATCCAAGTAGAATTTGGAGATGAAATTTTATGTAAAATATGTATGTAAATAGAGATAGTAAATTAGGTGCTTGTTTTATTGGATTTTAGCTTGGTAAAAAGTGTTTGGGATAAAGTACTCATTAGTCTTTAAGTGATATGATAGAGGCACTATCGTCTTATGAGAGAGTTTGAACTGATAAAAAATGCGTTATTGCTACAGTTGCATAGAGGATTATTTGCATGCAAAATCATAACCAATATTTGCTTGTGTTTCAGATTTACTCTCAAATAATTTATATGGTGATTCATTTTCACTGTTCCACTTCATTAATAGTAAAAAGGAAGATGACTAAAAAAAGAATCATATTTCTGCCTGGAAAATGAGTATTTCATACAAACTGTTGACGAAGGCTGCACAGAAATCCACAGCCTCATTTTTTTCAGTGTAATCACACTTAAGATGCATCTTGTGTTCTCTTGCCTCCAGTATGATTTGTGGAGCAGTGATAAGAAATAAGACAAATTCTGTGAAGTTCAGACTCAGTCTGTACCACAAAAGATATCAAATGCACTTATTAAGATGACACCAACAGAGTGTTTTCAGAAATACTGAAACAAAACAATCTGCAGGGTCTTCCAATTTTCAAACATGAGAGATCTACAAGTGATTTAAACAAAACCTATTTGTTGTGCCAATATGTGTAAAAATATGTGTATACACATAGAGAGTATGAGAATGTAAGCTTCTAATAAATATTTTACACATTTTCAGCTATAATATTCGCAAGAACATTTTTAATTCATCAAAAAATTTTGGTTACTAAAAAAGGAATAAATTGACTAATATATAGGCTATTGGGGTTTCGGTTTGTTTTTTTTTTTTTTCCTGTTTTCAGGACAGGAAACCTAGCTTTGAGCTTGAATGACATTCAATTTTTCATATTGAAAACCACATTTTGAGAAGTCAGCACGTGATGATCCACCAGTGATGTCCTAAAGTCACATAAGGAAGCACTAAGACCCAGGAAAAAATATGTTTGATGCACCAGCAATGAGTCAGTAGTGGGTGGTCTGCTATGTAGGCACTGAAACAGCAGCAGAAATACACTGCCATGAATGGAGTCAGTCAGATTTCTCACAGGTATCATTTCAGGTGCTTTTCAGTACTCAACAGACATTCTCTTTTATTTGAAAGCATCTTACAGAGATGATGATGAAGAAAATGTTGATCTCCATGAGCCTTGCAGGTGATGGTCAGGGTCCCTCTCTTACAGGTTCTTTCAGTTTAGTAGAGATTAAGCATGAAGACCTCTACTTTTTTCCCACTCTTTTTTCTAGTGGGACTTGGAGCCCCTATATCATGCAGGAACAAAGTTTATGGGGCAAATCTGAGGATATTGGGCTGCATTATTTTCAAAATACGGATCACGGCAAAGTTCTGACTTCAATAGAAATAATAAAATATATAATAATGTATAATAATAATAATAAATAATT
>VZSE01008210.1:0-10512 GCA_013398275.1 Promerops cafer | reverse complement strand
GTTATATTTGTTAAAGTTGTTAATGCTTATGTTTACCAGAAAGCCCTGTGGGAGGGCACAGCAGCAGACTGGGCAGTTGGAAGTTAGTTGGAGCGTGAGAAGCAGTTGTGGGGAACAACGCGTGGACAGCATGTGAGCGGGAAGCTGATTGGGTGGTGAGATGAGTGGACAGCAGGCTGCTGCTGAGCCAGCCAATGGGTGCCCTTCTTCTGTTAAGTTTTGGTTATGTCTGGTGGAAACTAAAGGTATATAAGGGAGGTGTTTTCTAAAATAAAGAGATCTCCTTCGGACGCATAAGGGGGTCCGTGTCTCTTTGTTCCCCATTGCTATAAATGGGTAGCCTGAATTGATACTTATAAAGGTGGTGCAGGAGTCAAGGAAACAGCCAGGAAAAGGACCCTGGGAAGGATCAGAAGAGTTCAGGAAACAACTCAAGGAATTCAAGTGCGCGCACCCCATCTAGAAGGTGGGTAAAACCACTGAGAGCAAATATGGGAGGTGGAAAATCCCTGGAACAAAAGAGGAGCTTGAACCAAGTACGGCGGCTCCTACATCAGCAGACGATTAATATTGCTGATGCGAAATTAGGCACCCTGCTTGACTGGGTGTCTAATCACGTTAAAAACTTTTCCTTTAATGGCCCTCTTCAAGTAGAAGCCTGCCAAATGGTAGGGGAGAGACTTTTTGATATCGCCAGAGACGGCGATGCTGAAGCTTGTGAGCTTCTGGCCACGTGAGGGACAATAATGGCAGCCATTAGAGAAAATTACGTGAAAGTCGGCCATTTTGCAGCTTCAGAAGCTAATTCTCCTGAGCCCTCAGCACCACCAAAACCTGTACCCAACCCCGAGATTAACCCATGCCCTGCGGAATTGCCTCGCCCTGATGAAAATCCCTCCACGATTGGTCCTTTCGGCATGAAATTCCCACACCACAAGCAAGTGGCGGGCTCGCTTCCATCCCAAAATGGCGGAGCCCACGTGCTGCGGATCCAGCCTGCTGAAACAGCCCAAAATGGCAACATTGTAATCCAGCCTTGGTGAAAATATAGAGAAGCCACGATGAAGGAGGGCGACCTGGCAGTTGTTGCTGCCTGCCCAGGGATATATGCGCCGAACCAGTGCCCAGCTTGCAGAGATAGTCGCGGCCCAGGGCCCCCACATGCCCTCGGGCACTGTTAAAAATAGGTTTGAAACTGTTATACTGTTAATAGTAATATAGTTAGATAATTAATAATTGCTATATTGATAATGCACGTACTGTTAGAGAGTTCTGTGGTTGTGTTGAAATTGTAGTTGTGGGTTTGGGGGAAGGGTAGACGAGCCTGCCAGCCTGAATAGCCTGGGTGGAGGGTACCCCCTGGGCGGGCGAGCCTACCTGCCTGAATAGGACTTTTAAGAAGCAATCAGCGTCTTATCTTTCATGCAAATAAAGGATCCAAAAAGCAATGAACCAAAATGTACAAAAAACTGTATAAAAGAGGGCCTAAGTTAGCCCACAGGTGAGCTGCTACAGAAGGAACATCCAGGGAGCAGCTCCTGCCCAAGAAGAAGATCCAGCGTCGGCTCTGCAGCACCTCGATGCTGACGTGGAGTGCTCCTGCTCTGCACCCGCGACCCCCCTTGCTTTAGGCCATTCAATAAAAGCTGAAATCACTAACAAAACAGGGAGTGCGTTCCCGTTTTTAACAGGCACGACGGTCCCGGCCGTCCCGCCGAGCGGGCGCTTCGCTCGCCGACCGGGATGCTGCTCGTGGCCACTGGGATGCTGCTCGCCGTGGCTACGGGCGGGCGGAGTTCGCCAGCCAGGGAGCAGGACAGCCCACCGGGAGGCCGCTTCGTGTGCACCTCGCTGCCGGTGGATGCCGCTGGCGCGGGCTGCCCACTGCCCCCGGTGCCCACCATGGCTGGCTGCGCGGAGCCCGCGGCTCCCGGCGCCGGTCCCACCGCGACTCCGGATGCAGGTCCCGCCGCAGCTCCTCAGGGCTCGCAGCCGTGGGAGTGGTGGGTGGGTGGCTCCCCCCGCGCGGGCACTGGAGTTGGAAGCGCGGAAGCGCAAGGTTCCCGATGTGAAAAAAGATGTTCACTCTCTTGGAAAAATTCAAAGGTTTAATAAAGGACAACAAGAGACAAAGACAATAAAGCAAAGTTTTGCGGCCGGGTGCTTGGCATTTAGCCAAGAGCACACTTACTATTTTTGGAGACACTCTTTAAATACCTTTTCTATTGCATCTGCTTATTGCTTATTCATAAATCATTATGCATATTCAAACTTTTCTATAAACTAGTTTACATATTCCAGGAACTGTTTAGCATGGCCCCTCCTTGGGTCCGCCTTTTTAGAGCATGCGTGTTTTTTGGCTGGGGTTTTGGTCCATCTCCATTATCACCTCTAGTTTGGGCTTTGGTCCATATTTTCCACAGATGGTAAATGTTGATAGTTGGCATGTCAGTAGCAGGGTCCTCATCATATGTTCACTGGATGTTATCCCAACCAAAACAGGCAATTCAATTACAAGCACAACTATATATCAGCTATCCCACTACCATGTCTAAGTTTTGCTAATAGCAGAAATGAAAGCTATATCCTTATAGCAAAGTTATTTTAACATTATACATATAGCATTCATCTTAATATTTGCGAAAAGCCAATAATATATGTGTTTATAACACTGAGAACCGCCTCAAGGGCTGCCTGAGCCAAGCCGAGCGCTGCGTGTCCGAAGCCCTGGGGCTCATCAGCTCTCAGGAGACTGGGGTCCTCGCGCCGGCGCTGACGGTGGAGGGTCTGCAGGTGTTCCTGGAGCAGATGAACCAACTGCCCTGTGTTCTGCACCAGATCGGGGACGTGCAGGCGCTGCTGGAGCGGGTGGAAGAGTTCCAGGTGGAGGCACGGGCACAGCCGTGCCGCTGGGCAGCTCGTGCGGGGCGGGCTCGGCTCTCAGCAGCATCCTGCAGCGCGCACCCACGTGGCTCGGTGTGCAGATGGCGCTGGCGGGGTGGCAGGAATATCGCTGCCAATCAAGCAAGCCTTCTACAACACCGAGGCGCTGCTGTTTGTAGGGCTGTGCTGAGGCACCGCCGTTCTCGTGTGCTTCATCCTGGGTGCGTTCCTGTGGCTGCTGCTCTGGGTCGTGTTCTGCGGCACCTTCCTACACCCCTTCAAAACCTCGCTAATGGCGCTGGGGCGGCACTGGCCCGCCCGCCTGCCCCGCTCCGGCACCCTAGTGCTGCTAGCCGCCGGGACTTCTGGGTTTCAAACACGCGGGCAGAGGGTTGTTTTAACTGCATTTCCATCAATTATTTTAAAAGAGAATGCCCTCGACAAAGGGATGGAAAGGGGTAACCTCCCCTTGTATGCAAAGCATTGCTACAGGACTGGACCTCGCCTCCAGACACAGGATTGTAAATGAAATCCTGATAAATCTGTGTACCTTGCCATAATTGCTGGCAGGTTTTGACTTTTTGCTGTTCTGTTTCAATGGTTTGTTGATGGTGGAAACCCTTTGTGTCTTAGAATGGTTATTCTTACCTTTAGGGTTTTGTTTTCTTTCAAAGCTTTAGTGGTATTTTAGTTTGTGACTAAAAGAGCTGTAATTGGGTTTTTAACCATCTGTCTTGTCTTATTCCTCATATGCTGCCAGTGTTGTTTCCCATTTAGAATTTTCTTATTTAAAGCATGTTAATAACCATTTTTTGTTTACAGAGTTAAGAACACTGTGGACTTCGATCAACAGTCAGCAGCATGATTTTTATGTGTTACATGTTCACTCCCACACAGGGCCTATTGCAGAAGGTAACAACTATGCAGATATGACAAGTGTGGTGCCAATTACTTTTGCACAGGCCAAGTTATCTCAGGACTTTTTAATAGGCTTTAGTTGCTTTCTGACAAAAGCTGTTGTGTTTAAAGGGTTAAGGGCTTCTTTTCATGCAAATGTTTTTCCAGTGTATTGGCTCAACGTATCAATACACTTTATTTAGAATTGAGATTTTGGTATGGTTTCATACTTGGTAGATTTGCAAGGAGATCATTGCACAATAGGTCTCTAATTTGAGATAGAAGATAAGCAATCCATTCTTTTGTAAATAGAAATGTCACAGATGACTAGTATTAAAGATACTAGTATTATTGGTAGACAAATCTTTAATTTTAGTGTGGAGGGTTTCAGCATGTGGTAAAGGAATGTCTTGTTCAGTCTTAATCATCATTAACAGATAAAACAGTATCAAGCTTGTGTACTTTGCAATCCTTCATGACATAAAACCATATTAGTAGTGTTTTTAAATTTAAATTTGTCTTTACTAAGAGGCTGAGTCTAGATTGCAGAAAGCACCAGGCAAGCAGTTTCAATTAACTTCCACACAAGCCCGTGATATCCTGTTGTCTTATCCCTCCTGTTGTGGGGTTGCTCCTGCTCTTTTAGCAGAAGGCACTAACCCCCAAGGTTTACTGATGTTACCCATATCCCAGAGTTTGGTCATTTAAAATATGTTAATGTGTCTATTGACACCTATTCTCATTTTCTAATGGCAATTTGATTTTTCTGAAATTTGACTTGTAAACCTGCAAATACGTTTTAAGGGTCTTGTTAAATTTACTTCAAAGGTATTTCAGACAGCAAGATTGGCAGTGGCATGTTGCATTTCAATGCAATAATGCTTGCTAGTTTCTTTTGTACATAACTCCTAAGATACTAATTTCTTTAAAATATGATTTAATTTGTACAGAAGAATGTTAAGTGCTGATTTCACAGTCTTAAGTACTGCAGCATTTAAATACCAGAATACGACCTGTAAAACCTGAGACAGAGATGTTTCCTTTGATAGTTTTGAATTGGTTTGTTTGTAACAAAAAGGTAAATGGTACTTTCAAATGAATTGTATATATATGTGCATAGTTATAATTATTTACAAGTTATTTATAATATAATTGGTTACTTAGCTTAGGATAGATGACAAAGCCGGCTGTTCTATGAGTTATTACTGACAGATTTCTTTTATGGATAGGGAAGTCCTCCCAGTCTGGGTCTTAGCTCTGGCCAGGCTATGGCCTTGACTGGCAGGAAAAGTATGCCATCAGACCCAGGTGTTTCTGTGCTAAAAACGAAAGCAAGTCACTTTGACTAGCTGATTTGGCTTTGCAGAAGCTGAACCACTTTCCTTTGAGGTAAACATGGAAGCCTCGTCCAGAAGAGGCCTTCCAAGTCCTCATTGAGAAAAGAAGGCTCCTTGGCAGACCCTGGGTGATAGCAAAGCATATAGGCAGTTGTAAATTTCACCTTGTTAATTTCATTCAAAATTGAATTGTGTTCCTGTTAAGTTGTTACTGCTCACACCAGAGAGAAGGCCCGTGATGCTATCTGGCACTGGCTCACCTGTTTTGCCACTCTAGGCCTTTCCAACACCATCAAAACAGACAGTAGACCTGCCTACCCCTCAGAGCGAGTTCATAACTTCTTGCAGCAATGGTGTGTCTCACAAGACGGGCATTCCCCACTTTCCCACAAGGCAAGCTATTGTACAAACAAAAAGAGGGGGAGTTGGGGTGCCCTCATGACAAATTAGCTAAAGCCCTACACGTCCTCAGTTTTTTAAATCGGGATGAGATGGGACAAACTGCATGTGAGAGATGGTATTCCTTCAACACAAAGGCTCATCTAAGACCTCCAGTAATGGTAAAGGACTTACTAACTGGACAATGGAAAGGACCCCTGGACTTATTAACATGGGGAACAGGTTATGCCTGTGTCTCCACAGGCCACCATGTGGAGTGGGTTCCATCGTGGTGTGTGCGACCCTTTGTCACACCATCCTGATATAGTTGCTATGTTACAGGCATATGTTACAGTTTTTGGAAAATTATTATGGTTATTCTTGTTGTCGCTGTTATTGTTTTAGGAGTTGTCAAGGTTTTTCTTAGTAGGTTTTCGTTGCTTAACTAAAAAAAAAAGGCAGGGAGATGTGGGATATGGGGTTATATTTGTTAAAGTTGTTAATGCTTATGTTTACCAGAAAGCCCTGTGGGAGGGCACAGCAGCAGACTGGGCAGTTGGAAGTTAGTTGGAGCGTGAGAAGCAGTTGTGGGGAACAACGCGTGGACAGCATGTGAGCGGGAAGCTGATTGGGTGGTGAGATGAGTGGACAGCAGGCTGCTGCTGAGCCAGCCAATGGGTGCCCTTCTTCTGTTAAGTTTTGGTTATGTCTGGTGGAAACTAAAGGTATATAAGGGAGGTGTTTTCTAAAATAAAGAGATCTCCTTCGGACACATAAGGGGGTCCGTGTCTCTTTGTTCCCCATTGCTACAGGAGGGATCCCAAGCAAAGGATCACCTGGGCTTTTATACCCTTCATGAATAGTCTGAGGTCTTCTTGCTGAGTCCTGGGTTCCTGCTGTGTCTCTTGTCACCTGGCTGGAGCCACAGCCCTGTGTCGTTTATAATGCCAGTTCATGGCCTCTTGATTTCAGCAGTGGGAGATTGGGACCACCTACTCAAGACAACCACTGACTCAAAAAGAAAGAAAGATTGAGCATGTGGACTAATTAGCATGAGAAGTGAGAGAATCATTCAACCAATAGAAGGCAAAATACTGATTAATAAGAGAAATAGGTAACTTGTAGCCAATGAACTGTGATTGCTTTGTTTGCTAAAATGTACATTTAGTGCAAAGTTTTGAGAATCGGTGTGCTTGATTTGTGGAAAAACCTCCACCTTGCACCATGCACAGAATAAACATCTCCTTTCTAAACTAGGCTCTTTGCCTGTGTTTAGACAGTCCCTAAACTGGCAACAATCTGACCCAGGAAATTCAGTGATAAAGTCTACCTGGGCCAAAACATTTTGTTTCCAGGGCAGCTGTTTGTTGGTATACAGTGATTTCCAGGCAACTCTGTTGTGGAAATGCTGTCTGACACTAAAGTCCTGTTCTTTGAGCCGCTGAAGCCAATAGGAGCTGCTTGGTTAACTACATGGCAGAAAAGCCAAAAGCAGGGCAATGAGCAGAATGATCAATGTTTTGATTTTTATTTTCTCGCAGTCAAAATTATTTCTTGACAGGTTCTGATTAGCACTTCAGGATGAAAAAAAAACTTAGATGCAGATAGGGATCTTAGGAAAATGATGTGAAGAATAACGTTGAAAATTCATTTTTTAAAAATATGTAATCAGAAGGATAAAGTAATTTTTAACATCCCTTCACAGAACTAAGAACTATTTTTTTCCTCCCCCGATTTGGAATAATTGAGGTTTATTTCCTGCAGTGAGTTTGATGAAACCATGAAAAAATGGAGAATAAATAGAAGCCATGTTATCCAACCCAGTGAAATGCTTCTCTGCCCTTATGCAGCAAATGAATGCTGGATCAGTTCAGTTCACCAGAGAAATGGATATCAGTTTACCTAGAATATTATGTTCTGTAATTATTGAGAGAATTTCACCCTATCTTAGTGGCAGCTTGAAATCCCCCCTCCCCCAATCCTGCCCAGCCTAAAGGGCCCCTCTGTGACAGCCAGAACACTTCTAACCCCCCGGCTCACCTATAAGATCACCATACCATATCCCTTTCCCAGTTCCCTGCCCTGGCTCTGTACCCCTAAAATAGCCTGGCAACAAGCCACAGCAACTAAAAGTCTTGACAGCAAATGCTCCTCCCAGCTCTTCTTAAGGTGTGAGAATATACCTTGATGGCAAGGGGAAGCTATTATCAGGACACTGAGGACACTAATAGGTCTTAATTGTTATGAATAAAACACTAAGAAATCTCAACACCTAAGTTGTAAAGTTAATAAGTTACCTGTTATTAAGTTGTAAAGTTAATGAATTAAGTTACTTGTTATTAATGATTGTAAAGTTAATAAGTTAATGTTGTCAATAACCCTTTTTCCGTCGGGAATCACCTCTGCTGCTTCCCAAAATGGCGACCGGGACTTGAAAGGGGGAGGAGTGATGTCAGCCTGTATGCAAATTAAGAGACAGTTCATACAGAGCAGCAAAACAAGCTCCTAAAACAATGAGCCAGCACCAAATTGAAAAATCTAAACACCCTTAGGTGAAGAACAATGTGCAGTTGTCTCCTAAAACACCCCTGAAGATTTTTATCATCTTGCCATAACCAACAAGGAAGTTAGCTAGAACAAAAACCCTAGACTTCGAGCCAAGCCATGTCTTCCTATGGATTCCCGTGAGGACGGAAGTCCTAGCTCTGCCGCGTGTGCGACAAAGCTGAAATCACTCTCCTCCTCTGCGCCAGACCTGGGAGCAGCGGCAGTGTGTGCGACCCCCTTGGGCCCCCCCTGTTCTGAGCTGATCTTTTAATAAGGGCATTAAAAGGAGACAGGCTCCTGCCCTGTTCATTTCAATAATGACCAGACTCACTTGGGGTTTCCACCCCTGCCCTCTGTCAACCATGCCAGGAGCTCCATTTAAGCTCAGCCCTGGGCCCTTCTAGTTTGAGCTGTCTTGTAGTTATGGTTAAGTTCTGTTGCTAGCTTTCTTTTCTGAATAGCTTTTAGGCTTATGTAATAGATACCTTGGGGGTTTTGATGCCTAAAGATTTCTACTTTTTATGTATTTCTCATATATTCAGAGCTCTGTATACTAATTATGTAGCTCCTGGTATATTTCCTACCCTTTACTTTAGATTTTAGAGTAATAAGCTGACCTTCTAACACATTCCCGAAATATTTAGTCGTATTCCAAGTAGGGGACCTACAATAAGATAACACAAGAAGTGGGGCAGAGAACCCCTTGGAGTTGGTCCAAGGGGCTGACCCAGGGGTGGGTTACTGGGGCAACTGAATCTCCTGTTGGATATACTTGTTAGATGTCCTAATTAATTTATCTTATAAAAATTGTAGAAATTCGATTCCGGGTGTGCCTATAGCCCATGACTATGGATGCACCTAGAAGCGTCTCATAAAGAACTGCTTTTTTATCCTACCATTTTAATACTGTTGCAAGGGTTTTTGTCTTTGGTTTCAGGCAACAGTTTTAGTTATAGTTTGTGTGTGGGCCCATTAGATCTATGTTGTAATTTTGTCTCTATGTTTTGCTGCTCCTGACTAGGCAGCCCTGGACATGGATGCCAGACCTGATGGATTATATGATATATATATCTATAGGCATGCGTAAGTAATTTATATCCTAAATCTTAAAGGCTCTTGAAGGTATTATTAATTAAATCTAAGACTTTGTTTCATAGATTTCAGTCTGGACTCTGCTAGAAAACTAGCTAAGATCACTTAATTAACCATAAGAACACAAAAAAATCCACTAAAAATTTGCTAGATCATTAAAAATATACATTTTCAGTGGACTAAGAACAGTTAAGGAAAACACAGCGGTGAGAAGTTTTTATCAGTTCTTGAGGTCAGTTGGTTACTAAGTGTTTATAGGCCACATCTGTCAAATGCATTTCTTTCTCAGCTGAGAAAACTAATTCTACAGTTGTTACGGGTTGGAATAAACTAAAAGTATGGTTGATGTGTATATGGGTTTGGTGGTTTGGGGTTTTTTGGGGTTGGGTGGGGTTTTTTTGTTTGCTTTCTGTGTATCATTGTCACTGAAAATGTTGAAATAAATGAAACTCTCCAACACTATTTTTTTTAAATATTAGGGAGTAGGCATTACTTTATTCCAGGCAGGGTGCATAGCAGATAACTCCAGCCACATGCACACCACTTTCAAAACTTTTCACTTATTTGTATATTTTTAGCAAACAAATAAATTAATGCTCATTAGTTCTAAATTACATAATTTCTTCAATAATTAGTATTCTATCCTCTATTAGTTATTGATTTCTTTCTTCTCATGCTAATTAGTCCACATTTTTCAGTCCTTTTATCATCTTTTTCTCAGACAGGGAGCTTCTATCACTTAGGCTGAAATGTCTTTGTTAGTATCTTCTTTATCTTCTGGTTACTCCAACATATCCTTGGAGGGCCATAATTTTTGGGTCTAGGTGTCCAGTCTTTAACTCTCTCAGGCTTTGTTCATTGAAGCTTATTAGGGTTAGTTTAGCAAAACTTAGTTTTGGTGATCTAACAATAACAGTCTGTGAAAAGAAACTTAGCTACATGCTGGCTAAAGTGGAAATTACACTGCTTAAGACTAATACACTGCTTATTATTAATTAAGGCAATTAATTAGACAAGTTAATTTAAACCATTAATTGTAAAAAAATAATTAGGAAAGTTATATAATTTCCAATAATTCCCACCTTTGGAAGTGATCTTAATTACTTTTTTTAAGACTACTTCCACTTAAATCATTGAGTATTTAGCAAGATTAAGACAATAAAATGTGATAATTACTATTAAACTATTAATAAAATTTATTTGAGAAAACTTATTGTATTTCATCAGACTATTTATGACCTTAAAACATGTAATCTAATCTTCTCAAGACAAACTTATATTTATCTAGTACCTTAACAATATTAATCAATATTTTTAACACTAAGTGAACAAACTTAAGCTTATAAAAAAATTCCATTATCACAGAATCACTAGGCTG
>VZSE01008208.1:0-14385 GCA_013398275.1 Promerops cafer | reverse complement strand
CAGGGGACAAGGACAGCCGTGGGTGATCCCCATCCCAGGACAGAGCCATGGCAATGGCTGGCACCAAATCCCTGCGGGAATGGGGGGGACGTGGGGTGCTTGTGATGCCAGAGTGAGAGAAACACCCCAGAGCTGGTCAGGGAAAGGGAAAGGGAAAGGGAAAGGGAAAGGGAAAGGGAAAGGGAAAGGGAAAGGGAAGCTTGGCTGTGGGAGCACTGGAGGGTTTTTGAGACTGATGGCATCAGGNAGGGAAAGGGAAAGGGAAAGGGAAAGGGAAAGGGAAAGGGAAAGGGAAAGGGAAAGGGAAAGGGAAAGGGAAAGGGAAGCTTGGCTGTGGGAGCACTGGAGGGTTTTTGAGACTGATGGCATCAGGCCCCTTCCAGGGGGGAAACTGAGGCACAGCAGGAATTCCCTGCCCTGCAGGGAGCTCGGAAGGGAGCCCTGCACATTCCCTGTTCTGCTCCAGCATCCTGGCCCTGCTGCCATAAATAACAAATCAAACCCAGCAGCTCTGCAGCTAAAAAGGGGTGGGAGAAACCCCCCTGCCCCATCCATGTCCTCCATCACTGGCAGGATGGAGGAGGAGAATTCCTGGGCCCTCCTGGTGCTGTGCCCAGAGCCATCCCCAAAATGCCTTTTCCAGGCTGGAAATTCCCTTGAAATCTTGTGTTCAGCAGGAAAAGGAAGCAAAATCTCCTGGAGGAGGTGAAGGGACCCTGAGGAGTGGCTGCACGGCCAGGACAGGGCAGGGCAGGGCTCAGCCAAGGGATGCCCCAATGTCCCACACTTCCCTCTGTTGGGAAGTTCACGGATCCACCCTCATCCCTCTGTTTCTCCCGCTTTTACATCTCTGGCCCCTGCCCTAAAACAATCAGCAGCCCCATCCCAGGTCTTGGCCCCAGATCCCTGAACCCGGATGCTGCAGGCATGCTTGGGAACGGGCAGAGATGTGTGGGAAAGAACATGGATACATGGAACGGGCACAGACACTTGGCAGTGGGCAGGGGCACGTGGGAATGGGCAGGCAAAGCTCCTGGCCTGCTCTCAGTTCCACCTCAGCGTCCTGGTTCTCCAGCTGGGAGCCGAGGAGGCAAATCCCAAACCAGGGATTCCCAGACAGTCCAACCCCTGCACACTGAGCCACCAGGGCTCTCACATTTTTGGGGGCTGGACATTCTCCCTGATGTTCCATCACCTCTGCTGGCAAAGCCCAGAGCTGGGAATGTGGGGTTTGCTGTGCCCAGGTCCCACTGGGACAGTGGGAGGTGTCCGTGCCCATGGCAGGGGGAACACAGGATGGGCTTCGCAGTCCCTTCCAACCCACCTCCATGATTCCATTTCCACGATTCCATGAACCCAACTCCACAATTCCATGACTCTCCTGCCTGCCCCCTGCGCTCTCCCCAGGTGCGAGGGACTCACCCCGACTGCTCCGTCGTCCTGCACTTCCAGAAGCGAGAAGCGGAATGTCTGGAGAGGATCCGGAGCGAGAGCCAAACCCCGGCGCCCCCTGGGCAGGAAGGTGAGGGGGAGCCTGGGATCAGCTCCCTCGGGGGCAGGGGAGGAATTCCTGAGGGGCCCTTGGGGGGTGATCCATGGTAGGGGATTGCAGAGCACACATGGATGTGGAAAAGCAGGGATTGCCCGGGAAAGGGAGAGCAGCACCAAGGGAAAGGTCAAGGAGAATCCCTGGAGAGCCCCAAAAATGCTGTTGGAATGGGATAGAGGGGATTGAGGGACACAAACAACAGCCAGAACTCAGTCCTGGTATATTAGAGAACCATGGAATGGTTGGGATTGGGAGGAACCTTAAGGATCGCCCAGTGCCACCCCTGCCATGGCAGGGACACCTCCCACTGTCCCAGGCTGCTCCAGCCCCAGTGTCCAGCCTGGCCTGGGGCACTGCCAGGGATCCAGGGGCAGCCCCAGCTGCTCTGGGCACCCTGTGCCAGGGCCTGCCCACCCTGCCAGGGAACAATTCCCAGTTCCCAATATCCCATCCAGCCCTGCCCTCTGGCAGTGGGAGCCATTCCCTGGGGCCTGTCCCTCCAGCCCTTGTCCCCAGTCCCTCTGCAGCTCTCCTGGAGCCCCTTTGGGCCCTGCAAGGGGCTCTGAGGTTTCCTGGGAGCCTTCTCACCCCCACAGGGAGGGGTTCATGGAATATGGCAGTGGCAGAGTCCCCTCGATCCGCCCGCAGCAATGCCAGGCTGTGGCCACCAGCACTGGGGTCACTCCGTGGTGTCACCATCTCACATCTGCTCCCCTTCCTAATTCAGTAAATTTTATTGCCAAACATTTTTTGAGCAACTCAGTTTTCCCATATCTGGGATTTTAAACAAATTAACTGGTTGAAAAACCAATTTTCAAGTGCTGCTTTTGGACATCCTTTTTAAAATTGCATCTCAGTTTCCATCCAGAAGTGGAATGGCCCAAATTCTGGGTAAAAATTGTCACCTGGAGAATAAGGAATGCATCATTCCAGGGCTTTCATCTCATAGCAGTGGAAAAATTAAGCAATAAATGCATATGAAGGTGCATAATTGCTTAAGTAACTCTGCAGAGATGTCATTTATCCTTCAGCTTAGCAGGGAAAAGCCAAATTGATTGGAAAAGGTCCATTTTGCAACCTGAATTGTGCCAGGCAAGGGGAAGGAATGTCACTGCAGGAAAATATCCGAGAAGCGGGAATGCATAATTAAAATCTGGATTTAATCCTGGGGTTCCTGCTGCCCCCCATCCACCTGAGCTGCATTCATCCCTTTCCCTGCTTGCGTCAGCCTGGGGACTGTGACTCAGGACAGGCTCAGGTCCCATGGAAAGGGTGGGAGGGCTCTGGGATCTCCTTATTCCTTCCCAATATCCCTCTGGCAGTGGGAGCCATTCCCTGGGTCCTGTCCCTCCAGCCCTTGTCCCCAGTCCCTCTGCAGCTCTCCTGGAGCCCCTTTGGGCCCTGCAAGGGGCTCTGAGGTGTCCCTGGATCCTTCTCCTCTCCAGCTGGACACCCCCAGCTCTCCCAGCCTTTCCTCGTGGCAGAGCTCTTCCGTTCCTTGCACCATTTCCGTGGCATCCTCTGGACTATGGGGGCTACAAATTCCAGAGGAGACCCTGGAGATGCTCCAAAGGCTCCTTTGGAGCCAGGCTGGGCGAATGGCTCCCACTGCCAGAGGGCAGGGCTGGATGGGATATTGGGAATTGGGAATTGTTCCCTGGCAGGGTGGGCAGCCCTGGCACAGGGTGCCCAGAGCAGCTGGGGCTGCCCCTGGATCCCTGGCAGTGCCCCAGGCCAGGCTGGACACTGGGGCTGGAGCAGCCTGGGACAGTGGGAGGTGTCCCTGCCATGGCAGGGGTGGCACTGGATCAGCTTTGAGGTCCCTTCCAACCCAAACCATTCCAGGATTCCCTGCTTCCGCGACCCCAAGAAATGACGTGACTGCCCCCAAGGATGATCCCAATCCTGTGCTCACTTCCCTGATTCTCCAGAGCAGAAATCAAGCCCCAGTTTGGCATTGTGGATGCAGATCCCTCCCTGCCAGGACTGACACCCCCGGGCTGCAGTCAGGGGAAACTCATCAGACTTGTCCAATTCCACACTCCCTGGCTGGGAATGGCCTCCAGGTGAATAATGGGGATCTGCAAGGTTAATGATGGAGCTGTGCTGGGACAGGAGCTGGCCTGGAGTGGGATGTCCTTGTCCCACCCTGGGCTGCTGCATCATGAGTTCCTCCAGGCCCCGAGTCTGCCTGGCCGTGCTCGTTCCCAGGAAAATTGTAGTGATTTAAACAGGAATTCAGTGCTGGATAGGGAAGCAAAAGTTGTTTAAGCTGATGACTCGCAGCAAGCCTTGCATGACTTCCTTCTGTCCTTGAGGACACATCCCGAGCTGAGCCTCCAGGTGCAAAAACCCAGCATAAATCTGTGTTGTTTTAGGAGCCACGGGCAAATCCCAGCCCATCCCACACCCAGGGTGTCGGTCTGATGCAGCCGCAGGAACTCCCAGGTCCCGCGCTGAAAGGGGATCCCAGCGCCGGGAGAGGATGATCCGGGGGGCAGAGCCGGGATGTTCCCGGGAGCAGAGCCGGGATGTTCCGGGAGCAGAGCCGGGATGCTCCGGGAGCAGAGCCGGGATGCTCCGGGAGCAGAGCCGGGATGTTCCCGGGAGCAGAGCCGGGATGTTCCGGGAGCAGAGCCGGGATGTTCCGGGAGCAGAGCCGGGATGCTCCGGGAGCAGAGCCGGGATGCTCCGGGAGCAGAGCCGGGATGTTCCCGGGAGCAGAGCCGGGATGTTCCGGGAGCAGAGCCGGGATGTTCCGGGAGCAGAGCCGGGATGCTCCGGGAGCAGAGCCGGGATGCTCCGGGAGCAGAGCCGGGATGTTCCCGGGAGCAGAGCCGGGATGTTCCGGGAGCAGAGCCGGGATGTTCCGGGAGCAGAGCCGGGATGCTCCGGGAGCAGAGCCGGGATGCTCCGGGAGCAGAGCCGGGATGTTCCCGGGAGCAGAGCCGGGATGTTCCGGGAGCAGAGCCGGGATGTTCCGGGAGCAGAGCCGGGATGCTCCGGGAGCAGAGCCGGGATGCTCCGGGAGCAGAGCCGGGATGTTCCCGGGAGCAGAGCCGGGATGTTCCGGGAGCAGAGCCGGGATGTTCCGGGAGCAGAGCCGGGATGCTCCGGGAGCAGAGCCGGGATGTTCCGGGAGCAGAGCCGGGATGTTCCCGGGAGCAGAGCCGGGATGTTCCCGGTTCCTGCGGGGCACGGCCCGGCCCTGGATCGGGGCACAGCGCGCGGGGCCGGGGCTGCGGTGTCACCCGCGCGTCCCCTCCTGTGTCACCACCGTCCCCTCCCTCCCCAGGCTGCCCGACGGAGTGGGACGGGGTGAGCTGCTGGCCCGCCCTGCCCCTTGGCCAGTCCCGAGCTGTCGCCTGTCCCGAGATCCTGAACGTCTTCAAGAAGTCCAAAGGTCTGAGTGCAGCGGGGATCGCTCATCCCACGGGACCTACCCACCCTGCAAGGGACCCGTGTGCCACCCCAGCCCTTCCCTCTGCCCCACCGCTCCTGCCCCTCCAAAACAAATTGGTGTAAATCGCAGTCCAAGCAGGGGACACGAAAAGCAGAGATTCAGGGAGCTGCCACAGCAGGACCCACACCCTTTCATCCCTCTGTGAGTGGAGCTCTTGGGGACCTCATCCTCCATCCTGGTGGCACCAGGACAGTCCCCTTGCTGCTCGGTGCCCTCCCTTCCCACACAGTGTCCCAATGCTCCCGAGCTGTCTCCATCCCTCTTGGGGGGCTGGGAAGGGGAGCTCCCACCCGGAGCATTCCAGCACTTCCGCAGTCTCCGAGCGCTGCCTCAGACAGGGGTAATTTGGGAAATGTTGGGAAATGTTTGCTTTGGGGCAGGAACAGCTCAGGAGAGGCTCGATGGAGCCCTCACAGGATGAATGAGCACTTTTTTAGCCTTCATTCCCAATTCCCTTCTGCTGCAGGGATCTGTGCTTGTTTTCACACCCTGCCCAAAGTTTTCCTGGAAGCTCCAGGCACGGAGGGGGCAACAGGATCCAGAGGGAGTGACGGGATCCAGAGGGATGGGGTAGCAATGGGATTTGGGAGGGAGTGATGGGGTCTGGGAGGGAAGGGGCAGTGTGGGATCCAGAAGGAGCAATGGGATCTGGGAGGGATGGGACAGCCCTCGGGAACCACGCTGCTGTCCCTGTTTGTTCCAGGCCGGGCATTTTGGGAGTGCAATCAGAGGTGACACCCCTGAGACCCCTCCTTGTCCTGCAGGGCTGATCCAGAGGAACTGCACCGAGTGGGGCTGGAGCCCCCCCAGTCCCCCCTACCACAGCACCTGCCAGCTGGAGACCCTCGGCAGCAACAACGACACCGAGGCCAAGGCACGTGGGACCCCTGGGGCTGTGGGGAGCTGTCCCCATGTCCCCATGTCCCCATGTCCCCATGTCCCCACACTGCCCAGTGGGCGAAGAACCATGGAGATGCTCCTGGGGTTATCCCATCCTTGGGGGGGGCTGTCCCTGCTTTTCTCACACCAGCACTTCCCAGTCCATGTCCCCTCACTGCACTGGTGCTGTCCCTTCCAGAGAGGCCATTTTGTCACCATGAAGGTGCTCTACACCTGCGGCTACTCCACGTCGCTGGCAGCGCTGCTCCTGGCCATCGGCATCTTCTCCTGCTTCAGGTAGGGCTGGGAGCTGCTCCAGCCCCATGGGCTGGAGGGACACGGGATGAATCCCAGCAGGGATGGCTGCCCTCAGCGTGGCCCCTCCTGGAGCAGCCAGGACCCATGCCTGCCAACAGGAAAACTGGAAGACAGAAGAGGAATGGCAGCGTTGTCCTTCCCTGAGTTTCTCTCCAGTTCTGGTTTTGCAGATGTCCCTGTGCTGCAGATTTGGGCTCTCCAGAGGTTTCTGGGATGTTCCCTTGTCCCTGAGCAGCCCCAAACACAGCACAACCCTGCCCTTCCTGATTTTAGAGCAGGAAAGCTTCTCCAGGCCTTTGCGACCATCACCAGCAGTGATCCCTGGGCTGGGCTCCAGCCAGGGAAGGGGACACCAAAGCACCTTCTCTGGGCCCTTCTCAGCCCATCTCTCCCTCCTGCAGGAAGCTGCACTGCACCAGGAATTCCATCCACATCCACTTCTTCACCTCCTTCGTCCTGCGGGGCACCGCCGTGTTCATCAAGGACAGCGTCCTCTTCTCGGACGAGTCCATCGACCACTGCACAATGTCCACGGTAAATCCCAAATCCCAGCCTGGGACTGCAGCAGGGACAGCCACAGGGGCTCATTGGGAAGGGCTTGGTGGGACCCGGGGTGGATTTAGCACTGCAAAGAGGAAAGAGAGAGAGGCTGTGAGATGGAGGAAATTCTGTCGTGGGTGGCCTTGGGGATGTTCAGCATTTCTGCATTTCCCTCCGTGCAGGGAACAAGTTCAGTCCTCAAAACTGCCACTGGCCTCAGGCCGAGTGTCCCCAGTGGTGTCCCCAGTGGGGCTAGAGCTCAGCACAACCCCACCAGCACCAGGTACTGCTCAGATGTGAGGTTTTCAATCAAAACAGGAACCCCTGAGTGAAGATACAACACTGAGAACACCACAGACACAACCACAGGGTTTTTAAAGGTCCTACAAACCAGCCCGTGGTCACCTGCCCGTGGGGCACAGGCAGAACAGAATGAGGTGCAGGTGACATGAGGGACTGGGGCAGAGTCCCTGGGGCTGCACTGAAAGGTCATCACTGAAAGGTCATCACTGAAAGGTCATCACAGGTGTCCTCAAGAGGGTGGAGAGGGAGGGTGGCAACCCCCTGTGCCCCCAGGACAGGCTGTGGTGCACCCTGAGCTGTCCCCCTCCTCCCCTGGCAGGTGACCTGCAAAGCAGCCATCACCTTCTTCCAGTACTCAGTGCTGGCCAACTTCTACTGGCTGCTGGTGGAGGGGCTGTACCTGCAGACACTGCTGCTGCTCACCTTCACCTGCGACAGGAGCTACACCTGGGGCTACATCCTCATCGGCTGGGGTGAGCATGGGGACATCCCGGGCATCCCTGGACATCCACGGGCAGGAACCACCTGGAATGGCCTGATCTGAGACACACCTGGCCAGAGGTCCCCAGCCAGATGTGCCCAGGGCTGCTCCCAGAATATCATCCCAGAATATGCCCACCCCAGCATCTGGCTGCATCCCAGAATATCCCCACTCCAGCATCCCCTGCATGGCCTTGGTGGGCACCCACCTGCTCCTGCCAGACCCCAAGGCTGCTGGGCAAGTGTGGCCTGATCCAGGACAGGTCCTCCCTTCTTCCCACACGCACCTGGGGCTGGGAACACCCATCCCAGGTGCTTGGGTGTGATGTAAGAGCACGGGGGCAGGAGGGTGGCCCGGAGGTGACACAGACACAGCACCATCAGTGGGCACCTTTTCCTTCTCCTGGAGAAGGTGGGAAGGTTGTCACCTTCCTGCCACATCCAGAACTGAGCTAGACACGTGTTTCTGGGGACAAGGGACAGAGGGGTGGCACAGGGGCTTCCCAGAGCACCGGAGGGACCATCCCTGCCTGTGTCCTGTCCTTGCAGGTGTCCCCATGGCCACAGTCGGGGTGTGGGCGCTCACCAGGCTCTGGTACGACAACCACGGGTAAGAGCAGCTGCCCCTTGGCCTTCTCCAGGCCACCTCAGCCACGTGTCCCAGTCCAAGTCCTGGAGATGAACCTCTGGCATGGGATGCTCAGGAGGGGAGGACTGGGCCAGCCCTTTATCTAAATGTTACTTCTGTTTTCTGGTGGGTCCTGTGGCAAAAGGGGTGCAAAGGGGTCAGGGGGCTGGCCAAAGAAATGGCAGGGGGACAGCTGAGGCACACGGGTCCCAGTGGGGGCCAGAGCCATCTCTCCTGTCCCGTAGGTGCTGGGATGACTACTCCAGCCTGTACTGGTGGGTGATCAAGGCTCCCATCCTCCTGGCCATATTTGTGAGTGTGTCCCCTGAGGGTCCCACCACAGAGCCAGGGGTCCCACATGGCCAGGGGACCCAGCCAGGGACTGTGCAGAGCCTGAGACGTGGCCTCCCGGGACAGGTGAACTTCCTCATCTTCCTCAACGTCACCAGGATGCTGGCACAGAAGATCCGGTGCCCAGACCTCAGCAAAAGCCACAAGCAGCAGTACCTGTAAGGGGACAGGGCTGTGCCCACCCAGGGGTCTGGGGTCGCAGGGCAGAGGGACCTCCTTGGAGGAGCACAGAGGACAGTCTTGCAGCCTGCCTTTCACAGAGAACCTACTTGGGGTTAACACCAAGATTTTGGGGTGGTCTCATGGGGCAGCAGGAGCACCCAGACCCCTCTGACTCTCCACAGGAGGCTGACCAAGTCCACGCTGCTCCTCATCCCCCTCTTCGGGGTGCACTACGTGGTGTTCGCGCTCTTCCCCGAGCACGTGGGCGTGGACGCCCGGCTCTACTTCGAGCTGGTGCTCGGCTCCTACCAGGTGAGATGGGCAGGCAAAGCCCCCATGGCCCCACCCCAAATGCCACCAGGAGCCCCTGGGATGTGGGGCTTTGGCAACTTTTGGGAGAGGGTGCCCCCACACACCTGGGGAGGGCTCAAGGGCTGGGCCTGGAGAGCCTGGCACTGATCTCCTCTGCCCTGTGGTGGGTCAGAGGTGTGGGAGGAGGTAAAGGCAGGGAGAAGATGAGCACAGAGGGGTCCAGCCCCTTCCTCTGGGTGAAAAATGTTCTTCCTGTCCTCTCCAGGGCTTCCTGGTGGCTCTGCTCTACTGTTTCCTCAACGGGGAGGTGAGTGTGTGTCCCCACCCCAACCCCGGGCACCGCAGCGGGCACAGGGACACCCCGAGGGTGCCCCAAAGCCACACATGGGCACAGGGACAGGTCCCCCACCCTCTGCCCCCCAGTCCCCTCCACTGGGTGCAGCCTGGTGTCCCTGGGTGCCAGCACCGCCCGTGGTGTCAGTGCAGGTCCAGGCTGAGATCAGGAGGAACTGGGGCACGTGGCAAAGGTCCATGGAGAGCAACATCTTCAACCTGGCCACCCAGGACTTCACAGCGTGACCGGGACAGCATTCCAGGGCAGGGGCGCTGCTGGAGGAGCAGCTCCACGGCTGCAGTCCCAGAAAGACCCAACCCCCCTGATTTTGGAGGTTCTGGGTCTGACACCCTCAGAGGTTGTGAGAACAACCATGGGAGAGGCTCTGCCTGCTCAGTGCTGGTGGATCTTGCAGCGTCTCAGCCCCCGGAGCTCTCACCGCTTCGGGGCAGAGCTTCAGGCAGAGGGAAGGGAAGTTCTTCACTTTTCTGCCTGAAACTGGGAAGGAAACACAAAAATCCTTCGCCAAAGGACAGCTGGTGTTTATTGTTTGCACGGAAGGAAAACGAGCGGCACCGATACTGAAGGGATCCACTGACGGATATTTCCCCCCTTCCTTGGTTTACAAAATCATTTCCCTTCCGGGAAGATTCCTAAACACAGCCAGGAGCCACCCTGGGGATGGGGGAAGGATACAGAGAGAAGCAAAACCCCACAGCTCCACAGGAGACCCCCAGTGGCCTCAGGACCCAGCTCCTCCCCAGTTCCCAAAATGCTTCCCTTTCTCCCGTGTCAGCTGATTGAACTGGAGATGTTCCCTTGGCAGGAGAGCTCTCCCAGTCCTTTGCACTGAGGAATGGGACTCAGCTGGCTTCCCTGGGGGTTCTTTTTCCAGGGATAGGAAGGGTTTTGCCAATAAAATCTCATTCTCAAGTCCAGCCTTGCTTTTCAGAGGGTTGGTTTGCTCCACAAACCCAGAGAATTTGGGACTGGGGGTGCAGCAGGATGAAAATCCTGCCCCTGATGGAATGCCTGGAAGTACCTCCCAGGCAATCTCTGCTTTCCCCCTGCCTGGTGAAGCTCACAGAGAGGAGATGGAGGAGGAAGGTGAGGAAGAGCTCAAGGTGGGAGCACCACGAGCTGTCCCAGAGGTCCTGGGGTGCCCTGTCCCCTCTGGGTCACAGCTGCCCCCACCACCCCACAGCCTGTTCCACCACCATGAACATCCTTCATCCTCCCAGACTGAGCTCTGCCCTGGCAAATGGTGCCTCCAGTAGTGAGAGAGGCCCAAAATGCCCTTTTGCCAAACTTCCTGGCCTCTCCTGTGCTCCTGAGACTGGAGCCACCCGATCCCGGCCTTGCTTGTCACTCTGCCCGGGCTGTCATTTCTCTGCGCTGCCACAGGTCCTTCCCTAAATAAGCCCCCCTTGCTGGCCCCGTCCAGACTGCAGGATCTCCAGAGATCCCATCTGGGAGGGGAACAGAGCCCCAGAGCTGATTTGAGGTGAGATGGGAGATGTTCCGTTAAAAATCCCTCCAGAGCCAGCACATTCTGAATCATCAGGAACCCTCCAGAGGAGCTCGGGAGCTGTCAAATAAATCCTTGTCTGCAGCCGGGAAGGGACCAGAGGTGGATGGAATCCCTCTCCATCATTAGTGAGGGTGGGGTGATGGGCAGGGATGAGACAGCAGTGGATTGAGCCGGGACTGGGGATGCTCAGTGGGAACATCTGTTTCCAAAAAACTTTGAAAACCTCTGGATTTGCACCTATTTCCAGCTGCAGGTGGGGTTTCGGGGTGATAAATGACCCCAAATGACCCTCTGGGGTTTGCTGGGCTTTGAACCCCATGGGACAGGAATCCCATGGGACTTTGAAGCCCTGCAGGACAGGAGCCCAGTCTGGATCCAGGATGGACTGGGAATCACCCTCAGCCTGCAGGAAAGGTTTGCCGAAGCTCCCGGCATGGACCACGCCCTGCAGCTGCAAAAGATCATGGAACGGGATCTTGAAGTGCTGAAAGAGACCTTAAAGCTCATGGGCAGGGACACCTGCCACTGTCCCAGGCTGCTCCAGGCCCCGTCCAGCCTGGCCTTGGACACTGCCAGGGATCCAGGGGCAGCCACAGCTGCTCTGGGCACCCTGTGCCAGGGCCTGCCCCATCCTCACAGGGAGGAATTTCTTCCGAAGATCCTCATGATCTTAGAGGTTTTTTCCAACCTAAACGATGCGGAGCGTGTGTTCGGAAAGGCTGAGCCCAGGCGGAGCAGGGTCAGGTTTCCCGCATCCCTTCTCCAGCGTGGCCGGAGTGCCCCGGCCTGGCCCCCTCCTCACGCCCCCTGTCCCCGGGGTGCTGTGTGTCCCCGCAGGGCAGGGCGCTGGCTGGGGCCGGGGTGTTTTGCCTGGGGCCGGAGGGTGGCACTGCGGCCCCTCCACTGCGGCGGCCGCGGCCCGGGCCGGCAGCGCTGGAGCGCCGCGTCCCCGGGGCACAGCGGGGACACCCCGGGGTGACAGCGGCCACTGACCCCGGCTCCGAGAGCCCCAGCGAGTGAGGTAAGGGTCACACTGCTCGGGCCACTCGGGAAGAGCTGGGCCGGCGCCGGCCAGGTGCGGGTTAATCCGCGGTGGGAAGGGGAGCAGGGCTGAGGGCTGGGAGCGCGGTGCCCGATGCTGCTCCCCGTGCCTGCATTCCCCCTCTTCCGGAACTGCCAGGACTCCCTGCCTGGGCGCAGAGGGTGCCCTGTGCTTCCATCTGCTCCTTCATCCCGCTCCGGGATGGTCCCGGCTCTGCAGCTCGGGGAATTCGCCCTGGCCGTGTCCCAGCACACCGGGAGTTGCCCCCTTTCCCCGTGCGGGCAGCTCCGGCGCTGCCCAGTCCCTGCCTGCGCAGGGAGCAGCAGAGCCCCGGGGACACTGCCAGTCCCACGGCAGGGACAGCGCTGGCACTGAGGAGAGCTGCAGAGGGACTGGGGACAGCGAATGGCTCCCACTGCCACAGGGCAGGGCTGGATGGGATTTTGGGAATTGGGAATTGTTCCCTGGGAGGGTGGGCAGGCCCTGGCACAGGTGTCCAGAGCAGCTGGGGCTGCCCCTGGATCCCTGGCAGTGCCCCAGGCCAGGCTGGACACTGGGGCTTGGAGCAATCTGGGACAGTGGCAGGTGTCCCTGCCATGGCAGGGGTGGAATGGATGGGCTTCAAGGTCCCTCTAACCCAAACCATTCCCTGATTCTGTGATGCTGCGGTGGAGCCAGCACCACAAGCCAAGGCACCTCAAATACCCCAGGGTCTCCAAGGCTGGACCAAGCGTTGCCCTAATTCCACCCTGGAAACCCAAGGACACACTTTTCCCACCCTGATCAGTGTTGCCAGTACCTCTGGATGCCCCAAGCTCCCATTCCCATTGGGATTTCCTTGGTTTTGCAGACAGAACTGTGCCCCTGTGCCCTACTGGGGACCCTCGGTGTCCCCACATCCCACAGGGCAGGAGACACATCCCAGGGTTTCCAGCCTCACTCCAGGCCTGCTCTTGGTCTGGGAAAAGCAAAAATGACCTGTGCAGCTTGAAAAGTCTACCCGTGGTGACAAGGTTGGTCTTGGGGAAGCTGCTGGGAGCCACCAAACATCACCTGAATTCCTTGCTGTGACCAACAAGCAAGTCCCCACAGCCACAGCAGGAGGGTGCCCCTGTCCCTGCCCCTGTCCCTGTCCCTGTCCCTGTCCCTGTCCCTGTCCCTGTCCCTGTCCCTGTCCCTGTCCCTGCTGTCCTCACCAGCCAAACCCACTGACCCCGGGATGCACAGGGAATGCTCCGTGCCCCTGGATCGTGGCTGTTGTTCTGCTGCTGAGCCCCCAGTGGGCTCCCAGTGCCAGCCATGCCTGTAGCCATCCCTGGGAGCTGATCTGGATTCTTCCCTCCCTCCTTGCCTCGGCTTTATCCCCTCTGAGCCTGCTCGGGGCTCCAAGCCAGCCAGAAGAGCCCTGATTTTTAATTGAAGAGATCCGAGTTATGCCTCCCAAAGCACACCTTTGGCATGCCCTGCACGGAGCTCATCCTGCACCCCTTTTCCCTGGAGGGCTGAAGTGGCTCCTGCTCTGCCTTATTCCCACAGCCTCACACAGGAGAGGGAAATCATGGAGTCAGAAGCAGAATCAATCCAGGGAACTTCACTTCCCAGCTCCCTGGTGTCAGGGCTGCAGGCCTGGCCGTGGATGTGCTGACTGTGGAGGATGCTGGAGAGGACAGGGGTGAAGGGCTGGGCAGGGAAGGGGATTCCCACGGGATTCCAGGCTAGGAAAGCCAGGGGCTGCAGCTCCACTGAAGCCACCCCAGCACTGGGAAGTTTCTCCAGGGCGTTTTGGGACTGGAAAAGCAGAAATTATTCACAGAACTGTGGTTTTGGGGAGGTGATGAACCCCTCTGACCAGGCTGGGTGATGGGGTGTCTGCTCCACCCCCAACACAGCCCTGAGAACCCCGAAAGGGGTGACCCTGCAAGCTGGGTGCCCCTACACCCTCTCCTCCTGGCCCTGGGTCCACCCCGAGCACCCCACGAACCCCAGAAGTGCCTGGGCTTGGCAGGAGAACCCAAAGGCCCCGTCAGGAAGCACAAGAGGGGGTACAACCCCACGGCAAATTCCTCTGTGTGTGTCACCCCGGTTCTGGCTCGTGGGGGTCCCCGTGGGCAGGACATGGAGGGACAGGGCCATCGGATGCTCCTGGGACGTTCCGGTGCAAGAGGCTGGGCGGGGGCACAAAAAAGTGACAGACACCCCTCGTTTGCCAGCAAGGGGAGGAGCGTGGCTGCTCCTGGGTGCTGAACAATGGGAATGACGCTCCCAAAGAGCCACGGGCTCGGGGCAGCGCTGGCAGCGGCGTTGGCACCGAGTGCCCCCCCCGCCCTCGCAGTTGTCCCGCTGCTCTTTCCAGGCGCCTGTCACTGCCGGGGAGGCGCTGGCCAGGGTCGCTCCCACCTCCCCGCGTCCCACCGGGTGCCAAAGCCAGCCCAGAGCCACCTCCACACCTGGGACGCTCCGCTGCGCTCGGGCGGGCGCGGGGCAGGGGGCTCC
>VZSE01008200.1:0-13608 GCA_013398275.1 Promerops cafer | reverse complement strand
ACCTGGATAGAATCTGACCCTGCACACCCCAGCAGCCTTTTCCCCCTGCATTCCCAGAGGAGCAGCTTTCTCCTGCCCTGCATTCCCAGAGGGAGCCCAGGCCCATCCACAGCACCCCTGGAGCTGCAGAGGAAACTCCACCCTTGGCCAGGACCCTGCTCCAGCAGAGCCACATCTGCCCCTGCAGGGGGATTGCAGCCCCCATGGGATGGGGCTGTGCCAGCCCCCTGCCCAGCAGGGTGTCAGGGGGGTTCTGACTCTGCCAGGGGTTTCTGTTTGTGCCACTGCATTTGCATTGTTCATTTTCCTGGGAAAGAACTGTTATTGCTGTTCCCATGTCTTTGCCTGAGAGCCCCTGAATTTCCAAATTCTGATAACTGGGAGGGAGGGGGTTTGCATTTTCCATTTCAGGGGAGGCTCCTGCCCTCCTCAGCAGACACCTGGCTCTGCAAACCCAGACAGATGGGGACTCCAAAGCTGGGTCTCCTCTAGAAAAGGCCTCCTAAGGTTTCCTGTGCCACCCTGATGAGTCTCTGCCCCGTTCCCTGAGGTCTCCGTGCCCCAGGTCCCTGTGGAGCTGCAGGAATTCCCTGGCTCACAGACGAGGCTCCATGTCCCACCTCCCTCCCGGCTTCTTTCCGAGCTGCCAATTCCATCCTCATCTTCCATCCCTTTCATCTCAGTGGAGCCTTCCACGGACACGTCCTGCAGGGGATAATAGCAACAGGAATAGCATGAAAGAAAGGCAAAGGCACTAATTCCAGTTAATTATGGGGCTGCTGGATTTGCCAGCTGTGCTGCAGGCCCTCAGACAGGCCAGGCCTTCCCGTGACACCCAGCAGCTGCTGCCTGACAGGCCTGCATGGATGGAATTAAAAACCAATGCAAGCGTTTCTTAGATCATTTCAACAGCACAAAGCAAGAGTTCCTTGTCCAAATCCCATTAATACCCCCTTGGAAACGGCAGCCTGCAAAGCCCATTACATGCAGACAGAGATATTTTAGGCAAAAGCTGAAACTGTTTGAACTTTGCAGTGTCTGCGAGGCCGCTTGAATGGAGCAGCAAACAGAGCATTTCTAATCCAGCCCAGATGAGGAAAGAGAGCCGAGAGGACAGAGCTTTAAAAGAGAAGGAAAATAAATATCAGAGAGGAGCAGAGAGCCATGGATCCAGCGGGATGGGCTGCAGGGATGGAGAGAGGGTCACAGTGACAGTGGGACTCACTTCACCTGCCCTGGGAGGGTGATGAGGGGCTGGGATGGAATTCCCAGAGCAGCTGTGGCTGCCCCTGGATCCCTGGCAGTGCCCAAGGCCAGGCTGGACACTGGGGCTTGGACACCCTGGGACAGTGGGAGGTGGCCCTGCCATGGCAGGGGTGGCTCTGGGTGGGATTTAAGGTCCCTTTAACCCAAACCATTCCATGATTCCATTCTGGTATAAAATCAAGCAATCAGCAGCGAGATCTAACCCAAAGTCTGAATATCAATTTTAGTCCACAGCTCATTTTGCTCTCCCTTCACAGGCCAAAGGAATTAAAGTGTGCCAGAGGATGGGATTCAGGGAATTTTTGGGCAGGAATTTCCTACACCCCCACCACAGTCCTGGCTGTCCCACAGCTCACCACACTAAACTAAACCCTTTAACTTTAGCCAGACTCAGAGGAAAAAAGGATCCAAATGGCTGGGAGGGAGCAGGATTTCCAATGGAAATTCCAGCTGCAAAGAACTGGGGCTGGAGAGGGAGGAGAGATGAAAGCTCCTGTCCCACTGGGTGCTCTCCACCAGGAATTCCCTGCAGTTCATTGAGGCTCACACAGATATTTTCCATTTCAAACCAAACCACCTCAAATCCTGGATGGGAACCTTGAGGTTCCCAGAAGTGGGCAGGATAATAAAAGAACAACAAAACAAAAGAATTCTTTGTGGAAAATTGGTGATACTCTTTCCAGTCCCTGGGTCTTGGAAGGATTCAAAAGAGCTGCTTGGAGACCAGGCTTTAGTACAACTCCAGAGGGATGCATTATGTGTTTTCCATCCCATTTTCCTCTCCATCCCCTCTCCCATGGCTGGAACTGATGCAAGGAGTGTGTCCAACACCCAGAGCACCACATGGATTAATTCATTCCAGAAATGGTTCCTTTCCTAGAAAGACTTTGTTGCTGTCCCTCACAACTTCCCTCAAATTCCCTTCATGAGATCAGCTCTGGGCATCCAAATGTTGTCCCTGGATTTCTCAGGAATTCTCAGATTGGCAGACTTGGTTTTAATGATTAAACAGAGCCACGATGGATGGATCTGCCACAGGATCCTGAGTTCTGGTCACTGCCAGGCTGCCTCAGCTTCTACAGGAAACTGATTGTCCTTGGAGAAGCAGAAAGAGCTTCTCCATTGCCCAGAAGTGGGGGGGAAAGGAGGAATTGTCCATTGTGACATCTTTGGATTGCACCCTCACATCCAACCCTGCCCTGGGCAGTGGGAACCATTCCCTGGGTCCTGTCCCTCCATCCCCTGTCCCAGCCCAGCTCTCTCTGTCTCCACAGAAGAGGAACAGGCTCCTCTTTTTCTGTCCCTAAATACGGAATTCCAAACCCCACCCCAGCCACTGCAGTGCCCTCACCCTCCTCTGGAACACAGGAGTTTATCCAAGATGGTCAATACAGGAAAATCACATTTTACAAATGCAGATAAGAATTTTTGCTTATGGAACTCCCCAGCTGCAGTTGCTTGTTGGCAAGAGATCCATGGAAATATCCCTCTGGTGTGGCCTCTTCTTCCCTAAATCCCATGGGAATGAGGCTGCTGGGAGAGATGGAGCTGGGATGTGAGGCAATTCCAGGTGAACACCACAGGAGATTTACCAGGATGGAATCATTTCTGAGCAGGCCTCGGACATCCAGCAGAATCGTGGCTTTAGAGGAGAACCCCCATGGCTGGAGAGTGCCTGGAGCAATCCCCACATTTCCTGGAAGAGCAGGGAAGGCCTGGAGCAATCCCCACATTCCTGGAAGAGCAAGGAAGGCCTGGAGCAATTCCCACATTCCTGGAAGAGCAGGGAAGGCCTGGAGCAATTCCCACATTCCTGGAAGAGCAAGGAAAGCCTGGAGCAATTCCCACATTTCCTGGAAGAGCAGGGAAGGCCTGGAGCAATTCCCACATTCCTGGAAGAGCAGGGAAAGCCTGGAGCAATCCCCACATTCCTGGAAGAGCAGGGAAAGCCTGGAGCAATTCCCACATTCGTGGAAGAGCAGGGAAGGCCTGGAGCAATTCCCACATTCGTGGAAGAGCAGGGAAAGCCTGGAGCAATCCCCACATGTCCTGGAAGAGCAGGGAAAGCCTGGAGCAATTCCCATTTTCCTGGAAGAGCAGGGAAGGCCTGGAGCAATTCCCATTTTCCTGGAAGAGCAGGGAAGGCCTGGAGCAATTCCCACATTCCTGGAAGAGCAGGGAAGGCCTGGAGCAATCCCCACATTCCTGGAAGAGCAGGGAAAGCCTGGAGCAATCCCCACATTTCCTGGAAGAGCAGGGAAGGCCTGGAGCAATTCCCACATTTCCTGGAAGAGCAGGGAAGGCCTGGAGCAATCCCCACATTCGTGGAACAGCAGGGAAAGCCTGGAGCAATTACCATGTTCCTGGAAGAGCAGGGAAGGCCTGGAGCAATTCCCACATTCGTGGAAGAGCAGGGAAGGCCTGGAGCAATCCCCACATTCGTGGAAGAGCAGGGAAGGCCTGAGCAGGCTGGGAGAGCACAAACGCTGAGCTGGAGCTTTCCACACCCAAATCACTCCCGGAGAGTGGCAGATTCCCTCTGGCTCATCAAAATTCACCGGAATCCTCCCCTTGTTAATTTGTTGGCAAAACATCGCCAACTTGACAGCAAGCACAGGGCAGGAGTCAAACATTGCAGCCCACGTGGTTTTGGTTAAGATATTAAATTTGCAAGAGAACAGCTTTCCCCAGAACCTTGGAGATTTAAAAGATGGGGAATATTTTGCTCCAACTGGTCTTATTCCTATTTGTCCTGCATTTATGAATAATATTAACTCACACACAATTGGAGCCATATGGCAGAAGGAAAATTAAAAAGTTACAAGAAGAAAATTAGCTGTGGATATGGTTTGCAAGGCTGGGAGATTTTCTTGGGAGGTTTCAAGCCATAAATCCTCTTTTAGCTTCACATAAAAGCAGATCCAGGTTTTTTTTGAAGGTGGAAAATGAATTCTTCATTGTTTTGGCACAGGAATGGTCACTCTCAAGGTCAGCTGCAGAGAGGGATGTGCTGGCAGGATGGAGCAGTTTGGGAACTCAGGGAATTCTTGGGATTGGAGGGACCTGCACGGGGATTTGCTCCATCCTCCCTGTTCCAGGAGGGTCACACAGAGCAGGTTGCCCAGGGCCAGGTGTGGTTTGGTTTGGGCCATCTCCAAGGGTGGAGCCTCCACAGATTCCCTGGGCAACCCATGCTGGTGTTTGAGTGGGGAAACAGGGTTTTCTGGGAATATCAGGGCTGTTTGGGTGTGCCCTTCTCAGCCTTCCCTCCTACAGGGAATTCCTCCCCTGTTTATCCACAGGGATAAACACCTCCCTTATCCTCCAGGCTGTAGTCCCTTTAAAAATCCTGTCACAGAATCCCAGCATGGTTTGGGTTGGAAGGGACCTTCTCAAGGTCCTCTAGTCCAACCTCCATGAGCAGGAGGCTCTTCCTCCAGAAAATATCCAAAAATGAAGGTATTTAGGAGCAAAGCTGGGGGTTTGAAATAATATATTCCAAACCATTCTCCCATCTCTCAGCCAATGACAACGCCTGGATATCGACCTGAGCATCCTGGACTTCCATGGCCTGAACTCCTCTGGAGTGAATCTCTCCCTGTAGTCCTTGCAGACCCAGAACCTCTCCCAAGAGGTCCCTGTGGAAATGTTCCTGAGGTTTTGTTGTCCTCCTGCAGCACAGCCACCACAGCCCAGAGGAGCTCTGTGGGAGCAGAGCAGCAGGAATCCACCTGAGAGAGTGTGGGAAATGGAAAACCAGAAAATTCCCTGGACACTGGGAGGTTTGATTTACAGCCTGGGAAGGAGCTTGGCTTAATGTAGTGATAACAGGGGTGTGCAGACACTAAGCAGAGAAATTATAAGTTTATGTTTCTATAGTTGTAAGTAAGAATATGCCTTAGATAAATAAGAAACTATAGTAGGTGATATAATAGAGAAATTTTAGGCATAGAAATGTGATTTTATGGTTCAGGCTAAGAATCTGAATGTTGGAATAGAAACATGTATGTGTGTACGTGCCCTGACTGGCCACTGGAAGGAAGACAGACGCAGTGTAGTAAGAAGTAGCAAGATGTAGGTAATTAAATCAAAATAAAACTCTGTATCAACTGCCCGTTGGACCAGGAAGTTACACATTGCCACGTAAAAACCCGTGACTGTCTCCTCAGCTATGGCCACCTTACTGTTCTAAATCTCACGACCTTCTGAGACTGCTGTTTATCCAAAGTATTTCTGAGTAATAAATCGTCTGATAGCCCCATCTCTTCATTTCAACAAGAAGAGAGTTCAACCTCCCGGGAGGGGAGTTCAGCCTCCCAGGAGGGGAGTTCAGCCCCCCAGGAAGCTTCAGGCTGAAGGCTGGCTGTGTTTGGTGGAAGTCCTGGGGAGAGGAGTCACCCTGTCAGTGCAGATGAGCACCAGCAGAATTCCTGCCTGGCTTTGCTGCTTCCGACCCCGAGCGGTTCCTCGCGCTGTGGGACACGACTTGTGCTCCAAAGGGCACGTTGGGAACCAGTCCCAGCCCTGTTCGGAGAGCTCAGTTCTCTCTGGGCTCCTTTAGGCTGAGCTTAATGGTGCTGATGTGGTTTCCAGTCCAATTAACGCCGTTCCGACTCAGAGCCTGGCAATAACGGCCCCGCGTGGGCTGGAAACGCTTTTCCAGGACTAACGGGAATTCCTGCAAGTGCTTTTCCTGGACTAACAGAAATTCCTGCAAACGCTTTTCCAGGACTAACGGGAATTCCCGCAAGTGCTTTTCCAGGACTAATGGGAATTCCTGCAAATGCTTTTCCCAGACTAACAGGAATTCCTGCAAATGCTTTTCCTGGACTAAAGGGAATTTCTGCAAATGCTTTTCCTGGACTAACAGGAATTCCTGCAAATGCTTTTCCTGGACTAACGGGAATTCCTGCAAGTGCTTTTCCAGGACTGACGGGAATTCCCGCAAGTGCTTTTCCTGGACTAATGGGAATTCCTGCAAATGCTTTTCCCAGACTAACAGGAACTCCTGCAAATGCTTTTCCTGGACTAACAGGAATTCCTGCAAATGTTTTTCTGGGACTAACATAAATTCCTGCAAGTGCTTTTCCTGGACTAAAGGGAATTTCTGCAAATGCTTTTCCTGGACTAACGGGAATTCCTTCAGATGCTTTTCCAGGACTAATGGGAATTCCTGCAGATGCTTTTCCGGGACTAACAGGAATTCCTGCAAATGCTTTTCCTGGACTAATGGGAATTCCCACAAATGCTTTTCTGGGACTAACAGGAATTCCTGCAGATGCTTTTCCAGGACTAACAGAATTCCTGCAAATGCTTTTCCTGGACTAATGGGAATTCCTGCAAATGCTTTTCCTGAACTAACGGGAATTCCTGCATTCCTGATGGGAGGCATTCAGCACAGACATGTGCCTGGGGAGGCTCTGTCCCGTTTGGAAATACTGGAAGGGATTTATTCCGTGGGGCAGCCCAGCTGCTGTTCCCAGTGCTTGTCCAGCGTCGCCTCTCCCAGACCTGTTTGACTTTGCTGAACCTTCCTCCACCTGCTGCCTAAAAGCTTGAGGAGGTTTAATTACAGATAGTAATTCATGTGGCAGTAGATGATGAAATACTCCAGGAGAAGCCCACCTGAGCTGAAGAGACCAGATATCCCAAATTCCAAAGGGACAGCTCATCAGACTGACTTTTCCAAGGATCCACTCTGTCTCCCTTGTACCCTGGGTGTTTCCTTTGCCTCAGCAGCTGTTCTGTTTCTCTTCTGATTGCCTTTCCATGAAACATTCCATGGTGCTCAATTCCAGCCATATTCCAGCTCCCCCATTTCAGCAGAACTGCTCTGGAGCCTCAGGTGCCACAGCTGCTCTGGGAATTCCAGCCCAGCCAGGAATTCCCAATTCCCAATCTCCCATCCAGCCCTGCCCTCTGGCAGTGGGAGCCATTCCCTGTGTCCTGTCCCTCCATCCCTTGTCCCCAGTCCCTCTCCAGCTCTCCTGGAGCCCCTTCAGGCCCTGCAAGGGGCTCTGAGCTCTCCCTGGAGCCTTCTCCTCTCCAGGTGAGCATTCCCCGCTCTCCCAGCCTGGCTCCAGAGCAGAGGGGCTCCAGCCCTGGAGCAGCTCCGTGGATTTGTCTGGATCACTCCAGCAGCTCCATGCCCTTGTGTCCCCTGTCCCTCAGGCCCTGCTCCCTCCTCCTCACTGCCCAGGGGTGGCTCCAGCACTCCCAGTGTCCCCACTCGTGACAGCCACACCCCCCACTGACCTGGGGCCTGTGAGAGGGAGAACATTCAGGTGACCCAGATGAGACTTCCACAGCAGGAAGAGGAGTTCTGCATCCCTAAAATGCTCATTCATCCCCAGGGATCAGGGAGGATCCCAGGTTGGTGATTCCCAGTGGCTCCAGTGTAAACCAAGGCAGAACCACTTTTGCAGTGGAGTTTTTCACTCCAGTGAGGACATCTGAGGGCTCCCTGTCCCAGGGTACAAGCTGTGTGTGGGCTGTGTGTTCCACTGGCACCTGCCAGAGCTGGGCCACTTCTCTCCTGTTCATGGCCACCTGATCAAACCAGCTGGGGCACTTTTCTTTATCTCTCCCCCAGCCAATCCTCCCTCAGGGAAATCTCTTCTGTCCATGGCCATGGAGCCTCCCTGCAGGGCTGATCCAATTCCAGCATCCCATGGGAGATGCTCCCCCAGGGGAGGAGCCCAGCATTCCCACCTGGATAGAATCTGACCCTGCACACCCCAGCAGCCTTTTCCCCCTGCATTCCCAGAGGAGCAGCTTTCTCCTGCCCTGCATTCCCAGAGGGAGCCCAGGCCCATCCACAGCACCCCTGGAGCTGCAGAGGAAACTCCACCCTTGGCCAGGACCCTGCTCCAGCAGAGCCACATCTGCCCCTGCAGGGGGATTGCAGCCCCCATGGGATGGGGCTGTGCCAGCCCCCTGCCCAGCAGGGTGTCAGGGGGGTTCTGACTCTGCCAGGGGTTTCTGTTTGTGCCACTGCATTTGCATTGTTCATTTTCCTGGGAAAGAACTGTTATTGCTATTCCCATGTCTTTGCCTGAGAGCCCCTGAATTTCCAAATTCTGATAACTGGGAGGGAGGGGGTTTGCATTTTCCATTCCAGGGGAGGCTCCTGCCCCCCTCGGCAGACACCTGCCTTTGCAAAGCAAGGCACTCCCACAAGAAGAAGCTTCTCCCAAAGGAATGGGATTCCCAGGAAGAGGGAGCAGGGACAGCCACACTCCAATGGGGTGAAGCTTCCCAAATCCCTGCTCTGGAGGTCCTTGGTGATCGTGTTGGATCAGGGACGTGGAGAAACCATGGACAGGAGGGAGCTGTCTCTTCTTGGAGGCTCAGGATCAGGATAATTAGTGTATTACTATAATTATGCCCCCTTCCCAAGCACAGAGCTGTGTCCTTTCCATCCCATGCCTTGATCTTGAAGATTCCTCTCCTGGACCTCAAATGCCACAAATCCTTTATTATAGTCTAAAAAATAGAAGACAAATATTATGGTTTCATTCATACTCCACACATCACCTGATAAGGGATGGAAAATTGACTTATGGATCCTGGTTATTCCAAGGAAATGCCTTGGAGGATATTTTCTGAGGGAGTTTCTAATTTGGGAACTTTTCCTACTTCTTGCAAATCGAGTGTAGCAACATTTCCTCTTAAACATTATTATTTCCATGCTGGGGTTTGCTGTCACTTATTCATAAAATCCATTTAAAAAATGTAAAAAATAGCAAGGAAAAGCTCAATTCCTTGGAAAATCAGGCACCCCATGGTGGCAGGTGCTGCAAGGCAGCCACAGATGCACGCCCCTCCTGCCTCCACGGATAAAATTCCAATGGTTTGGGTTGGAAGGACCTTAAATCCCATCCCATTCCACCCCTGCCATGGGCAGGAACACCTTCCACTATCCCAGGGTGCTCCAAGCCTTGAAATCCTTGGATCCAAGGGCTGGAAGTTCATGCCCAGCTCATGGAGAGTTTGGGGGGAAATGTGTGAAAGTGAAGGAATAAAGAATGGGATCAGAAACCAACAGGAAAACTGCTGGGATTGTCAGGATAGAGGTCATGGATGACAATTAATAATCCAGGGAATCCCAGAGAAGGGAAAAACCAAGGAATGATCCTGCAAAGTGCAGCAGAGACCTGGAAGGAGCTGGGTAAGGCCATGAATAAATAAAGAATAAAGAGGGGCCATGGGAGGTGGTCCAGGAGGGAGGAGGGCAGGGAAGGGATGGCAGAGGTGGGAATCAGAGCAATCCTGGGATTCCATGGAGGGGGGAGGACAGTCCCCTGGGATTCCAGCAGTTCAGGAGCTGGCAGGACACGGGGTGGGAGCACTGCAGGGGTCCCCAGGGAGCCGGGATGTGCTGGGTTAACAGAAATATCCCATTTTTGCCATTACATGGAGAGGCAGCTCCCAGACTGCTCAGCTTTGAGCTGGTTCTATATTTACACCCCAAATTCCTGCCCAGAGTGGTTTGGGAATTCTGGGAAGTCGTGGTAGACGAGCAAAAACCACTCTGAGAGGGAAAAACACAGAAGTGACCTAAGGCAAAGCAGCCAGTGCTGATGCCAACAGCTGGATTGTGGAACTGCCCTGTACACCCCCCAAACCAGGCTCCAGACTGGGGTGGATCCCACAACACCCAGAATTCCCACTGGGAGTCCCTGCCCTCACCACTGGCTTCATCTCATGGCCTGGACATAATTATTCCAACCCAGGCCAAAGCCAGTAATTAGCTGAGTGTGTAATTATCTCTCTCAGTCTGTCTGCAGTTCAGGCTCTGTGAGGGATTTATTTCCTGAAGGGCTTCTGGGGGTTTTGCAACTCCAGAATGAAATTTGTTAACTGTTAATAACTCCCAAATTAGCTCATTTAGGCAGAGTTGGAAATAACTCAGCCATGTCAGCCATAATCAACAAATTATCTGGAAATTTAGAAAGGCAAATGGAAAAAAAGGGATCTTGAATCATTTTGCAGTCCAGGGCAGTCAGTGGGAGGAAATTTGTGGGGAGGGGCTGGGATGGAATTCCCAGAGCAGCTGGGGCTGCCCCTGGATCCCTGGCAGTGCCCAAGGCCAGGCTGGACACTGGGGCTGGACACCCTGGGACAGTGGGAGGTGTCCCTGCCATGGCAGGGGTGGCTCTGGGTGGGATTTAAGGTCCCTCCAACCCAAACCCTTCTGGAATTCTGGGACTGGCACTCCCGTGCTCTCAGAGTTTGCTCCCAGTGAGTTGGGGTTTGGGTTTCTCTTTTTTTGAGGAATTGTTTTAGAGCTCAGCTCCTGTTCCAAGCCAAGCCCAGAGTGAGGAATGTGAATTTTCCATGAACGATGACCCTGGGTGAGGTCAGGAGCTCAACAGAAATAAACCGCAGCCCCTGTCTGGAGCAAATCATCCTTTTATGAGCCCCTGGAATAAATCTGCAGATCCAGTGGACGCCAGGAAGAAAATCCTCGCTGTGCTCTGGTTTTGCCTTTCTCAGTGACAGAACCATCCCCTGCCAGCCAAATTCTCTGTTTGATATTAAATTACTCATAAAGACAATTCAGGATTCCTTTGGAGGGAGCTGAATCCCATCCCCTGCCATGGAATTTGACAGGAATGAGTGAGATGTTGAGGCTAAAGGAGGAGAATTCTGCTGTCTGTCACAAACTGGGCATTTAAGGAATTTAAGGAAAATTGAGGAATTTAATTTAAGGAAATTTAATTTCCTTAAAAATTTAAGGAAATTAAGGAATTACTGTCAGATCCCTGTAATTTTGGGAAAAATGAGTTCAATTGTATTTTAAACCCCACACCTGAGCACCTCGGGGTGCTCTGCAAATGTCCCTTCTGCTGCTCTCTGGTGACCACTGTGTCCTGCCTGTGCAGAAATATTTTTCCTTGGAAGCCTTTCCATGGTTCCTGTGTCACACCTGAACAACAGGGACATCAAGGGAAGGAGTTCAACTGAGGGAAGCCTCTCCCAGTGGATTTGAAAGGAATAAAGGGAATTTCACATGAAATAGGGGAGCAAATGGACTGCAGGGCTCTGGGGTGTTATAAATACATGTTATAAAGTTGGCTTTTTGCAAATATTAAAATAAATATTATATGTATAATGTTAAAATAACTCTGCTGTAAGAATGTAGTTTTTATGTTTTTACTTAGACATAGTGGTGAGATAACTAATACATAGTTATAAATAAACTGTTTAGTTGAAATAACATCCAGGAAACATGTAATTAAAACCCTACCATTGATATACCAATTATCAGCACCTACCATCTAAAAAAAAGGATAAACCAAAGCCCAAACTAAAAAAAAAAACAAACAAAACCACAGCTAAGAAACACGCATGCTCTAAAAAGGCGGGTCCAAAGAGCAGCTATACTAAACAATTCCTAGAAAAACATAAATATGCATAATAGTCTATAAATATGCAACAAAATAATGTAATAAAAAAAATATTTAAGAGTACCTCCAAAAATGACAGGCGTGCTCTTGGCTGAGTGCAGAGCACCCGGCCGTTAACCCTTTGCTTTATTTCTGTCTCCTCTTGTCTTTTGTATTAAACTTTCTTAAATTTTACCAAAAAGTAAAGCCCGTGTTTCACAGGGGGAAGCTCTGGGTGCTGGAAGTCTGCTGGGTTCATCCCCAAATGCACCTGGAGCAGCCCCAAGGGGCTGCAGCAGCCGTGCCTGGAGCCCAGAGCATTCCCAATCCCTGTGGGACCCCTCCGAGCTCCCTGGGACAGCGACGCAGCTCAACTCCCACAAATCTGAAAGCTGGGAAGGGGCTGCAGCCCCAGGAGGGGCTGAGGGAGCTGGGAAGGGGCTGGAGAGTTCCTGAGGGAGCTGGGAAGGGGCTCAGCCTGGAGCAAAGGAGGCTCAGGGGGGCCCTTGTGGCTCTGCACAACTCCCTGCCAGGAGGGGACAGCCGGGGGGGTCGGGCTCTGCTCCAGGGAACAGGGACAGGAGCAGAGGGGACAGCTTCAAGATTCAGATTCACAGATTAATCCAGGACCCACAAAGATTGAATCCAACTCTTGAATAAATGGGGAGTGAACCCACAACCTTGTTATCGGCACCATGCGGTGTCAGGGGAGGTTCACTTGGGATATTGGGGGAAAAAATCATGGAAAGGGTTATAAAGCAACTGCTAAATGCAGTGGTGGAGCCCCCATCCCTGGAAATGTCAAAAAAACGTGTGGATGTGGCACCTGAGGCCGTGGGTTAGTGGTGAACGTGGCTCTGGGCTGATGGACTCGATCCTAATTCCAACTTTAATGGTTCCACCATTGGTTCCAAATGATTTGATTTGATTTGATAATGGTTCCAAAGATTTGATTTTACAGAGGTGTGAAGGAAAAGTATCAAAGAAGCCCCAAAGCCCAGGTGTTCCAGATGAATTCCCAGCCCCTGCAGGCACCTGGAGCTGCCTGAGGCTGCACCCTCTCCCCGTGGCCGTGATAAATCAGTGTGGCTTTATCTCCAAACGCAGCCAACACCAAGCACCCTGATAAGAGAAGGGATTTGTTTACTCCGAATGGATTTCTGCCACTGGGAAGGGAAATAAACGACCTGACAATTTTTAATATATATAATACACCTGCTTTATCTCTGGGATTCATCTGAGGAAGCAAAAACTGCCTCATAGGAAGTGATAATATTTATTTTCACCTCCCAACTTCCTCAATGACAAAGAGGGACCTGTGTATTCACAGCCCACATCCTGACTCCAGGGGGTTTTAGTCCATCCCAGTATTTGGAAATACGATTTGAAGAAATATGATTTGTTCTTTCTCTGGATCAAAATGGAAATAGACTGGAACTGCAGTAGTGGGTGAAAGCCAAAAGGGTCCAGGCTTTGTGAAGCTTTAACTGTGGGAAAGGAGGTGCTGGGAGTCCTCTCCATGCAGGGTCCAGTGGGATGCTCACTCCTTATTCAAGAACTCAGTTTAAACCCTTTCAAATCAATGCCAGACACCATTAAAGCAAATTTTGCCAATGATTTGAGATGAGAGTTACCTGCAGGGACACTCCACAGGTGCTGCTCTGCTACCTGGGGACCTCTGAGAACAGAGAATGTGAAAATCCATCAGCTCCAAGATTGTCTTGCTAAACTCAGGGAGGAAATGGCTGCGTGGAGAGAGGAGAGGGGATTGCAAGGAAAAGCAAGGAAAGAAGGACAGGAAAATGTTTGTATCAATGTGGCAGCAGGACCAGGACAGTGACTGTGCCCTGGGCTGGCACTGCTGGGGCACCTCGAGGGCTGTGCCCAGTTCTGGCCCCTCAGCTCAGGGAGGACCTGGAGGGGCTGGAGCAGGGCAGGGAATGGAGCTGGG
>VZSE01008199.1:1032-127671 GCA_013398275.1 Promerops cafer | reverse complement strand
TTGAGAGAGAATCAAAATTAAATCGGCTCTTCACATAGTGGCAGTGAGTTATTATGGTCTTTCGTTCATGGAATGGACTTATTTTATTAACTCTAGCATATCAAAGATGTTTTAACATTTTAGTTTGTATGGAAGAAAGTTGGTAACTCTCACTGATGAGAATTATTTTGCTCTGTAAGAGGTCAATAGTACATAGCAAGGGCAAGGTAAAGCAATCTCTTCAAGGGTCATTAGAGCATGAAGGTCTTCCCCACACACCCATATTTGCAGCTCCCTTTGCAGTCATCCTTGGATGTTGATCAGCTCTAGTGGCCTTTTAGTTCCCACTGGAGTGTCCTTTATGCCCAAAACTATGCTGGGCAGGTGTGACTGAACATCACTGTCCCTCCCAGATTGCGGGTTTAATGTAACTGTGAGAATTCCCGGGGAGAATGGCCACATCTGCTCTCTGTTGAAGGAATGGGAAACATAATGCAAAATATATGTTGTAGAACATACTAAGGAGTATTGGCAAAGTGTTCTGAAATTAAGGATGTAGTTTCTGGCATCTGGGCCAGTATCTTGGCGGGGATCACTGTAAACAAGACTATCCTTCCAGCACCGAGGTGCACCCCCCTCTTCTGTCTCAGACAGGAGCCTGGTATCTGTTGCTGTGTGGTGATGACCTGACAGTAGTTTGTAAGTGCTGTAACCCTGGACTCACACCCTCCTATTCAGAATTATTAATGCTCATTTCAGCACTGTTGGCCAAATCCACCAAAGGGCAGGTAGGTGGAAGAATTCACAGCTGGTTTTGGTAAGTCTTTTAGTATGCTTTACTTAACTGGCTCCACAAGGTTGATGGGGATATGTGAAAAAGTCATGTTACCTGGTGTTCACCATCCTGCAACTGGACCATTTCTCTTGGAAATGACAGCCTTTATTTGATTTGTGGGGATGCCTAACCATTGATTTAGAAAGTGAAGGCCTTCTGGTTGGCAGGGGAGGTGGACAATACAGTCAGTTGCTTGTAGATGTATCTGCCAGCTCCAGTATTTATTGCAAACCCTGGCCTTTTAGAAGTGGCCCTGTGTAATATCTGTCAGGTGTGGCCTGGGACCACCTAGTGCTCTATCTTTCCCTAGGGCTGTTGTGGCAGTTTTTCTTGCTTCTGTTATTTGCAGATATTCTTAAAAGACATTTAGAATGGTCTCTCTGGAGCAAGGACTGCCTCTTATTTTGTCCCCATTTGTAGATGGCAAATATCCCTGAATGACTTGATTTCTTAGGAGAGTCCTCTCAACTAACACATCGTCACTAGTGGTTATTGCAGAAATACATATCTTAGGTAACTGATCAGCAACATCATTGTGTTCCTCCAGTAGTTCACTATGATTTGCAGTATAGGCATCTACATGTCTCTCACGGTTAAGTTAGCAAGGCTTTTGTACACCAAACCCTGGTGAGGTTTACTGTGTATCATCTAGTCATCTGCTTGTCATTTCCTATACCACAGTGTGAAACCTTTGTATATTTCCCAAGAGTCAGAAAGAAGACTTCTGAAGCTGTTGTTCTTCCAGTACCATAGATACAGCCATTAATTTAACATATCGCTTGCTCCTCCCTTTTCTTAGGTTAGGAAGGTTTGCTCAGCCATTTCAAAGGATGTTGCTTTCCATTGCAGTTTTGCATTTACATTTCTTGATGTCTAATCAGTGAAGCATTCTCTTCTTGGGTTAATTGCTCGTACGGTGGGAACTGCTGTGCCCAAAGTAGAGGCATGCTGTTGTTACCCAGGACAGTTTGTCCTGTTGTCTCCTGTAAGGCACTTCCTTTGTTTCAGATGGGACATGTAAGCTTAGAAATGCACCGTTTCCATTTGACCTTTTCTTTTTTTCCCTTATTATATTATATAATGATTTTCATATCTTGGCCAAATAAGATATAAATTGCCTCTGAAACCATCGTAGACAAAGAATTTTCTGTGTTTCTACTTTGCATTTCTGCTATATAAGGTATGATTTTTTCAGCTGATTTGGGCAACATTCTGTAAAGTGCCTGCCAAATGATTCTTCCAAATTTTACTCCTGTGGCAGTTCTCTGAATTTTCTCGGGGTTCATTTCCCAGACATGATTTTACATTGCCTCAGTGACATTGCTTAGTGCTTCTCCCTCTTCTTGTTCAGTGATGTGGATAACATCGTCTCCCTAACAGACTAATTTACAGCGTGGGGAAGTATTGAGGCCTTCCAAATACAGGGCTACCAGCCCATGGCAAATTGTGGGTCTGTGCCGATACCTAGGCAGCAATACTGGGGGGGTGTATTGCTGAACTTGACATGAGTGTGGCTCATTAGCAGCTGGAATTCCAAAGAAAGCCTTCACTGCATCCCATGCCACAGCTTCAGATGCAGCTCACTGGCTCAGAGCACTTAGGCACTTCATCTCTGTGTGGGACAGCCTTGTTTAGCAGTCAGTAAGCAGCTGTCATTCTCTGGGAGCAGTCAGGCATCCTCACTATTTAGATGGGGCTGCTGAAGTGGAGAACGGGCTTTCTCAATGACTCCAGCCTCTGACAGCAGTAATGATATGGATGATCTTTACGTAGCCTCTGGCTAGCCTGTACCATTTTAATGCTGTCTGTTTTCAGGAAGTTTCCAAATCAGCAGGATCTGTAACAACTTTTCTCACAGTAATAGCAGGAACCCCAGAAGAGTGTTTGCCTTCCTGTTATCTTGAAAGCTTTATCCTGCCATCAAGTCATACCCAGTAATGTATTCATGTACTTAAGCTACCTGCACTTTTGCCAGAAAAGACAAGTAGGAACCCAGCTGTAATAGCAAAGAAGTATAACAAGTTTCTACGTTCTCCCCTTCCCTGTCTCTCCAAGTGATTAATTGTAATCAGTTTATTTATTAGGTATAGGGATACCCTGTGGAATACAATGACCTCAGGCCTCTAACCATCAGAACCATCACCCACTGTCAGATGTGAATGCTCCAGTGTACTGGCAACACAATATAAGGTTTGTTAACTTTCTGTGGTATCACCCATTTCATCTTTGTGGGGAAGACCGAGATCCAGTTAATTGATACAGGGTTTGTATGTGAGCTACCATACTGGGGTAGGGAATGATTCTGGAATGTTCTTTCCCCAGTGAATAGGAAAGCAGTAGGTATACTCAGTCTGTCCACTGTCCTGATTTGTTTCTGTGGTCTATTTTTATCTTTTTCTTGTTTATATTTTTTTTCATAAATAAAGGATGGTTTCCTGTCAATTTTGTATTTTGGGATTCCAGACTGGAGTAAAACTTAGAATATTTCCTTTTGTCTGTTTTCTGTTGCAGAGGATACATCTACAAGAGTGTTCACAATATATCTTCCTCTGACAAGAAAGTAGGGAAGTATCTTTCATAGTAGCCCTCTGCATGCAGCACAGGTTGGCATGGGGCACACTGGCAGATACTTTTGCAGGAGTGACATGTACTGAGAAGTTTGATACCTGCTTTCTTCCTCCTATGGGATACTGAGTGCACATTGCTTGCTTTTAACTGCCTTTATATGGTGTGATCTGTTTCATCTTCAAAAGAAATTGAGTTGAACAAAGTAAATAGCTATCAAATCTTCGGCTTTGCTTGTGGCAAAGGAAGAAAAAAATTATTCGTACCTGCTTTTAGACATCCATTACTGTTTTTATGTGGTCTTCAAAAGACATCTCTGATTTGGAGGTTGATCTTCTAACAGTATTCTATGTCTGACAGTTGGCCTTTTATTCCTGAGGGTGTGTGGGGATGATGCAGATAGATAATTCAATCCTACATTATTACTAGGTCGATTTGTGTACTTTCGTTTCTATCATGATACATATCAGTGGAAATTACAGGCATGTGTAGTGAATTGGTGATCAATTCAGTCCTTCCACTTGCCTTTCCTGGCTTTTGAATCTAATCAGGCTGGAAACAAAATTACATACTTAGTCTCTTTATTTTCTTTTTTTTTGATAGGCATCAAAGCTAGCAATGTGTTAGATAATTGGTAATGGTTTTTTGGCCACTGACAAAAGTCTTACCAACTTGTTGGATATACTTCTGCTGTTGCAATAGCTATGTGGGTCTTGCATATGCACTCTAGTAATTATTTGTTTTGATACTGTTGTGTTTCTTTACCATCTTTTTGCCTGCCGAAAAATGTATTTCATAGTTGGCTAATGTAGTAAGAAGTTGTCTGTTCAGTTTATTACTTGTGACTATTTCTTGCAGTAGCTGCTGGATCAGAAATTAACTGTAAGCATGAAGCAGTTTTAGGAAACCTTCATTTGATCTGGCATAGTGTCTCTCAAGTGTCTGTGCTTAGTCTCACACCACTGCTTGATCATGGGAGAGGATTTTTGATCTATGGAAATGTTTGCTTCTTGGGTCTTCCCCAAATGGCTTTTACTAAGGTTTGTCCCTATCTTGTTCTTGCTGCTTAGGAGTAAATAATTAGCTTCCAGCACCAGTTCTTTTAGTTTTTACACAATGAAGTAGTAGAAAGCTTTCTAGTATTCTCAGTGGATTCATTATGTGAATGTTTTATTCCGTTTCGCAACCTTAAGCTTCAAGAAGATGACTAAAACATTAACTTTTTTTTTGTTACTTCCCCTTAGGTGTCTCAATATAAATGAATTGTAACTGATCTTAATAACTAATCTTTGGTTATAACCTCATACTTTAAAGGACCGTTTCTTTGTGCTGTTGTCAATACAGAATTTGTGAGCTGTACAACACTTCAAGATGAGCCTATAATTGTAGAGTTAGAGTGCACTGAAGTGGGGAGATCTGGTGGCATGTTATGAGCAGGTATGTCATCCAGATTGTGTGAACTTTCTGTAAGTTGACATAGGATTTAAATGAGTATCAGCGCTTTAAATAAAGCATGTCTCGTGAGAACTGTGTCACTCATTCTCTAGGTTCTGTTTTAAACGTATTTTACTACAGTAGTTAAACCTTCATATCCTACTCAAAGATTTAGGTTTTTCTTTGCTACATTTTTCATATTCCAGAATAGTTGCCTACTAGCTAGTTTTGCTGTTGTCTTTGTCAGATGTTTTCCTGTCCCCGTCGCACTTCTTGATTTATTTTTCAAACGGTCTTGTTGTAGATCCAGAACTCTGACTAGGTAGGAAATGGATCGAACAGGCATGAAATAGTATCTCTCTTCGTTTAGGGAAGTCAATTTTCGTTGAAGTACTTCCTTTATTGCCATCTCTGATTCTTAAATTGCATAAAATGAAACTTGGAAAAAAATACATTGCCAGTGTGAGCAGCACTGGTCTTAGAGCTCTTAGATAAAGTGGAATAAAACCCAAGCTTAGTGTAACAATAGTAACAAAGTGCTCTCAAGCCAATATTGTTGCTTAGATAACTTCGAAAATCGGCTTTTCCAGTTGCCACATCACACCCCCAGAGACAGGAGTGATTGCAGTAGGATGGTACCTCTGTGTGAACTTCAGTGCTCTGTAGTAGCTACTGTTAGAACATAACAGTGAACCAAGAGCAGCTGACCTTGGCCAAGCATGTTCCTGTGATCTGACTGGTTTTGGAAGACCTATCACCTAGGGCCTTAACTGGCAAACAGAAAGGATTAATGATTTAATTAGTGTCAAACCCAGCTATTTTTTTTTTTTTTTTTGCATAAGTACAGTTTCCTGTCTTCTTTGGGTAATTTGAGTATTTTGCTGCTACAAATGATGTTCTCAGTACTTAGTTACCCTATTCTCTATAATCTCTTCTCTTGGGATTCTCTTCCGTCTGTCCATTTAGTGGATATTTGTACACAATACATTTACAATATAGACTGTAAATGATAATCTTGTTACATGTGAGTGCTTTTTGAGGGATTTATGTTCACTGAAATAGGATATGAAAGTTTTTCAGGGTTCATGTTTCTTGGTATGTTGGCAGTTTTGGGTATAAGATACCATCTGTAGTTACTAAGGTTTGTTGGTAATCTTGACAAATACATGAGCTGGTCAAAGGGGTAGCCTTGGATTAAAGCCACCTTTTTTGTCACTGTTATTTACTGCCCCCATGGCTCCAGGTACCCATCCTCCCTGTTGGCTCTTACTTGGGCTTTTACTGTATTATTCTTGTTCTGTTTCTCTGTTTAACCAGTATCAATTTTTTTATTTCTTAAACCAATTTCTTAAAACCAAAAAGACTTTCAGTGCAAACTATGGTTTTCTAAAAGTTGTTCCCATTAATTTGTCTCCCTTGCTCTAGTCAGGCAGTCTCCAACTTGAAATTTGTGAATTTCTTCTCTAGAACAGCAAAGAAGCTGGGAGAGGGAGGAAACTAAAGTAAAGATAACTTTATTCTTTATTGTGTTTATATCAGATAACTGGATCTATCACCTGACCTTATCTTGTCAAAACCTTTTATGTCTGTGAGGAGAAAGGGTGCTATTTTGACAGTACTTCCCAGAAGTATCAGAATGTTACAGCTGTTACTTTTGGTGCTTGTATTTTTCTTGGTTCCTTTTAATTTTTCTGTCAGTCACATTTATAATAGTTGTTTATTAAAAAATAATATTACTGAAGGGTAATCTTATGTGTTTCCCTCATTTCTGAGAGTGTTTCACTTTTTCTCCTTTTTTTTTTTTTATTTCTACATTTCATTTTTTGGTGATTTTAACAGTAGGTCTCAGCTTCTTTAGTTATGTCTTCAAAATATGTGTTAAAAATACTTTTTTAGCTGTTTTTGGCTTTTTTGAATTGGTCAGGTTTTCTGTAGGTTTTGGGTTTTTGTATTTCTATTTTTTAGTAGTTCATTAGTTTTGTTGCTTCCTCTAAATTATATTTACTTCTGTCATGTGGTATTTTTTTTCTTGAGAAATGAGTTGGGGGAATCAATATAGAGTTATTGTTTCATTGAATTCAGGAGGCCACTGTTGAAAACTGCACCTGAACTTTTGAATTTGTGTTACTAGATTTTTTCAGGAGCAAGTATTTCCAAAGAATGGAATGTATTTTCTAATAGTATGTGATAGTCATTCTGTTGGTCAGTGCTAAGTACTTGTACATTCATAACAGGGCTCAGTCTTCTTATTGTGGTTATCATCAAACAATAAGTCTATTCTTTGGTTGATATTCAAATCATGAAGATCAGCATTTGTGTCTTATTTCATCTTTTTATTTCTGTCAAGACAACTTGACCTACATGCAACCTGCAGTCATTTTCTTAGGTAGAGTTTCTGAGTTGTTTTATGTGTGTATACCTTATTTGAATATATAATCTCTTTTCAATTCTAATAGCATATATTCACTTATTAGTAATGAACTGATGCTTAGACCAGGTGCTTTTTGAAGTAGGATCTTTGTCAAGCATTATATCTTGTTATTACTTCTATTTGAAATTGTGGATGTTTTTTAGGTTTCTTTGTGTTTGTTTTTTAATGAATAGATAGTAGTTGTCAAGGGTAGCAATTATCACTTGCTGACCATGTTCTTCTGCACTGCAAGTTGAAATTTCAGTTGAGGCTAGATTGGCATAGTCACATCTAAAAGCGACTTGCCTTGTTTCATGGCTGCGTTACTACGTTGGTGAAATCAGAGTCTGAACAGTTGTGTCAATCACTTACTGAGTATGGCCTGTTTATTTTAAAATTCTCATGGGATATGGTGTGCGTTGGCCTTGATTGGCCTCGCCAGATCCCCACTGAGCTGGTCTTTCCCTCCTCAACAGGATGAGCTTAGAAAGAGGTGGAACAGCTCAAGGTAAAGACTGGGAGATCACTCATCAGTAACCATCATGAGCAAAGAGATTGACTTCAGGAAAATGAATTTGGTTTATTGCCAGTTGAAAATACAGAACAATGGACTCCCAGGTTCCTTCAGGGCATCTCCAGCTGCTTTGCTGTGGGGTCTTTCATGGGTTGCAAGGTTGGGATCTGCTTCAGTGTGGGGCTTTTCAGGGGCTGCAGGCCCTGCTGCTTGAAGCACCTCCTCCTCTCTTCACTGTCCCTGGTGTCTGCAGGGTTGCCCTCTCTTGTGGTTTTCACACTCTGCTGTGCAACATTTTCATGTTTCATAAGTGTACTTCCCCAGAGGTACCACCCTCCTGGCTGAGGGGCTCAGCACCCTGCTCTGGTCATGTGGTACCACATGTTTTTGGCACATTCTCTCCTCACAGAAGCCACCCTGCAGGCACCTTAGTGCTAGTACTTGGGCATGTAAGCCAAATAAATAAAACCATCAATGAAAAATCAAAACTTGATGTTTAAGATAATATGAATAATTTTGGGGACTCTTGTTATGTATGTATAGTCCTGTGGGACGAGTTACATAGAACTAGTTAATGTTTTCTCATTGTGTTTGCATATACATCTCCTTGAGTTCAAAATACCTAGTGACAGGTAAAATAACTATTAGTTTTCTTTACAGAATCACAGAAAAATCAAGGTTGGCAGGGACCTCTGGAGCTCACTGTGTACACCCACCTTGCTCGAGCAGGACCACCTAAAGCAGGTTGCCCAGGACCATGTCCAGATAGATTTTGAAAATCTCCAAAGTTAGACTCTCAACAACCTCACTGGGCTCCTCCTCACCCTCACAGATGATTCCCTCAGTCCTTGTGCCCCTTTCCCAGTTGCCATGATTGATCAAAGGTTATGAAGAGTAGCGGTCATGGGTGCATCCCATCAGGACCCATGGACTTACGTATGTTCAGCTGGCTTAAGTATTCCCTGACATGATCAAGGGTCTGTCTTCCTTGTTCTAGACTTCCCCTGGGATGTGATAATGTCATGATGTTTAGTATGACATTTCCTCTAACTTTCTAGGATATAAGGAGATGAAGAGATTGGTTCAAATAAGGTTCCATATATGCCTCTACACACATATTAAGTATTTTATGCAGTAATTCAGTGGAGTTGGTTTATTTCAGTGGTTTCAGTGATTGCTGCTGTTGACAGTTTCAGGTCCTGCTCTGGGTTAGCTTTTGTCTAATATGTGAGAGAGAACAGCTGCAGTCATCTGTCTGCCTTGAAGCACTGTTTTCTGTGTTAGTTTAGTGTTTATATATAAGCAAAGAATATGCTTTTAATGAAATTGTGATATTTCAGCCAATGATTATAACTGTATGTAGGTTGTGTTTGTGTATTTACAGACAGCTAATATGCTAGAGGGATCTTTTAATATATTTACGGCAGGTAAGCACAAAGGTGATTTGTTTGGAGGTCAGTTAAAGTTCCGCTTCTCTTAGTATCTAACTCTTTCTTTCCAATATACTGTAAAGAAAATATCTTCTCTGCTTGTTTACTTTTTTTTTTCTGCACACTGACAAAGCAAGTTCCATTTAAATAATAAATCCCCATCAAAAGCAATTTTCTATGTTTTTTGCTCCATCAAGAATTTATTGATTTTCATTCTTTATACCTACATAGGTTTATTATGCATAGGTCAAAGGAAATCAGTAACAAAAACATGATGCAGTGGGATTGGTTCTATTTTTTTATATCTATATTTTCTTGTTTATGTGTGAAACCTTATTTGAGAAAATACTACAGCTTTGTGTAGTGTATTGCTCTGGATTGCAGAGATCATTACCATAACTTTCATTTCACAATCCATGGTAAAAATCCGTTGTTTTAATTGACTAAGTCAAGCATGTCTGTTGTCTTGTAACAAATTTGGCCATTTTGAGTCATCTTCAAATAAAAATAAAGCTTCCACGATAAACTGTATTTGCTCATCTATAGGACCAGAATCAAAAAATAACCAGGAGTGTAAGTTGCTCATTTCACTGTGAAGTCTGTCTCAGGCGAGCTAAATTAGTAAATGTGTCTTGCCTTGCTCAGCTTGCCTACCAGTTGTTCTGCAAGGCATTCACATGTTCTAATTAAATATTAAGGGTTCCTTGATCAAAAATGACCTTTTATATTTCTGTGTAGAGGCTAGAGAGGAGCTACTGGAAGTCAGAAATAACACACTTCATCTGTAAAACACCTAGCATGGAGATGTGCTAGTTGTGAAACTGTAAATTGCTTCAGAATAAAAACTAGGTCCAATATTCTAATCCTTTTTACCTGCACCTCTATCAAACATTTTGTGGTTACGGGAGAGAGATTGTAGCCACATGTCAAATTCTCTCATTTTCTTTCCATTTAGGGGTTGCTTGTCTGGAAAGGTGACTCACAAAAGGCCACTGTTCCAAACTTCATCTTGCAGTGGTAGAGTTTGAGGCTGGGAACATATTTGGGAAGTAATTTACTCTTGTACCATAAGCAGGCTGAGGTATTTTCGTAACTCATTTTGCTATTAAAAAAAAGCTAGAAGCATCTGAAAATGCAGTGATTGTGAAAAAGTGCTTCTTCAGATAAATTTCTGATTCCAGAAATAGTGAGGTATAGATGTGTCACTGAGACCTATTTGAGATTTGGAGGCAGTGTAAATTGAGCATGCCTCTTGGAATGAAAGTGTTAAAATTACTGCAGGACAGTGAAGTGGAATGAGGGATTTTGAAGTGTGGGTATTTGCTTCTCTGAAGCATTTAGCTGACCTTCGGTGCACTTTTAGTCAGCCTTCAAACCAGCAAAGCAGCAAAGAAATGGTGGCAGTTAATGACTGAGGGCCAACCCTATTTTAGGGCAAAGCAGAAAATTTTCCTGACAGATTTTTATAAAAAGCTCTGTTATCATTCCATTGCCAGAGCTGCAGAAGGCATTTGGTCATAGAGCATGCATAGAGTTAAAGTTGTGGAAGAAGGTTTATATCTGATTCTTTCTTGGTGTCTCTGTGAGGAACTGTTGGACAGATCATGACTAAAATTTTTAGATCATGCAAAATTGGGATTTATTTTGAAATTTTTGCTTGAAATACAGAAATGTAAAATGAAATGGGGTTTGAACAGTAAAGACAGCAGTCTTGGCAAGTGTCTCATTTTTTGCTCTCAAATGGTGATGTGTACTGTTCCACCCATACAAATTTAAGAGCACATCGTATATTTGCACTTAAAAATGCTTCTTGTGTGCACTGAGAGTCCTTTTTGCTGCTGATGTTGATTGTGATGAGAACTGTAGCTCTGTTTTGGCAACATGTCACTATAGAAAATTAGAGAAATCTCCCTTGTTTAGTTGCAAGTGTACATATATGAAATAAAACACAATGAATCTCCTAATTAAAAATATTTTCTAATTTAACTTGGTATTTGTTATCCCTTACATTCTATCATACTCATAGTATGTGTATGTGTAATACCAATTTAGTATTTCCTGTTTTGACAAATAATCTAATTATTTTATTGTTATTTTCAGTAATATTTTAACCATGAGGTAAATGTTCATTGCTGTGTAAGCTGGTACCTCTTACAGCTTGTTTTGTACCTACCTGTTTAGCAGGTAGACAGTTACTGCCTTAAAGGGCATATGCCCAGATTTTAATATGGAGGGGAGATTTTACAGAAACTCATAGGATTGTTTAATGGTTTGGGTTGGAAGGACCTTAAGGATCATCNCAGTTACTGCCTTAAAGGGCATATGCCCAGATTTTAATATGGAGGGGAGATTTTACAGAAACTCATAGGATTGTTTAATGGTTTGGGTTGGAAGGACCTTAAGGATCATCTTGTTTGAACTCCTGTGCAATGGACAGCGACACATGCTACTAGACCAGGCTGCTCAGAGCCTCATCCAACCTGGCCTGGAACACTTCCAGGGACTGGGCATCTACGCTGTCTCTGGACAACCTAGCCAGTGCCTCACCACCCTCATATCTTATCTAAACATTATTATATGCTATCTAAACATACTCTGTTCCAGTTCAAAGCCATTTCCCCTCGTACTAACAGTACATGTCCTTCTAAAAAATCCCTTTCCAGCTTTTTTGTAAACACCAATTTTAGGTACAGGAGGATGCTGTAAGGTCTCCCTGTAGTCTTCCCTGCTCCAGACTGAGCAGCTCATACTGAACACTCAGCCTGCCTTCGGAGGAGAGATGCTCCCGCCCTCAGATTACCTTATTGGGTAGAGGAAGAGATTTGTGGAAGAGTGCCAGGAAATAGATTGAAATCTCTGTTAATAAAAGCAGGACTTCAGAATATGCTGTTGTGATTGCTTGAGCTACTCTTTGATTCTTTCTATTGCTGTAGCAATGAGGATCTTGAATGACTGTGAAGTGTTAGTATAATAGTCCTAGAAGTTTAGGCATAAGAGAAAACCATTACATGCACCTCAAAAATGATGTCAAGATGGTTCTTCTACATGCCATTGCATTTTTATTTGCAGTCCTATTCTGTGCTGACATCCTAAGCTTGTGCCTGTTTACGGACATAGAAAAATAAAATGACTGCTTATTGTGGTTTCTTTTTTTTTTGCCCTCTTGAAACCAGACTTTATTCAGCTCAAAGAAATATTAAGAAGAATGAAAAACTGTCATCTGGTGTGTTTAATCTGCCTCCAATACCTGTCTCCCTACTTGATATCTAGCATAAATTAGTTGTTTTTCTGTAGCAATTGCAGGAGGAATGTTGTATATACAGACCCTGACAGTATTAGCATTCCATACTGAATTAAGTTACTGTTCAAGAACTGGACAATGAAGCCTTTTCTTTCTTTAGTTTTTAAAGCAGTCAAGTGAGCTAACTAGAGATGAACAGGAAGTTGTGGAATTGGCCCAGAGAAATACTTCTACCTGAGATTCTAGTTGGAAAACACTGAGACAGTAATTTAGCTGCTGAATCAAAACAACTGAGGTGTTAGATTTATTGGATTTATTTGTTATTACATCCTATGGGAGGCTGGATGTAATTTACTAGATCTACAGCTACTGTCTGATCCTCCCCTTACCAAAACAGGATGGAGATTGTGGGAAATGTATTTTGGAAAAATGTCACTTTAAAGGCTCATTGTGTCATCTAGCAATTTAAAATTGTGTATGTTTTCATTTTCATCCTTTGTAACAATATTTTCCACTCAGTCAGTCAGAACCTTAGTGCTTCAATTTCAGAACAAGCTTTTATATTCGGCTTCAGGCTGATGTGTTTTTCTTGTCTTCCTTTTGCCTTTTTTTTTTAAGCTATTGACTTGGAAATTAATTTGAGGTGGTAAGCACCTTTAAATGTCATATACCTTGGATTTAGAAGAAGTTTCACTGTTCATATTGCTGTGGCTCTTGACTTTTGGGTTTCCTAATGGGAACTACCTTGCTTGTAACATCAGTCTCTAAAGGTGGAGTTGGAGGGAACAGCAAGGGTACAGTCTTCTGCTTTTGTTGAGCTACGGTTTTCAGCTGCTGTTTTCCTCTGTATTTATGCATGGGTGAGTGCTGTTAGTGTCCATTGGAGACCTAATACTGGTCTCAACAGAGGATCAACATTGTTATGGCTTTCTGCATTGCTGCAGATAGGGGAAACTTAACTGCGTCGTCTTTGTGGTAAAGGCAAGTCTCCAGCTGTTTTTTACTTCTGTTCTCTCTCTGCCTTTTCTCTGAAGTGTGTGTAGCATTATATACGTAAAGATACTGGGGAGGAGGGCAGTAGACTATGCTCCTTAAATAAATGGTTTTGAAACTGTGTGTGTGTGCAGAAAATTTCCTGTGAAAGGCAGGTGTGTGAAGCATCTGAGGGAATTGGCTCTTGTGCTTGAAAAGGGAGCCATGAAATGCGCTTTTTTAAAATAAGAGTGCAAAATTTGGTTGGCAAGACCAAATGATGTCTAGTTGTGAAAGCGGTTGGCCCAGTAGTTCTTAACCTACGCATTTGATGAATAGAACTTTCAACCTGTAGAAAGCATAACTTCTTCACAAGGGCTTGATTAATGTTAGAATTGAAACAATGACCCTGATTAAAAAATCTGTTTATGGTGCCCCTTCTAGATACTCCAAACTGGGGAATCCCAGCTAACACTGTAATTCTAATTGGATTGTTAGTCACGTGGTTATTCTTCAGTTTTGAGAAAACAAATAAATATCTGCTGGGCTAATTGTGTGCAAAATGAAGAGGTAGTAGTCCAGTTTTCTGGAAAACAGCCAAAATCATCTTAGTCAGCTGTCTTTGGGACATATCATATCACTGCTGGTAATATTTCCCAGAGTTTTGTCCTTCTTAAGAGATCTACTGACTAATAGTCGTTGAAGTTGAAAGAGACATGATACCAGGATAAACACCGTGTTTCACAGCATGTCAGTTTATATTACACCTGAGCTTTAGTATCAGCTGGACTTTAGGTTTTGTTGTGAGCACTGTTTTACCCCCTGGTGCGGAAGAACATTCTATACTTAAAACTCTGCTGTGACTTGAAGAAGATAATACCTCAATGTGATGGTGTCAATACATGCAAATAGAGAAAATAGAAATGTTTATAAAATTGCCACCTGACAGTATTGCTTCTTGACCTGTGACTCCTGACAGATCTTGCAGATGTCAGATTTCAGTAATGAATTCAAGCTGTGACACTTGTCATTTAAAAAGTCACATCACAATTAATAGAATCAGGATTCAGTGCAGGGTTTTTTCTGCACAGTAGCACACTCACTGCCTCTGTGACAACCTTAATTTCTTTCTGAGCAAATTGAAACCTAGTAGCACAAGCCTCAGGAAGTTGTTAAAGCAATTAAAGGCTTCTCTCTCAGCACATTGCATGGTTACCATAGTATCCTTTGCCTCAAAGTCTTTACTGATGATGTCAGTATGCGTACAGGGGCTGTTCACAGCATCTACATGAAGATTATTCGGCCCTCACTAAAGATCATTAGCATCTCTCCATACATTCTGTTATCCAGTGTTATTTTAGTAATTCACGAGACTGGAAGGTAAGTGACTTTTGCTTCATATTGAATAATTTTTGTGTATCCTCACACTGAAGTTTCAGTGTTGCTTTTTTTTTATTCCATTGCATTGTTCACTAAATGCATAAAGTATGTTTTAGATGAACCAAATGCAAAGCTTAGTGTAATTTGAATGTAATGACAAAGTGTAGGTGATTTTCATAAATATAAAAAAAAGGTAAAATAAAAATCCCTGAAGTAAAAATTTGACTTATTAAATACTTAGAAGGTTTTTACCAATTAAAATTTTCAGAGCTTTATTTTTAACCATAAGATCATCCAAATTTTGTAATGGGAGTATTACCTAAGAGAAAAATGTTTTTAAACAAAATTATTATTAAAACAAAAACTCAGCAATTAATGTCCATCTCATATTAAAAAAGGGCTTTGATGTTGCAGGAAATTCGATGTTAAGGTGGTATGTATTGTACAAGTCCACCAATATACCTCTCTTTCTGCCATGCATATACAATATGCAAATAACTCTCCTTAACCTGTACCTGTTTTCTGTTTTTTGATCATAACATTCCTTGGCTTATTTAGACTCTTAAGTCTGTTTTGGGGAAAGGGGTCCTCTATTGACATTTCTTAAGCAATATGTATGCACTGACTCATTTGACAGTTTTTAATGTTATTAATTCCAATAGATGTGGTGCATTAGAAGAATGGGAAAGACAGTCTAGTGACAATACTGTGCCTTTTGAATATCTTTAATTCCTTGTGGACTGAGGGTTTTTTTGCTTTCTAGTATAACAATATATGTGCTCTTTTTTTCCTCTCTTGATTGCCTAGCTATTAGTTTGGATATTAATATAGAAAATAATATTTTAGATATATGGAAGAAATCAACTCCCCCTCTGATTCTGATACATATTAACTTTGATATTTGACACTTTAAAAATAAAGTCTGTTTATGTATTTAATGCAATTTTTGATTGTTCACAGTGTCTTTCTTTATGGCTTTAGGAATCTATTTCTTTTCTGTTTTAGCTTAGGAGGTTAGACTAGGTGGTTCTTGTTCATTTTTTTTTGTTTGATTTGTTTTTTGTTCAGTGTTTTTTGTTTGATTGGTTTTCGATTTGGCATGTTAGACGCAACCAGCCAGTATGTAATACATTTGTTTCTTTAATGAGTGTCTGTCTAATGACGTAGTAGTAGTTTGGAGTTGGGAGTTTCTTTTTCATGTTTAGAATGGGATTGATTTGTTCTTCCTCTCACCGAGTCTTTTGACTCTGTGTTCAGATTTCACATTCAAACAGTTCATTACAGAAACAGGGCTTCTGTTTGTTTTTTCACTATAATCCTGTTAGGTCATTTATAGGGGTGCATGTTTGGGTGCCCTCTTGAGATCTTCCATTATAGTGGTGTCATTAATCATTGCTGTTTTTTCCATTTTGAGCAGAAAACAAGCAGGATTACAGGAGGAGTGAGGGGAAAGGAGAAGGACTGCTTTAAAGAAAGAAACATGTTTTTTTCAAATAATACTGTGATACTGACCTACAGAAGGACATCAGAATTAGAGTGAGTTTCAAAAAGATGAAGATGGAGATAGTTACCTTAAGCATGGGCTAAAAGATAAGTTCTTGAAGGAAAAAAATACTTCAACAGGGTAAATTGGGAATTCTTTCAGTTTATATTATCTAACTAGAGAACAGATTAGAACATTATCTAAGGTAATGCTAACAGTTTTTGAGGATGTTAATTCAATGCTGAAAAGAGTAGTCTTGCTCTCCTGGCGCTCTTCTCTCTCTACAGCAGTCATGGGGTGAGTTTGTTTAGTGGGTTGATGCAACATAAACCTAGTCTGTAACAAAGCAAAGAGCTTTTCCACCAACTGGAAGATGAACGTATTCTACTGGAATCTGTGACAGCATCTGTCACAGTAGAGAGCACTGGTTTAACTGCCCTGCAAAGCATTAGCTCTGAGCATATTCTGGTGTATCAACTTAGCCATAAGTACAGCTGTACCCTGAAATCGTGGTGGGTTTTTATGGAATTTAAAATCTCCCTGTTCAAATACAGCTGTGAAGCTGCTTGGCAGGTGAGATTTTGGAGTCAATTTCTGAATATTTTCCCTGATATTTAGGGAAGTTACTATTCAGATAGAAGTCCTAGATAAACTTCTGACCTTGTTTGAACAAGTAAATTGAGTTCAAGACCCGACCCTAGGAATGTTCTTGTTTTAAATTAGGACTCCCTCCCCCTCTACCTCCCTTCTTGCCCCATGGCTGGTCATGTGTACAATTATACATATGTTTTGTGTGCATGGTGGGGATGTATGCTTAACCTCACCATGGCTGGATGTGGGAGCTGAGGCCACCTTGCCTTTCTCAGTCTGCATGATCTGGCCAGATTCTCTTCCAGCACAAAGCTTTAAGCAGTTTTGCATAGTTATATCTTTAAAGCATGCAGCTTGTCTTTGTTTGCATAGAAGTTAATTATAATGGAGGAAATGCATAGTCTTTCAGAATCAATAAAGTTTACTCAATTGCATCCTATCTGTTCTGACATTATTTGTACACATGCATATGGAATGGGGCACTGTGGTTTGCCTGGAATTTCAATCAATAGGAGAAAAAATATGCCCTAATCTTGCTAGAATTTGCTTACAGAAAAGTACCTAGTATTTTTGTTTTGACAAAATGTAATTACTAGTAGATAAGCATTCATGTATTTTGGTAAGATTGGATAATTTAATGAAGAGTGTTAAAAACGTAGAAAAATCCGTAAGCAGCTATGCAACAGCTGTGTCTTTTTTGTATTTTTTTCCCCCAACATTATTCCAAAACTCAGGCTTCAGCTGTGCCCCTGAGATACATAGTTTCCCCTCTGTAGCTGTCTGAAAATGAAGAACAATCTCCATAATTTTTTTGTATCTGTTTTTTTTCTAAGTGCTTTTCTTTTGTCTGGAAGCATATGCACGTTTGTTTAAATCTGTGTAATAATACTAATAAAACAGGCGGAACTGTTAGATAGAAAAAACTGACATTCTCCTGGATGGGTTTCCAAGGTTCAAGGCTTTTACAAGTACTTCCATTCCATATTGACTGGTAACTAGCATATTGATCGCAAAAATTATATTCTCCTGTTCTAAAAATATTGCCTTCTGGCATTGGGAATATTGTCATATCCTGTGCATATGATCATTTAGTAGTGACAGGTGGCTTAGATGATCTTTAAGAGGAAAAACTTATAAAGATAAATATACAAAAAAAAATAAGTGTGCTAAGAAAAACATTTGAGCATTCTATAGAGCTTGTATTCGTCTGAATTGGTTGGTTTGTCTCTGCCATGTTTATGTACAACATCTAATTCTGGAGAGTTTTTTTAGAAACCAAGAGAATCACCTGACAGTATTCAGTGTGTTTTCCATGTGGGGGAAATGGGCCTTCACTGATACTTTTTTCTTAGAATCTCATTTTGAGCTTCTTCATTTGTACATGCAAACATGTATAGGTTCTGTTGTGTTTTTCAATCCCCCTGTTCCACATCCTCCAAGTTCTAGGATTTTTTAAAGTTATATTGGGCTTTTTCCCTAAACAGAGGTCAAAATTTTGATGCCACATGATTGTTGCACCTTCTTATTTCAGTCTTTTGAGTATTTAACGTAAGAATGGAAGCAGTGTTGTGCATCTAGAAAAGGCATTAATTTATGATTCAATGAAGTACTGTTGTTCCTAAGTTACATCATGGGTTACCTCAGGCTGTAGGTGAGGGTTTGTCTTGTTGGTTTGGGTTTTTTAAATAGTGCTCTTTTTATATTATTTTGTATACACTAGAATTGGTATTGAATTAAATGACTTCATTTGGAGGTGCTGCTGGAATCTTGGCTGAAAACAACTTATATCTACTTCAGTGAAAGCTGCACATTATACTGGGCCTGAATCCTATTTCCACTTTTCTGGATGTAGATCTGTAAGCTCTTTATGGTGGGAAAGAGTGGGAGTCGAAAGGGAGCTTTAAGTCTAGAACTAAGCCAGTCCATCTGGATTTCTACAGGATTGAAAGTCTTGGACCTTCCTGCAAGGTTTCTATGTATGACTTCCATTACTTGCTGAGACAGTCTAGAAGTGTTTGTCTTGTTTTAGAGCTGAGTGGTAGAAGTAGGCTGGTGGATCTTGTTACTTGATGATAGGTAAGGAGTCTCTTACCAGCCTTTGTCCTTAAAATACATCTGAAAGAGGCTTTAGTGCATGAGAAGAGCAGCTGATCCATCACTTGTGAAGAAAGGTCAGACTGCTACAAGAAAACAGAACTACTGTACTGTACTGTGGTTACAACCACTGTACTATTTCTAGTGTGTGTAGGGGGTTTTATTTGCTTGTTTTTTATTTAACTAAAAAATTAACATAATTTGAAGACTGTAGTTTATTCCATAGTGCTTTCTTAGAGAAATCCCTGCAGAAGAGGTATGTGTATTTAAAGGGAACAAAGAAGCAAGTTCTTTAGAAAAGTACTGTAGAACTGCAGTGTTGCCACATTCTAGTGTTTAAAGAAGTCTGTGCAGTCCATCAGAAGAAATGTCACAGTACAAATTTCCTTGATTAAAATCTAGATTAAATCTGAACCTCTGCAAAGTAGTCCACTTAGTGGCATGCCATCCCTCCCTTTCCTTTTTGAAGAAACCTACCTGGAAATGGGAATGCCTCAGGAGTTCCCTGGCTGACAACCCTTTGGGTTTAGCCTGACTGCCAGCTCAAGTATTCACTGCTGTAGACTTTTTGGATATGGTAACTGTTCAGTGAATGACCAGACTATTGTAGAGTGCTTTTTCTTAGGCTTATCCCCCATCCTGGGCCATACAGATGAATTCTCAAGAGGATCCTGGAACTATTAATCAGTTTGTCTGTGTATGAATCAGTGCAGTTTTGCAAAACTGCCAAAAATAGTAGCTGTTTCTTCTTCTAAACTGGCCAGATTCTTAAGGAACAATGGTTTTGCAGGGGAGATAGAAGGCTAATTCAGTTCCTTCTTTTGTGTGAGGGTCATCTGGCATCCTCAAATTAAAACAGAGGAACCCAAACAGCTGAGCATGCCATCCATTCTATTAGAGACACAAAAGGGAGAAAGACACTTGGTCCCTAATTTGTGATTTCTTGGAAATCTTGGAAAGAGGACTATCTGGTTTGTGTCAAATAGCAAATTATACATCCTGGGACATAAGAAATGTAAAGCCATCTTGTTGGAGACAAGTAAAAGAACTGTAATCTGTTTCTTTCATCCTAAGAAGGTGATATTTGGCAATTTCTTTGGTTTAGGAAAAACTTGAGTTTGTTTTAATGCAAATTTTTTCAATTCGTTAGGCTAAAAAAAGGAAAAATCACGAAGCAATTCTGGTCTTGAGAGCTAATGAGGCTTTATAAATATATTCTCTTTCAATTAGAAGTAAGTATGAAAGTGTATGTTTTATTTTACTTGTTGGTTACAGTAGCTCACCCATTTATAGATAAAACTTGTAAATTAATATATTAATATATAACTTGTAAATTAATATTATTATAATAACTTGTAAAAACTACAAGTGGTAAGTATTGTATTTCTGTTTGTCTGTAACTAATATGAGATATTGTAATTGGGAAATACTCCACCTGACAGTCAACTCCAGGGTGTTTACAGTGTCCCATTTAATTGTGGTCTGTACTTTCTCTGGTGAGCTTTATTGAGGGCAGCATGACTTTGCAAGAATTGATGTGATGATTTGTTGCAAGCAGTGCTCTGGTGTGGGTGGGCTTGATTTTAGCTCTTGACGTGGTTCCAAGAGGCCTTGCATGAAATTGTGCTTTGGTTCCCAATCTGTAGTGAATTAGCTGCTGCCTTGTATCATGAGAGCACTAGGAATAGAATTCCATGGAAGCACTTGTGAGTTAGTCTCTTATGATATATCTGAATTATATAGGGTACACATGATACCCACATTCATAGAGAAGTATATAAAGAGTTAGTTTTTGTAAGTGTTTCATACTCTTCATCCTTGCTGTCCTTTAGGAATGGTCTTCTAGTATCAGTTTTTTCTTAGCCTTATTTATGTGTCAGAGCTCTGTAGTAAGTGTGCTTTACTCTTCAAGTGCGATTGAATATTGTGTAGTTCTTTGTTATGTTTAACAGATGTAGGTTACATCGTTTCTTTCACTGTTTCATCAGGTTTATGTGGGACAACAGAATATGAGATTCTTCATTGTTAATGTAGCCTTAAAAGCTTTATTGGTGAATTTTAGAGAAGAATGCTTCAAAAAGCAAGATAAATACCCAAGTATAATACTATTGTTTTGTACTTGAGTGTAAACTATAAGCTTGCATTTTTATTTTGAGTGAAGGAGAGTTTAAGAAGGCATTTTTAACATCCACTTTTACAGAAAACTATTTTTTTTCAGGAAGCTGTTAAACTTTATCAATGTTTCAGTATTTTAACCATTTCCTCTGTAAGCAGTGCACTATGACTACCATGAATAACCTCCTTTAGATAAGAGTTTTTATCTTTTAATGTTAAATAATTGTGGAGCCATTGGAGGTATAGTGGATGGTTTTGCTATAGTAATTAAAACACAGATGAAGCTTATAGGTGAAGTATGTCTGAGTGGCAGTCAGTATTACTTGGTGCTGAGCATGAGCTAACAACCAGCCAACCAACTAAAAAACCTCTTCAGTGAAGTCAGCTAGCTGCTAGAAAGATGAAGATATGACTGTTGTCTTGGAGGTACCATACATAGACAAGCATTTCATTTATTGTATGGGATGTACAAGAGGGCATGGGGAAAAAAATACATGATTTCTCACTCTTAATATGATTAGTTACAGCTATCAGTGAAATGAATTTTTGAGAATGTTCTAGTAAGATTGTTTTGAACAAGAAAACAACTTAACCTTTTATAATTGTATTTAAAAGTTGTTTTTGCATCTCGTGTATAAATAGATAAACTTCCATATTTAGCTGGCAGATTTGCATTATAAAATTACTTTTTTTCAAAAGCAAGTTGTCAGATTTTAATTTGTTGATTTCTTTCACGGGCACTATTATTTATGTTCTAATTCTTGGTTTGTACACCATTTTGACTGAGAAAATTGGAGATAGGGCTGCCACCGAATACCTGGTTCCCCACTGTATTTGCTAATGGATCTTTAGGATTACTTTGTTCTTTAAAACCAACTAGTGCTTTCCAGGAAAGCAAACTTCAGGTACATGCTGCATCTATTTTACAAGCAGCATCTTGGAAGGGCAGTTGTAACTGATGTCTTTTTGCTTAAATATCTTAAACTGAATGGTAGGAAACCACATAGTGCAAATAGGCTTCAGTGTCAATCTGTTTTCTGCAATGCATCAGCAGTAGCTGCTAAAGCCCCCTGGAAAGCTGTCAGGCATTGTGTTTGCTACTGTCAGTGTCATGATGAAGGAGAGCAGTACTGGCTTTTGTTCATGTAGTGCTAAATATAGCTAGTTCTAACACAGCTCTATTTTTTGGTAGTGTTCATCACTTTTTTGTCATTCTCCAAAAGCAGCACAATGATCATCAAGTTCAACCAGCCCTCTCTGATTTCTAAATAACTTAAAGAAAGTGAAAGTGTTTTATTTGCAGTTTAATGCCAAATCAGACTTAATTCTCTGTACCCAAAACACAGTGCCAAGACTGATAAATGATAGAGGTATTTTGTCATCTGATACAAAACACTTGAGAAAGTACAGGATAAGTGATAAGAGATTATAGAGTTTTGAGAAAGGGATGGATAGAAAAATTTGAAGATATGGGGAAAGCAACAAATTGTAGAATAAATTCTAAATTTACTAGAAAATGCTTGCTCTGTCCTCTGTTCCTGTCTTCCCCTTTAAAAACCTTAGTGGTAATTTCATATAAAGTATTAAAATCTGTTAAAACTGTTTGACAGCAAATTTGAGATGGCTCAGTGACTAGCCATGAGGTTTTGGGTAAAGTTCTTGTGTGGTGAGCATGTAACAAGAAATGAAGATCACTTTCCATCTATCAGTTACGTTAAAAACATGTGAAGAGTTCATGCAACTAAACAGCATTAGGGGTTTTTTTCTGTGCCACTTTTATGCTGCCTCCATGCTCTTCCTTGCACAGCCATTCTCCTTCACATCTGTAGACTTGACCTGAGTAGGGAGCTGTCTTAAAGGCACTTATATGAGTGCCTTTAAAAGGATCATGGAGCCAGTGTGAGGAATAAAGGAGTCTGTGGTGTTTCTGAGCCATCTCATAATAGTAACACTGATGCCTGCTGCTTCAAAATTGCTTCTTCCTACTTGTTCCAGATAGTTTGCTATCCTTCATCAGGTTACCTGTAGGAAACAAAAGCACATAGTGAGATTTTGTTGATGTATTTTGTACAGTTACCGTGCTAATAGATAAAGCCTTTATCTGTGATTGAAATCCTATGCAACTACAGTGCAACTGTGCAGCTCAGGCTTCTGGCATCCTGACACAGCTTGTCTTGTGGTCCTTGGGGAATTTGTGTGCCTGCTGCTGTGCAGTTACACAAAAAACTTTCAGTCCCGTTGCTTCAGGTTGCTTACACACAGGAGGCAAGCAGTGCATACAGCCCTAAGCTGGGAATTAAACTTCTAGGTGTGCTATGATGGCTCTCTACGACTACCTGAAAGCAGGTTATAGACAGGTGCCTGTCAGGTTTTTCTCCCAAGTGATCTGACTAGAGGAAATGATCTAATGAAGTGTGTGATTAATTTCTATTTCATGTGATAGATGTGGAATCTTTACCCATGATACACCACACCATTTCTTCCTTGAAGACTTCAGCTAGAAATGGTATTTATTCATGTATTCCTGGTTTTTGTTTGCCTCACAAACACTGTGACTTAAAGTAAATCATTACATAGCCATACAAAGGTGATTGTCAAAATGTGTTATCAAAGGAACCAAAGGAAGTACTTACTAGGCTGATATGAGTACCTGTTAGAGTAATATAGCTTTGAGGAAAGAAAATTGACTTTGAGTTTTTAAGCCTTATTTTCAGAAGAACACATCTATTTAAAATCTATACTCTTATTTTAGAGTATCTTAACAAACAGTTGGCTAACACTTTGCAATGTCCTAATCATTGGACACAAAGTGCAGTTTAGACCATGGAGTTCCAGTGGTGAAGTTTTCCCCGACCATATGCCAGTTTCCAACTTCCTCTCTAGTAACTTCACTCAAGTATCTCTGGCATATGTTTGTATTGCATGATCACAGAGCAATTCCAGCATTCTTTTTCTTACCTTAAAACATCCAAATTTAAGTTTGCTGTGGCATTAGTGAGTCCTTTATTCAGAAGACAAGAATTCTGACCCTCAATCCCCACATTGCTGTGCCTGCCATCCTCTTCAGCATGCATGTTGCCAGCAAGCACTACTGGCACTTCCATGAATTGCCATACCAGATTGTGTCTTGATACAAAGACAGATGTCCCTACAAAAAATGTTGCTAAGCAGATAATTTGAAAGGCAGTCTGAAAGCCAGGTTTCTCATGTGGATTTTTGTGACAGTAAGTTTTACGGGTTTTGCTTTGCTACCAGAAATAATTCTGCTTATGATTCAATTTATGAGATATAACAGCTTTACAGAGGCTACCCAAACCCTACCAAAAGCATGCTTGAGTAACAGGTATACTGATATTATCCCTTTGTGCTGCTAAGGTCTGGTTCAAAAGTTGGACGTCTACTTCTGGAGGATACAAGAAGACATTTGAATCATCTTTGATAAGAGCAAACAGCCATGTTTGGAAAAGAGCTGCACATCACCAGGCCTACAGCCCTATCTTGTGGAAGGGTTTGAAGGTACCCCTTGAATAAAAAAAAGGGAAGGGAAGCATAGGATGTGATTTGGACCTGAGAAAAAGACAAATCTCTTCTTGCTGGTGTGGAGGTTCTGCTATGTTAGTTGTACCCTTGTTTCTAACTCTTAAAATGTCTTGATTGTAGCTGAAAAATGCTGTGACGATCATACTGTTTAATGAAGAATTACTGTCCTTTGTCATTTAATCACCTAACTTCCACTTTGACTTTAGCCTTTATCTTCACCTCCCTATGCCATCTTCTTTAGTAGCTTGATTTCAAGCCTGAATTGCTGGAAGGGAGTTTAGGTGAAAACAATGGATTTATGGTGTCTTTGTGGAACTTACACACTTACTTTGAGAGTTAGGGCAGGTAAGCTCCAAGGTGAGTTTGGAGTATGTATTATGTTTCCTGCCAAGGGATCATACCCTAACGCTTTCATACACACTTAAGAGTATCAGAAGTGGAGCTGATGTGTCAGACTAAACTCTTTCTCCCCTTTCCACCATGGCTGGATTTTTTAGAACCCCTTTACTGTAGTACTACCTTATTTTCATTTTACATTGATTTCTATTGTTAGCTAGTGAAATAACTTCTCATACTAAACTGTCAGTGTAATCCATTGGAGAAAAAGATGTTTCCCCACTTGAAATAGTAATAGAGTTAAAAACTTTCAGCTGTTCTCAAAAACAGAAGTAGGTGCTGACCTTCTGATAGTGTGTTTAGTCTGCTGATAAATGACGTGCTTCTTCATTATCATAAGCTGGGCAAATTTTGTTGCACAAATTTCTTGTCGTATTTTACACCAAAATGCATTTAAAAGTCTGCTTTCTTTCTGTATTTTATCAGTGGCTAAGGAGGACTTAAAATGTGACAATGAAACATTTTTGTGAACGGTCTTCAGTGCTGACCTGAAAAAATATTTATCTTTGGAGGTTTTTTTTTTACTTTAGTCTCAGATGTCTTCCTGAATACTTTCAACTACTGCATCTCTGAAATTGGTTGGGATTCAGTGTTTGGGCCTCAGCTTGAATAATTTACTTACGAGTAAAAATGTGTCTGAAACAAGAAGTAATGTAAGCTAAGTCTATGTAATGTTTTCTATAGCACTTCAGATTGAGCATTTTGGAAAATTCTATACTGATCTTCTTTCTTTTCCTGCAAAAATGTGTGGTTTTGACCCAGAAAGGAGAAAATTTAGGAAAACAAAATAATGTATTTATAATTTACAGACTAATAGACATATAAAAAAATAGTGTCCAAAGGTCCTATTAAAAATATTGTCTGCTATTTCTATATAGTGTGACTTTTGTATTTTCTCTCCTCAACCCCCACCCTTCACCTCCTGGTAGCTTTCACCTTCTGTCAGAAAAATCAGTCCTGTTGAGTGGGGAACTGGGAATGGGGGATTTGGGCCTTCTTGCTAAAGAAACTGATGATGTGATCACATCTTTGATGTGATCAAAGCACTACTTTGACAAGTTATTGCATGCAAAAAGGTGAGTGGATGTTGTTGTATTTGGAAAAATTTCTAAGCACTGTAATACATAAGAGATCTTTAAGTCAACTGTTCTTACATTATCAAAAAAATCATTATACACAGTATACACTTAATAAGCATTAGTATGTTAATTAAAAATGTTTCCTTTTACTAGTCTAAAACTTCATTTCTTTACAGGTTTATAAAGTTCACTAATGCGAAAGGCTTGTAGTTGAACTAGACAAAATATGAATGTGTATTGAGTTGAATATGTTGAATTTCTTCACAAATCTGATTTTGGAAGGACAGTCTCATCTCTAGTTTGTAGGTGTTTCATGCTGCTGCATTAAGGAGAAACATTAAAATGTATTCTTAATTAAGAATGATAATTTTGTACAAATTTTTGATAGCAAAGTAATTTTCTTAGCTTCTAATTGAACTAATCTCAGAATAGTTTTTCTTTATGGGAACTTGATTGTTAAAATGAAAACAAGCAGAAGAGTCCATGTTGTACTACAGGTAGAAGTCATTCCCACATTTTCTTGCAGACAAAACCTGTATGCTTGTGAGTTGGTGGTTATGTAGTTTGGCTTGTAACCAGGTTTCCAGTTCATATGCTCATGGATGAGTCTTTTCACAAATGTTGCAACCGAGTTCACAAGATTAGACTTGCACTCATGTGAACAAATCCCATCTCTTCTGATAGGCTGTGTTTTTAAGAGTATTCATTATCCAGTGTGATGATTGCTTTGGAGAATCTGGCATAATAGAATTGTGACCGTTTCTGAAACTTGGCTTGCTGATATTTCGCAGAGGGCTTAGATTTCCTTCCACATGCTATTTAGTTTGAATAGCTAGCTGTTGACTTTACACCCTTCCTTTCTCAGGTAAATTAAAATCTTGCTCCAAAACTTCATAATATCTATGAATAAGAAATACTTGTGTCATGCATCATATTTTTTTTTTGCTATGTCAAAGGGATAAGTCCATGGGCTTGCAGTAACTGTGATACCCTTTCATAGTTTGTGATAATGATTTTACTTCCATTGTTTTAAAACCGTTAATCATGATAAGATTTGTTCCTGTCTTCTTTTGACAAGCCCAGAAACATGGCAGATCTCATTCCTTCTTCTGTAGAAGAAGTGTTTGTTTTGTTCCCTGTTTTGGTTAGGAATTAATGTACTGGCCAAGTACTAACACGCTTTTTGTTATTACTTACAGAATTTGTTGGAGTAGCAAAATAATGGCATGGGGTACAATAAACAATTCTTAAAATCTAGGACTCAAGGTGGCTATTTTGGGTTTTTGTTTTCATCATTGCTGTTCTTGCGAGAATCACAGAATATCAGGTTGGAAGGGAACCTTAAGGATCATCTGATCTGGCCTTCCTGGCAAAAGCATGGTCCAGTCAAGATCACCCACACCTTGTCCAGATGGATCTTATAAGAGTGCAACATTGGGAAATCCACCACATCCCAGGGGTGATTATTTCAAGGGCTGATTGCTCTCATTATGACAGATGTTCCTTTGCTGTCCAACAGAATCTTCCCAGGAGTAATTTTTACCCATTACCCCTTGTCTTTTCCTTGTGACTCCTTGTGAAAGGGGAGCCTCCTTCTTTGCAGCCCCCAGTCATAAGAACTCCTGGAACCATTCTTTTCTCAAGGCTGAACAAGCCTGGTCCCTGTTTGCCAGCCCTGGTCCCTGTGGTTGCTTCCCAGGGCTGTTTCAATCCCCTGCAGTTCCTCCTGCACTTCCCCTGGCCCCCTGCCTGCCCCGCCCTGCTGGGTGAGCATTGTGCCAAGTGTTCTGACGGTTTCCCTTTGTCCTGTTCCAGCAAAGGCTAATCTTTGAAGAAACACCTCTTTCTCTTTCTCCATGGGATGTTGGTTTGTGGTTTGTCTGTTTGTATTGTTGTTGTTAAATAAGTGGTTGAATATTGTTAAGCAAACTAACAGAAAAATTGGTAAAAGGTCCTTTAAGTATAGGTTTCTCTCCTTGCTACTTGTATTCTATATTCTCTTAGTGATAAAGGACAGTCATATATGTTCGGTTAGAAGAGTGGGCTTTTCTGGAGGAAGGTGTAATAGACAAATCAAGGTGCATCACAAAAATTCACTGCAGCCTCTAAGCTGCTTTGTTTAGGTTGCTTTTAGCTCTGTCCCATAACATGTAATTTCTAAACAGAACAATGTTAGGGGAAAAGTGGTAGGGTTTTTGAGCTGGCCTGTAGTTAAAATGATCTTTGAAAGGTTTCTTCCTGTGATGCTCAGTTTGTTGCTGTTGTCTATGAAACTGCCCCTCCCCTCCTGTCATAGTGGATCAATTCCCAATAAATTCTGTATTTCCTGGCTCACTTTGTTCTTTCATAGGAGGCGTTACTTAACAAACACTTCCTAGAGAAGTATACTGCCATGCTGGCATGCACAAGGTGCTTAACGACAGACAAGTCACCAAGGAAAACAGCCTTCTTACTTGCTGCCTTTTCAGCTAATCAGAATAATCACTTGACAGATGGAATAGCACAGGAAAGAGATTGCATTCTGAAGCAAAAGGCAAAATACATAAAATAATTACCTAATAATTTTTTTTATTTTCCAAATCAAAAAAAATATATCAAACTTGGCATTTAAATATCTACCTAGACATTTTCCATTGTTGTATGGGGGGGTAGCTCACTTGCAACAGCAGTAGAGAGTCTGTAAGAGTGGTCATAAGCAATAAGATAAATACTGAGTCAAAGAACTGAGTCCTTTGCCAGCTGGGATTAAACCACAACGATATGAAGAGATTTCATTATAGCTCTTAAGCTGTCTTCCATTTCCTTCCCTATAGTGGAATTCAAGAGTCCGGACATGAGTCGGATTCACAGGCAAGATTCCTGGTTAGGAAAGGTAAACATTTTTTTTTTTTTCTGTTTCCTATTGGAGGTTTCTGGTACATCTTAAATTTAATTCTAATTTTCAGGGAACAATGATTATACTTTGAAAGCTGAAAAATCTAGATTGGGTTCTAGCATGTTCTAGTTTCTCTTGCCAGGTGTCTGCAGATCTCAGCAAGGCAACTTCTGTAGTAAAATGCATTAAATATTTTGCTTTCTGATATGCAGGCTCAGAAATCATTAAACGAGACTTCTTAGGTTCTGTTCAAACTGTGTATTGCAGAAATGCTTTTTGGCTGAATTAATTTTGACAAATTAGCTAAGTTCAACGAAGTCTTAAGATTCTTCTTCAACCTAAAATCATGGCCACTATGCAGGAGGCAGAAAACAAAACTTGAGGGTTTTGTAGACTGGTATAGGAAGGGCAGTATGATGTTTAATCTTATACCCACATCTGTCAGAGCTTTGTGGAAAGCGGTAATAAGTCAGTATCAAGCAAAGACATTGCTTCCTGTATTATGATGTTAACCCATTCTGTGCAAGATTGTATTTAAAACCTAAAAATAGCCTTACCGGACACAAATAATTGCAAAAAGTGGCANTGTGTATATATATATAAAAATATGTAATCTCCCAACTAAAATGTAGGAGATGCCTGCCTGAAAAGATGTGGGTGAAGTGTACTGGTCTGCTTAGAATGAGAACAGATGATTTTGCAAATTTTTCTGACCTGATCTGGCAGCCCCATACAAGATGCTTTTTTTTTTTTTGTAGCTTTAAATTATATTATAAACATCAAAACCAAATCAAGCTGACATGAAATCTGGTTCTACCCAGTTCTGAGGAACTTTTGTCTACAGCAAAACTTCTAAAAACTTTCTTGGAACTTTCTTCTTGTTTCACTGCTTTTACTGATGGACTGAACTTGTGTGTGTATATATATACAAACTGAATTGTAAGTATGTGAAATCTAGCTAGTTTTTAACATAACTGAATGGGAATTGCAGTCCTTTTTGTGTGTGGTTTTGTTCTTCCCACTTGCTGCAGTTCTTCACTCTCAAAGGTGTGCAGTTGTCTGTCACAGAAAAAGATCTTGTTTCTTAACATTAATGCATTGATTTGAAATAATTCATAATTTTTTTGGTTCATAATTTAAGTGAATGAATGTATGTCTATCAACAGATTTGTCATAAATTTTTTTCTTTATTTTTGCTATAAGGAAACTAGTACCATTTTAAAGTTTGGAGTACTTACTTTCTTGCAGAAATCTTCCACAGTTTTCTTGTTTAATAGGTGTCAGATCTTTAAAAGGCAAAGTATATCTTTAAATTTTGGCACCTGTAAGGACCTCCTCTTGTAGCATGAAAGATTTCCTTCAGTAGTAGCCTCTCTTTCCTCCTTTTGTGTTCAAAGGTATCTGATTTCTCTTCATTTCATTCATGGATAGGTCTGCTTTTAAACTGTGCTGTGAGTAATGCTGACAGTAATGTATTTCCTTTAGCTAAGGCAATCTAAAATTAAGATAACTTGAAATTTTCGAAATTACTCAATATGCCCTGGGAGAGAGAAAATATATGTATGACTCATGGCTNAATAAATGGTGTGTGTGTCTGTATGTGTGTGCATATTTGTATCTATATGTATATATACGTGTGTGTATGTATATGTGTGAATATATAAAAATATATATAAATATATAAATACATATAAATATATAAAATNTGAATGGGAATTGCAGTCCTTTTTGTGTGTGGTTTTGTTCTTCCCACTTGCTGCAGTTCTTCACTCTCAAAGGTGTGCAGTTGTCTGTCACAGAAAAAGATCTTGTTTCTTAACATTAATGCATTGATTTGAAATAATTCATAATTTTTTTGGTTCATAATTTAAGTGAATGAATGTATGTCTATCAACAGATTTGTCATAAATTTTTTTCTTTATTTTTGCTATAAGGAAACTAGTACCATTTTAAAGTTTGGAGTACTTACTTTCTTGCAGAAATCTTCCACAGTTTTCTTGTTTAATAGGTGTCAGATCTTTAAAAGGCAAAGTATATCTTTAAATTTTGGCACCTGTAAGGACCTCCTCTTGTAGCATGAAAGATTTCCTTCAGTAGTAGCCTCTCTTTCCTCCTTTTGTGTTCAAAGGTATCTGATTTCTCTTCATTTCATTCATGGATAGGTCTGCTTTTAAACTGTGCTGTGAGTAATGCTGACAGTAATGTATTTCCTTTAGCTAAGGCAATCTAAAATTAAGATAACTTGAAATTTTCGAAATTACTCAATATGCCCTGGGAGAGAGAAAATATATGTATGACTCATGGCTGTTGACAATTTTTTTTTTTTTTTTAATGCCAGGCAGGATGTTCAGAATGAATAAAACCCAGTGTTACTGACAAACAGGAGTAACCAGTATGTCAGTAAGCTTTTAAAATTGCACCTGCCATTGCTCTCACATGTGAAAATTAATTGCGTAAATAGTTTATCGCTTTAATAGTTTTTGTTATGTGGAGGGAGAAGGTACTGTAGGTTTTACTTGCATTTTCCTGTCTCTCATATGTACTTTTGACTGAACAACTAAAGGAAGTAAAAGAAATGTGAAGATGTTCTTCCTCATAAGTCAGACCCTGATGTTGCATGAGACAAAACAGACAGTAGAATTACTGGAAAATCTTAGATTTAAAGATTTTTCTGCCCCTGCAGCTTATTGCCTAGTTCCAATTTCAGACACCTTTCTTCTACAAGTATTACATTTTTTGCCATAAAACCACTTATTTGGGGATGGAGTCTAAAATTTAGATGTTGGGATGGATATCCTACTATTTTTCATGTATCATCTTTGCAGTCCTAGTGATGTATAGCTGAATAGCATTTTCCAGGGAAGAAGACTTGATTGACTTTACTCTGGAAATGAACAAGCTTGAGAATCCTCCTTCGTACTCCAACAACCAGAGTAAAATACATTTCTACAAGGAAATCTTGCCTGGAGACTGGGTTGGAGGTTGTAGAGAGCAGGGAACATGTTCACAATAGTTTAGACACTAATGCTGGTTATTTGTTTTCCCCTTCATGGTTATTTCTCTTTTGGCTTGTTTTGTGGATATGGCAAATAAACAAAACTAGTTGTGATTTAAGGCTGGTGGGCATGTCAGCACCAGATAGATCCTCTCTGCCTGGCCCCTGGTGGGCTGGGCAAGACAGTCACAAGAAAATGAGAAAGCTGAAGACAGCAAAAGCTGCATGCACAAGCAAAGCAAAATAAGGAATTCTCATCCTCCTTGCCATCAGCAGGTATTCATCACCTGCAAGAAGTAGGGCTCCTTCACATGTAGTGGTTTCTTGGGAAGACAAATGCCATCACTCCAAATGTCCCTTTATGTGGTATGGGATATCGCTTCGGCCAGTTAGGATCAGCTGTCCTGACTGTGTCCCCTCTCAACCCTCTCACTGCAACAGTGGTATTGTAAGCAGGGAGGGCTTTGGCTCTGTGTAACCACTGCTCAGCAACTGCTAAAACATCCATATGTTTTCAGTGCTGATTTGCTTACAAATTCAAAGCATAAGTCCATATAAGCTACTTGCAAGAAAGCCAGAATCAGTGCAAATTACGCCCACAAGCCCACACCCTATCTCCAGTGTGACTGGAGATATGAACAGTGGACTGTTCATATCGTGCTCAGGTCCCATGTTATCCAATACATCCTTATTATCCTCACCACCTACACACCACTTCCTGTCTTTTGATGTATGCACAGATCCATCATGTACGGACCACCCATGTAAAATTCCCACAAATGTTCACTGAGTTCATTCAGTCCATGACTTGGAGCTCAGTCTGTTCTGGTGATTGCTCAGGACAGAGAGGGGCTGTGTTGTGGGGAGTTACTGGGCACAGAAGCCAGCTCAGGTCAGGTCACAGCTGCACTTGAGCTGTCTTGCGTGAGGCTCGTCCACTGCTGGTTAAAGTAGGTCCTTTTGTAGGAATTCCTGTAGCATAAAATGCAAATCACTGATTACAACAAATTAAAGGTGTTCCCATTAATTCTCCACCCCCATCCCTTTGGGCTAGGCCATAGGATCTGATACTGCAGTGGACTTCTCTCCTTGCCCCTCTCCCATGCGAGGTCCCTGCTGTGGGATATGGGATATAATCCTTCAAGAACTGATAAAATGTGAGTTCTCTGCTTAGCTAGTCTTTCCAGATGAGACTTCTCCAGTGTGAGCCCCCTGCAGGGCCACTGCTTCTAATGGGTCTCATGAGTTGGTGATTTAGATTGTTTAATGAACCACTGTCAAAGATTTTTAGCAAAAGCGTTATTAATAAGATGTTGTAAAACTGTGAAGTACAGTTCGGTGCCGAAGTTCACTCTATTACTGTGTGGCCCAATCATTTGAACAATGACTGAAAATTACCAGGCACAAATCAAAGTTACCGTTCTACCGAGGCTATATGCCATATCAGTCACTTAAAAAAGACCTACCTTTGGTAAAATGGTCTCTCAGCTTCAAGGAGCAGCCTTGAGAGGCCACCCAGCTGCAGGGGAGGTCACTTCCATGCTGCCTGGCAGGGAGACCTCAAAGAAGGCTCACTTAGGCTGTCATATTTATGGAATAACATGGTTTGCTCATAGTCAAATTATACACAATGGGAAAAGTATGCACGAGACTCCTTGTGCCTGTAACTTCCTTTGTTCCATGACAAATGATCCTTGGAAAAGCCACTTACTATTCGTTTTTTAATCGCATGATCAGTGTTCCAAGCTCATGAGCATGGATGCTCACTGGGTCACTCTGCTCCTTTGTGGGTTTTCAGAAAACGGATAAAACTGGAATTCTTTGGCCCATTAGTGGTTCAGATCTTTATCTTCTCTGGAACCTGTACTGTTTGGCTACAGGGACATGTGCATCTGTCACAATGGGTACCTGTCTACAGGCCACAGCACCTGCCAAGAGCTGGCTATGCTGTGGGGTTTCCATAGCCTGAAGCTTCCTTTAGATCACAGTCACCTACTCCAGTGTGGAGTCCCTTTTCCTGACTTCTGCCATGGCATGGGATGTTTTGTACATAGCAGTGGAGCATAATATGTTCTCAGCACTTCTTTCTTGCACTGGTTTTCATTTCTGGTTTTCTTTCCCTTATTCTTCCTTTCTGGTATGCTTAGTTTTTCTTCCATTTTCTCCTGTGAACACTTGTTTTCCCATGTGTTATGGTGCCTTGGGCTTCTTCTTGATTATCCATTTATGTCCTAGTGTATGTACTGTACCTATATTTAGGCACTACATAGAAAAACCTAGTGCTGTTATAATCACAGGCAATTGTGTTGTATTTACCTTTATACTTTTTAAAAATTCCACATAATGTTAAGACTTGTTCTGCTGAAATACTGTTCTGTTTTATTGTGTCCAGTTACCTTAGTATTAGCATTTTTATATTTTGTGATACTGAAAATCTGTATCTCTAAAGGTGCTAGATTTCTGGCATTATTTTGATGTTTACAGAATTCTTTCTTTTACTCTTATGGATTTTGAAGTTTTGAAAACAATGCATTTCACTAGTCAAAAGTGTGTCATAAAAAGGCCTGTAATAGTTAAGGATTCATTTATCTGCTTTTAGCATGGCTCTTATGTTGCTTAATTGTTAACAAATACTAAATTGACTTGGATTCATTGACTTGGTTTTCATCTTCCACTCTCCTCATTATCTCTTTCCTTAATTAAGAGGTGTTTTCTGTACCATGTGGAGCAAGGAAAGACTACATTACTTTTGTAATGAACTCTAAGAAACTTCTGTTGACTTACTTTCATTAATTGAAATGGCTCATAACTTCTATGAAGCTACAGTGCTGTAAATCTCAGTTTAACTGCATGACATATTCTGGATATATAGGAAGATGTTCCATATTTTTACCTGGAATTACTTAAAAGGGGCATACAATCAAAGGGGTTAGAAAAAAGTTCTTCATTTTTCTTTTTTTTCTTGTAGCCATATATTTGTTACCTAAAGAAGGCTTATTGAGGCAAGTTTTGGCAGGGGGTGTGTCTGGAGTTGGGGGACATTGTCATGAATAGTATTTGAATTGACAGGTCATTCCAGCATCCTACTGAGCAAATAGAAACTGTGGAAGTAATCACTCCAACATTCTCATAAGAATCTTGTACTGAACCAGGAATCACCATTTGCAGAACAACAGGCATAAAGGTGCATTACAACTGCATGTCCAAGGAGAGCTAGAAGCTTGCTAGCATTGGCAGTGTTCCTGTCCCTGCTGCTGTCCTGACTGCTAGCTACACATTGCTGTTTCTTTCTTTTTTTTTTTTTTTCTGTGCTTATCTTCATCTAGTACCTTTGACAGCTGCTCCAACTCAGTAATCTGACGAAAAAACCTAGCCTGTCCCTGCAGTGGGAAGTTCAAGAAGTTCAAGAAACTTTTGGATAATGCTCTCAGGCCCGTGGTGTGACTCTTGAGGCTGTACTGTGCAGAGCTAGGAGTTGGACTCGGTGATCCTTGTGGGGCCCTTTCCAGCTCAGGATATTCTATTTTTTGATTTATTACCAATTAAACAGAGTAGAATACTGAGAAATAAGAACACATTTACAACCAGCTTCCCTCAGCCCAAGCTTCACTCTCAATTCCTCTCATTTTCTGAGCTGTGCAGGGGAATAGGGAATGAGAGTTGCAGTCAGTTCATAATGCTTTCTTTGTGCTCCAGAGTGGGGTCTCTCCTGTGTGAAACAGTCCTCCATGAACTGTTCCAACATTGGTTCTCTTCACAGGTTTGGTTCTTTGAGAACAGACTGCTCTAGTGTAAATGCCCCATGGGCTGCAGCTCCTGCCAGGAGCCTTCTCCAGCTTGGACTTTTCAGGGACTGCAGCTTTCCTTCAGGGTACATCCGCCAGCTCTGGCATGGACTCTGTGGGCTGCAGGTGGATCTCTGGTGCCTGGAGCACCTCCTTCTCCTCCTTCCTCAATGACTTTGGGGTCTGCAGAGTTGTTTCTCTTAGTTATTCTCACCCCTCTCAGCTGCTGTGCAGTGTTCTTTACGCTTTCCTGAATACCATACAGCAGAGGCAGCAGCAGGTCCATCTCGGAGCTGACTGGAGCTGGCTCTGTCTGACACGGGGACAGCTCCTGGTGTCCCTCACAGAGCCCTGCAGCTGAGCCCACTCTAATTCAGTGTCCTTCTTAGCGAAAGAGCATGCAGTGAATTTAATTCATAGTTCACATGTAATGCATAATTGGACTTAAGTATTTGAAATGATCTCTCATCTGCTTTATCCTTGGAGGCTAATCCTAACTTGATAAAACATTCTCCCTTTAATATTTTCTATTTTTGCATAACAAAGGGCATTTCTTTGAACCTTTATTTTTATTACATTGTGCTACTGATAGTGATCTGGATATTAAATAAAAGCAGAGGCATCTTACATGTTTTCACTTTTAAGCAAGTAGTTAGTACCATCCAGCTTGTTCATTTTTTCATTATATGAAATTAGCAGTTTGCTGAGATGTTGTGTTTCTATAAAAACTGTTGATCTTTCTTGACAAGAGAATTTTGCCTGTTTTGATACCTGGTCAAAGCAGAAGCATTAGAAGGTGATTTATTGTGAATAAAATGCTTTTCAAATGCTATTAAAATGCAGAGTGGGAGAACCAACACATGCTGTCTTGTCTTCAGACTTCTGAAACATATCTGTGACTCCCAAGAGACGATCGGGAGTGTTTCAAGTAGTTTCAGGCTGTAAAAGTGAATTTCTTCTTGAAGTCTCGTGTTTTACTAATTCAAGCACAATTGTATTAATATGAACAGGAAAGAATTGTTTTTTGTGGTTTGCTTACATATTTCTGTTTTGTCAACCACAGTACGATTCCTTGTTCTTAAACAAGTTTATGCCAAATAGTTTACAGTATGGTGACGGAGAAAATGAGTAAAAAATCCTACCTTGAACTGTATATCATCTTTTGAAAAATTCTAGCTTAGGATTCCGAAACTGATGTAAGTTTCCAGAATTTCCAAGAATGTTAATTTTTTTTTTTGGTTTGAAACACTCTGGCAAGTGTCTCTAGATTGTGCAATATTAGAATTCCTTCTTTTTCAGTTATTTCTTTGTCTCACACCTGAGTGCGCATTGTGTTGAGGACTGGCATTTGTTGTATTTACTTTAGGAATGGAAGGAAAATGTGACTGGGAAGGTAGTCCTAGGACAGCTTTACTTGTTGGCAAATAACCAAGTCTTAAGCAGAGGCTGCTCAATAAGATCACATTGTGAAGTAGTAGTTAAATCTTTTCTGCACCTTTTTTTTCTTACACGTTTTCTTCTGTTTCCACAGAGTTCTCACAGAGTGTTAAAAATGTAACAATTCTAGAAGTTTATCTGACATAATCAAATCTGCTTAAACTTTTAAGTTTGCCCCTTCTGTCCCAGTCTGGGAGATGCTGAGGGTGACCACTGGGTGTAGAGGTTGGTGACAGCAATTCTGACACCTTGAGTTGTGGTTTTTTTGCTTCCTTTAGTTTTTCTGTGTTTTCTCATGCATTTCCTGAGGCTCAAAAAAAAAAAAAATCTGAGGCTGGTTTTAGTTTCTACATATTCTATAAACTTTTGCCCTGTCCCCCAGAAATAATATCCTTGTTTTTTCTTTGCATAAACATATATAATAATCTATTTGCTTGCATCCTTCTGTTTTGTGTTTTCCATAACTACTATTGATGTATGAGTTGCCTACTAAATACAATTGAATGCTTCCTTTATTGTTTAATGAATAGGGTTTGCTTATGACTTGGGGCCATAGGGTTTATGATTTTCTCCCATTATAGCAGTTAGGAAACTGCATGTTGTGTCGTGAACATGTTGGTCTCCAAAAGGGAAGAGTGTAAAGAGTTCTTCATCCTTCATTTCTTTGCTATGTTAATTTAAAAAAACAACAAAAAAATCTGTCTAGTGGATAAAACTTACCATACTTACTGAATTGACAGAGCATTTGAAGGATTTTACTTTCTTGTTTTTCTTGGTACAGATTGTCTATCTTAAGATAGTAAGTAGAACTTGCTTTCCCAGCAGGAAATGCATAAAAATGCTTCATGGATCATCAGAATCTCTCAAAATAAGCTTAGATTCTGGTATTGAACATCTTTCATACGTTGTTTTGCCCTTATAAACAATCCTTCTAAGGTGAGCTTAATATTAATTACCACTTTATTCTTCTAGTTAAATGAGAAAGAAATACACATTGTCTAATTTCAACATATTTGGAAAGCTGTCAAAGAGTAAGAATGTTTAGAATGTTACAGTGAATCCAGTTTCACTGCTGTAATGCATACAAGAAAATTGAAATTGCAGTCCTTTATTTAATGCATTAATATTGTTCTTCCTGTGATGGACTGAGCAATAGGTTTCTCTGTGAAATATTTCTTTTAAAAATAGGCATCATACTTATCTTCAGCAGAACAAATTTTGGAGAAGGTTCATTTAAACAACATTAAGAGCAGTCATATTTCTCTTTTTTTATTATTCCTTTGGTATTCATATCTGAGGTTTTTGTTGGTAGCAGAAGATAGGAATTCGCACAATATAACTTAAACCAAGAGGCAAGCCGTATTTGAAAAGTTACCATTTTCATTTTTGAAAAATATGTTTAGTACTACACCAAATCCAGTATGGGATCCAGCCCAGTCCTTTACTGCTGGCCTTCTGTCACCTTTTCTGTTGTGATAGAAGGCCAGCATTTGCCTGCTGGCACACTGACCAGTTGATCTGAGGGAAAATTAATACACTGCTGGGGTGGGCAGGGAGGAGGGCATCATCTTTCTGAAGAGATGCAGAGCAAGAAGAGAAAAATACAAGGCAGCCAGCAGTTACAATGGGTGATTGGAGGTGCTTTTCCATGGGGCAGTCTTGTACTATAGAGGGTTGTTGTGACCCAAGGGCAGGACCCAGCACTTGGCCTTGTTGAACCCCATCCAACTGGCTTCAGCCCATTGATTCATCCTGTCCAGAAGCTTCCTGCCCTCCAGATCAACACTCCCACCCAGCTTCATGTCATCTGTGAACTGACTTAGGGGGCACTTGATCCCCTGGCCCAGATCACTGATAAAGATGTTGAATAAGTTTGCACCTGGCTTCATCCTCTTTGCGCCCTTGTTTCATATATTTCTGTACCTTGATGAGATCTCCCTGAGCCTTCTCTTCTTGGGGTTGAACTGCCCCCGCTCTCTCAGCCTGTCCTGGTAGGGGAGATACTCCGGTGTCTTCAGCATCTTCATGGTACTTGCTTGGACTCGTTTCAGTGTGTCCATGTCTCTGTCACCCTGGGGAGCCCAGCAGAGGACACAGCCCTGCATGTGTGGCTTCACCAGCACCGAGGGGAAGGATCCCCCCTGTCATGTGCTGGCCAGGCTTGGCTCGTGTAGCCAAAGGAATGTTAGTCCTTCTGGTGGGTCAGCCTTGGCTAAGCACCAGGCACCCATCCCAAACCATTCAGTCACTCCCTTCCTGAGCTGGACAGGGGAGAGAAAATACAGTGAGAGGCTCATGGGTCAAGATAAGGACATTTCTCCTGCCTGTCAAGATCCTTCTGCATAGCAGCACAATGCTCTGATGTATTAGTCACTTGTCCCAGTCCAGTGTCATGTGCATTATACATCTCCTCCCAACCCCTAGATATGTTCTGTGAGATATTTTTATTGATGCTGACGATCAAAAGGTTGTCTAATTTGATGGCTTCTTGCAAAATGTGTTTTCCTGTGAATCTGTGTCCTAGGTGGCTGCATTTAGTGCATTAATTAATCCCTAAGCAGATCCCACAACATGTTGATTATCCTGTGTTATTAGAAGCAAAGTGTTCCAACTTGGAGGCCTAGCTGCAGTTCATTTGTTGAACTGGCTATTGTTTGTGTACTCAGTTGCTGTAAAGCTTAAAATTTTGTGTAAGACAAAATGTGAATTTAGCTTTAGCTGGAGACAGAACACAAGGAATCCTTGCTCATTTCCATTACTTCAGCGCATAAGAAACAAAACCAGAGATTCATGTATGAGAAATTACCATCTGTGATAGACTTGGATATTAATCCCCATGAATTATGATCATCTTCTAATTTCCCTTTTCTTTGAAGGTAGTAGGGGTTGAGGGTGTGGTTTCTGCTTCTGGCTTGTTTTCTTGGTACTGTATATAAAATGTTCTAGTGACTAAACAGAAAATAAGAGAATACTATAATGTGCTTAAGCTTGTGGTTAATACAGAACTTTTTTCATGTAGCTGTTTTTTGGAAGTTAATTGTTATTCTTTTAAAAGACACACTTCTAATTTGTATAATGTCACACTGATATATTGTTACTCTCTTTTTCATCCTGTTTTGAATTCCAGCTTCTTGCCTGCCTCTTCTCCCCTGCTTCTCCTCCCCCCGCCCCCATTCAGTCTTTGTGCTAGTTGCTTTAGGCTGTTTTTTTTTTTTCTTTACTCCCTTGTTTTTTGCTTTGTTTGGGTGGAGCATGTGGGATAAAATAACATGTTCTTATTGCCCAATCTAATTTTCATCTCCCTTTCTCTACTTTCACTGTAGTCTTTGTCATTAATTATGTCTTTTTACTTTATTACTTCCGTTCCCTTGGGATCTCTTAGCCCAAATTGAAAGCGTAACAGTGGTATCTAGATGTCCACATAATGAATCTTAATTATGTAATCTTATTACTGAATCTCTCATCTTCACTTTTTTCTCTCATCTCATATTTTTCTGTAGTGCATCATACCTAAAATTACATTGGAATAACTTCAGGATAGTGCTGCCTGCTTAAATTTTTTCCTCTCCTTTCCTTCCAAATGTAAAATTTCATTGTGCAGGGATCTAATCTGAAGTATTAAGTACATTAAACCTCATATTTCATATTCATCCAGTTGATAAACCTTAAAAAGCACTTGGGGATGAAATTGGACCATTTTTAAGGAGAATATACAGATGTGTGTTTATCTCACTACTGCTTAATTTCTTTCTTTTTTTAGACTATTCCAAATTATTGCCTTACCCCCTACCTCCTGTGACCAGCCACAAATTTTCACATATTCTCTTAACATTAGGATGTGTTCTGGTGATTTTTGCTATTACCATGCTTAACTTGTAGTGAGAATTGAAAGCTCCTATAAAGAAGCCCTTGGATTTCAGATGATCAGGGGCTATTGGTCTGGTTTTTTAGTTCCTTTTGTTTCTTTTATATTAAATAAATTTCCTTTATTAAATTTTATACCATGTAGATGTTTGTAACAGACTTGATGTAACAAATCTCAGACTTGGTGAAGCTGGCATAAACTAAGAATTTGTTCTTATTTCTAGTTATTGGAACATATATTTTCATATTAAAAAAAACATAGAATATTGGAGTTCTGTATATGTTACAACTCACTGTATTCTTCCTGTCCCTGTTCTTCAGATTTCTTGCTTGTCAGGTGCATTTCCACTATGGTATGGGAAAAAAAGACAGAATTTCTTGGGTAATACAAGTAAAGAAAGGTAGTAGAACTTCTGGTCAGGTAGTTTACAAAGACACTGAACAGTTACTGTTGTGTAGTTATTCCTTACAGTGAAAGTAGTGAAGCTTTTTGTTATTGTAGTTAACTTATGTGTAGCATATGTGCATGTCACACTTGTCTTTTTTGTTAGTTTTTAAATGATTTTTGGTCTTTGTCACATCACAGCCCTTTATATGTGTTGCAGATTTGTATAGTTCACCAGTGAAAACTATTTAGATCACTGCTTCTAATAAAGAAGTGGAGACATGAAAATTTACATTAAAAAGTGAATTAAGATTATATCATTACTTGCCTGAATGGTTTTGGACAGTCTTGGCATATTTTTGGCAAGCTGACAACTAATGTGTTTATTTTCAGTTGTTTGTGACTAAATCTTTTTTGCCATCCTTCAGTGAATAAAATTTGCAAGTTTAATGTTGATTAACATAATCAGATTTTTAAATCTTGCAAATAGTCCAGAGCAAACCTAGTATAGCTGTTTTAATAACAGGCAGTGACTGTTTAGCTAGTATGGCTTCTTAGTTTGTGCTTAAGCACTTTTGATTTATAAGAAGCCTTTTTGGTACTTGTGCCCTGAAATGGGAGTGATTTCTTTTTTTTTTTTTTTTAATACGTGGATTTTCATTGGTTTCATGTCAAAATCCTTATTTTCTATTTCATCCTTGTGAAAGTATTTTGACTATGTCTTCCAGGGGCTGGAAGATATTTAAATTTGAGTGTTTTTTTTAATATCAGTATTTATACTGATCTAGGATACACTATTTAGTATATTCTATTTATACTAATTTAAAATAACTACTACATAGTACAGCTAAAAGATTTTGATTATGACTGGAAACTTTCCTTCTGCCAAAACTGGAATTCTCAAAAAATAAAAGAATACTAATATATATATCTTCAGTAAGATATGGTGTAATTTTCTAGCATAATTATTAAGAATACTAGAATTTTGAAATGAAATACCGTGTATATTAAAATGGAAGTAAGAATGGTTGAAGGTAAATAAGGGGGAGACTAATGGTTTATGCTGACATACCCTCAGTATATGAAAGGACAGAAAACTACTCAACTAATATAAAGCAGTCTGGTGTCAACAGTTCTGGTTTCTGTATTTCCAAAAATAATTTTTAAGTATCTGTTTCCTGAAATGGATATAAAAAGTAGCTAAAGTACATAAAAAAAAGATACTAATTAATGGTTTATTACAGGTTGAATTAAAAGTAAAATATTCTCCCCATCTACAATATGTGCAAAAACTTTTGGTGTTAATAAAATTTATGAACCTTGATTCCTGCTATGTCAAGTTGGTGCTTTTTTTTCCCTGCTTGTAGAACACATTATACTAGTGTTTACACATGTGAAATACTCCATACTTTGCATTTTACTTATTGAGGAGGTTTTTTATATTTCTTCCCATCTTGTAAAATATGTTTGAGAGTACATCTTGTATATCAAAATGAAATTTTTTTTGTTTCTGATTCTGTGTGCAGGGAAGGTAGGAACCAATGCAGTCTTTACTGGGTTGGGCTAAAGCTCATGAAGCAACTTACTAAAGTATTAAAATGCCTCAACAGCGATTTGCTGAGAATGCTCTAATGTGTTAGTCATCCTTAAGCTCCTTCTATTTTTACAGGTTCTGAAGGATGACTGATGCTGGTTTCTGTGATGCTGCCTGAAGTCTCCAGCGCTGTGGATTGACACGTAACGTGCAGATTTAACTGCACAACCTGGGCAGAAAGCAACAGAAGTGCTAGTCCTCTCCAGCTCCTTAAGTGGACAGAAGTACAGTGTCATCTGTCTGCAGGGGAAGATTCTTCAACAGCTTTTTATAGCTAATAAAAAAGACAACATAGTATCATCCACCTTCCTGATTTATAGTGCATCGTCTTCCAAGACAGATGGTCTGTCAGAAGCTGGAGGATGCCTGCAGAGCACATAATAATGAAGTAGTGAAATGATACTGCTGCTGCTGCTACCTGATTGTCAAGATCACAGCTGATAGAACTGAACTGCCCTTTTCCTGCTTGCTTAATCAGGCCAGAAATAGCAGGGTGGACATGGCTGGCTTCGTTCACAACCTGCTAATACTGCTGCTTCTGCTTCAAAACATCTGTTTGGGTTTCAGAGGCCCACTTTCAGTCTTCAAGAGGTGGGTTATGCAGGGAAACATTATGTGTTGAATGCATGCAGTCAAAATATTACAAAACTATGAAAAAGCATGTCTTAGATAAAAACGTGTTACGGTATTTGTTCAGTTTTGATCATTGCTCTGAATTTTCTTTCTGCACTTTTGAAATGGCACTGTTGTCCTGCTGAAGACAGAAATTCATGTTTTATCCATAGGGTTGCTCATTAAAGGTGATACAAAGAGAGAAGGATAAAATGGCAATTAATACAACTCTTTTTAGTTAACACTACAGCTGTATTTGAGGCTACACAGGGAATAAATATATTTCAGATGTTAGAGTTAGCTTGCAGGATAATATGATGTTTTAACAAGAAAACATCAACTAAGCTGAACAGTCCTGAGAAATTTAGGGGTTGTTTGAATTCAGAATTACAGAGGTAAACTTGCGTGTAGAGGGGACAAGAGAAGTAGCCTCTTAGCTCCTGAAAACAGGATTTTACTGTTACTGAGACTGGGTAGCATGTCACATGAATATACATAGTCAAAACTTTTATCAGCGTTGCATTAATGTTTCTCTTGCCTTACCATTCAGTTCTCTATAGTGATTTACATTTTTCTTAAAAATCATTTTTATGTTGCATTCAATACAGAATTTGATATTCATTTGATGTTGCCAAGTTTACTGTTTTACTTTGCTACTTGTAGTAGCATAGAAGTTGCTATAAATGCCATCGTGTTTGAATTAAAAGTTGTCCCTTTGCATGTAATTTAAATTTAATCAGTATAGAATTATAAATCATGGTCTCAAGAATCCCCCCAAAACTGTTGTGAATTATTAATAGTACTTGACATATTGTAGTGAACTAATTCTCTATCTGGATATCCATGTGTCTCAGACAATTATTAGGAAGAGATAATGGGTTACGTTTTCAGCTAACATTTCCCAAACTACTTATCTGATTGCTCAGATCAGGAACTACTTCAGTACGTACTGTGTAACTAAGATGTTTTCCTCAGGTCGTAAAATTTTGGAGTGAAATTTTCAGGTCACTCCTGGAACTACTCAGCATTGTCTAACTTCTTTACTAGTTCTGTAAAGACCCTTCTTTTAAGAAAGACGTAACAAAAATCAATACTTTAAAAAAAAAATTCTTCTTTTTCAGATATAAAGATAGTAGCACATCTCTTTCCAGTGAATGCCTTGGAAGTGACCAGCCAGTGATTTCCTTTGGTCTGTCAGATTTTGCACTGGACATTCGCATGCCTGCGGTGACACCTAAGCAGGTGAGACAGTTGCACTTTTTGCCACTTCCTCTTCTTCAATAAGCTAGGAAAACAAAGCCTTCCCTACAGTATCACTCAAATAAAATCAAGGTAACTCTTATAGATACATATCTATGCGTACTTTTCAGATAAAAGTAGGCAACAAAAAAAGTTGCCTCAAATGAGAGGAAAATCTCTTCACTGAATTAATTTTATTTGTAAAATGTTGGTTTCATAAACTGAATTGCTGAAGTTCTATAATGTGAAATATTTCTAGCTGTACTAGTAAGACATGCAGTTGCAGTTTACATCAAATCTCAGATGATGCATCAGTGAATCTAATTATAGTAAACTGTACTTTGCTGCAACTTTGGCAAGCTGAGAGAAAACAACCAAAAAGCATTTTAAAAGGGGTTGTACTTCTGACCCAGTATTTTTAATTCTCAAAATACTCTGTGAAAGCTACTATAAAGAAGTTGTTATTCAATACTCTTTAAGGTATGAAGTGTATTATATTCTACTGACCCAAGTGAGTAGAAGTGAAGACAGTTAAGATTTTTAAACTTAGCATTAACATTTTTAAGATTCACATAAAAGTATTGAGATTCCACTGTCATTTTCACATCTAATTTCATTAAGCAAGATAAAGAATGATTTTTTTTTTCTTTTTGCAGTAAGCTATTGCAGAGAATGATATATATCATTAAGAGGTCTACATCTCTTTTAGAGGGCAGCAGATGCTTGAGAAGAGCAGTATGTTGTGCTGCAGTAGTTGATGACTCATTGTTGCAGATAGCACTTTTTAAAGGAGTGAAGGGAAAATGAGGTTTTCAAGTTATTGGGGAAAACCCCTCTGGAACATGTAATTTAAAGCAAGAGGTGTTATTTCAGCAAGTGCAAAACAGAAATACGGTTTCTACTAGATCTTCTCTGCAGAAAAATATTAAACTTCTCCATCAGGAGGAGTGAAAAGTACTCTCAGTTCATCCAGGTGCACATTTATAATTATGTTTTATTGATTTTACCAGAGGAGCCATCAGTTGAACAGCTAGGAAACACATACAGAGAGATCAGTCTGTTCAGATTCCTATTTAAAAAAAGCTTGTCTTTGTGTCAAGGGTGGGGGAAAGGTTGCCAAAAACCCTGCATTTTTTAAATGAGTTACTGAGCATGTTGAAGGGGTGGGAGGGCCAGGATTTGTCTTACAGTTCATAACTGCAGTTGTTCAATGGGTGCATGAATGTCAACCAACCCCTTATTGGCTTAGGAGTGCTCTGTGTGTACCTGAGTTGTGCATTGTTTTGGCACAGGTAATACACATGAGCATTCATTGGAAACTGTTTGATTTCTACTGCACTGCGAAGCATTGCTGCCACTGGCTTTCAATACTTGAATTTAAGGTCCTAAATTAGGCTGTGCTTTTTTTTAAAAAAAAAATTATCTTCTTCTGAACCCAGGTTAGATAGAAAACATATTTCCTTTTCTGTTTACAGAAGGCTTTAATATGTTAACTGTGTAAATGCATGCAACCACAGTACACAAAGGCATTCACATCAGTCGTATCAGTTAACCTCCATTCAGTCATCCCATTTTCTTGCAAAAACATCAAAAATGATTTATCTATGCAAATCACTGCTCTGTGTCATCATATATTGTTATCACCATTGTACCTTCCTTTTCTATTGCATTTGCACCTGTCCACAGAGTCTTCTTTTAAATTAACTTTGAAGTTATTCATTGCAGGAATTTTATCTTTATCTGTTTAGATGTCCTTATGAAAGTGAAGGCCTGTCAGGTTTTGAGTTCATGGGTGTAGTGAAATTCCAGTAGGTGATACATTTCCTTTCCTAAACAGCCTTAAAAGTTGGGAAAAAAATGTTTAAGAAAAAAGAGGTTTAAAATAGTTAATAGTATACATACCAACCTAATAGCCACTTTGATAACCTTGTAGCCTGATCTGTTACATGTAAATAAATTGTGGCAATGAATTTATTTCTTATACTAGTAAACCAGATAACATACATTGTATTTGCCCGAGTAGGTCAGTAAAGTACCTGACACTTTTTCTAGATGGTCCTATTGTATATATTCATTTGTTCGGTATTCCCACATTTATTTTCAGAAAGTGTAGGGAATTTTGATGCTTTGTTTCTATTCTTTAAATTTTAAATTTTCCCAATTTAAAGGTAATTTTTGTTCTCTTTTCTTTTAACAGTCTGATACCTACCTCTGCATGTCAGTACCCCTGCCAGTGGATGATGAAGCATATGTAGGTGAGTATTGGTTAACTGAAAGAACTTAAGCCATTTTGAAGAACCTCAACATTTTCTTTTATCTCTTTGACTCATATTAACTTAATTTTTGGACGTCAGAGTTTCCAAAATGCATTTGTCATGTCTAATGTGGAAACAAACCAGAGGGAGCTACTTAGAGTCAAGATAAAATGGTATCTGAGGAGATGCATGAGTAATAGCAGTTAAGGAACTGCATGCAGATGCCTCTGGCAGTCAGCACCAAACAGTCCATTTGTAAAGTATTGGTTTTCTGTCTCTGGCTGGATACTTAATTCTGCACTGCTGAGCAGACTGTATATTTACCTCCTGGTACAGATTGTAAATCCTTTGCACTTACAGTCAGTGTTGGCTGCTGAAAGATTTTCCTTGGAGGAGAAACCAAACCCTCTCCCTCTCTTTTTTTTTTTTTAATGGCATGGCATGAATAAGATGGCAGACAAGTAGAAGGAAATACTGTAATGCATTACAAATGCTGTCATCAGAAAGATCAGTAGAAGAACACCATCTGTTCAGAAAGTCTTTGAAGTAGTTAAAATTTTATTGTGCCTTGCCATGAACATACAGTTGTTCAGATAGAGAGAAGGCTTATTAGTTTGGCTGGAGATAGTTTTGCTTTCAGAACATACTATAAACTGTACAAAAGGAAACAATATTTTCCTTTCTTTACACTTTTGTTGCATTTTAGCATACCTGCACTTAATGAAAGTATGGTGGGAATCCCATGTAGTTTTTGATGTAGTGTATTATGAGATAGTTGTTCCATGTGGATTTTCTTGTGGAAATTCCTCAGAAGATAGAATATTGTGTTTTGATTTTCATGTTGTATTACAGTAACTAAGAAAAATGATTACATTTTTTTCAGTGCTTTCTCTATATATCTGTGTTATAAAGAGGTGAGAATCTGAGCTCACATTTTGGTTGTATGACCCCAAAAGGAAAAATGAACATAGAAGGAAGGGAGTGAGTGTTCACTCTTGAATAAAGTATGCTTTCTGTGCTGTGTTTCCAATAGTCTCTTCTGCTTCTGTTCATTCATAGAAAGGCAATGCTACTAACTTCCTCCTTAAGCTGCTTTTATTTAGTGTTTCACTGAGTTGAAAATTTCCATAGCTTAATTCATTATTAGGTTGCTGCACATCTAGTTCTGTTGTTTATGTTAAAGGAATATAAACTACTTTTGATGGTGTGTATGCTTAAAAGGACATACTGAAAGAATTTCCTTAGAAGTTATGCAAAGTCTCAGTGCAAGTCATGCAATGCAACCCATTTTATTTTTTGTGCAGACCTAAAATTTTATATATTCTTCACCTGATTTTTACAGGATATGGTGACCTTTCTAGTGATCACTACTCCTGAGTGCCTGTCATTACAAAGCAGAATAAGGTCTCTGGATAGAGAAACCATTCTAGTTGTCTTGTAGACCTTTGAAGAGCAAGAGGAACTTCATGATCAATCTGTAAAAAAACCTTGTGTGTGAACATAAAGGGTTCCCGTGATACCATTCCTTACAAACTCATATTTTTGTGTGCTTTAAAAGTAGGGGTTTTTTCCCATTTTGTCACTTCCACATGAAAGGAATAGGCATATGGGCAGCCTGAAGCATGTGATCATTCCATTCTGCTTCACTGGAAAGTGTTCCTCATGGAAGAGGCTCAGATTGGAGTCTTCATAATCTACAGAAGTTACCTGATCATTAGAAAGAGTAGACTCAACCATATCCAGCTGTAGAAAGTAGAAATAATGTAGAATGACCTACCTTATAAAGTATCTAAATAGAAAACGAAATCTTTTCAGGAAAGAGGTTTTCACAATAGCCATCATCACATAAGAAATCAGCTGCTCAGTGAAGTTTTTCCTTAACTACTTTGAATACTGTTACATATTGTGAAGCTATTAACTTGGATACGTGTATTTTGTGTTGCTTAAATAAGCACAGAAGATTGGCACACAGAGAATGTTTATTCCTTTTGAAAGGATAGAGTCTATATTTTTATGGTTGAAGTTGGATCTGCCTTCATTGCATTGCCAATAAATAGTGTAATTAACTTTCCTTAAAACATACTGTTTTGCTTTGTGACAAAAACAACGGAAAACTAGCATATGAACTGTCACTGGGTTGCTGTCTAGTGATGTATTGAGAAGACTGTGTGTGTTCTAAAGAGCTTCAAAATGAGGATGTGTGAATACACATAACTGAAAAAATAAACTGGATTCCTGAGACATTTTGATGGTAAAGCTGCATGTTCTGCCTTCTATTTATTTGCTAAGTAAATGCCTTGTGCTTTGTTTCCTTTTATGGTTTAAGTAGACATTTTTATGACCAAGTATCTTTACAGTTTCACCAAGACTTGCTAATTCATTCCTTTTTTTATCTTTGCTGTCTTATTTTTACCCTTTTTTCTTCCTTCCTCTGAGACACTGTGGAAGAAGAAGCTCTATTATGGAACCTGCAGCAAGATATTTTTGTTGCATATTGGTGAAAATAAAAGCCATGGAAGAGAGAGCTTCTTTTTTTAGTGTTATATGTGGGCAGTACTTCATTTGTTAATAAGTAGAAATTTTTTTGTAACATTTTTTCAGTATTTTTATTAAATTTGTATTTAAGGACTTTGAATTCAGACTTTAACATTGCTGTTTCTCTAAAGAAAACTAGTAAACATTCGTGCTTGCACAGGGACAGTGGTTATAACTTTGTACTTCAAAACTGTGAATTCTGGTACAGCATCCCTCCAAACTTACTCAGAGTCAGTTCTCAGACATTATCAGAAGAAGGAATTGATCACACTTAATGAAATTTTGCCAGGTAGAAGGAGAGTTAGAGAAGGTTTTGCTCTATGGATCCTTTTCAGGCATGCATCTGTATATTTTTGCTGATGCTGTTTTCTGTATGATGTTCTTTAGTGGAGGGTCAGACTGTCAAGGCTGAGATTTCTGTGTGAACCAGTTGTTTCTTTGTCCCAAACAGCTGTAAACACTGACAAATTTGATTAGGGAGAGTATTTTTTTGTGAGGTGGGTTGGTGTGCATTTAGGTGTATGTTAGGAACATATCCTTTGCTCCTGGGAAGTGAAATGGCTGTGAGATTAATATGTTGTTATTAGTGAGTGAGATTAATGTGTAATTTTCCAAGAAAGTATCACTCCAGTTGTATTTTTAAAACATATCATTGCATTTTTCTTCTTCTGCATCCTATTTGATTTATGTTTATGAATCAATAGCCAAACCAGAAACTCAGGTGAGTCTTTAATGGTGCAAGCATTTTCATTACTAAGCTGTAGAGATAGCTAAAGGGTGCTCTACAGACACTCACAAAAATTGAGTCTGAAAGCAGGCTGCTCTGCCAAAAAACTTAACTGTCATCTTCCCCTGCTTATATTCATTTACATGGGTGACGTGGGTAAATAAATATCTTTTTCTTACTGACTCATGATAAGTCTCTCTGTGTCAGATTGTGCTGTAGAAATTAATTTGAGCCTTCTACATTCAGCAACACAGATTGAAGTAATTAGATTTACTATTTACTATTACTTTTCATCCATGAAGGACTTTGAGAAGCTCTAGGTTTGTTACTCTGTTATGGCATGTATAAACTTTTCTATTGCCAAGGAATGATGTCTTCACTGTATTGGAGGCCTCTAATGTCTCCCTAATTTGCCAAATAATAATATTAATATTAAAAAAAAAATGCTGTCAGCTTTATTTAATTGTTGTTTGCAAAGATTAACTTAATAGAAGTTAGTTTTTTAAATACATAGCTTAAGTACACACTGTTAAGGTTAAAGTGATGTCATGTTCTGTTCATTCCTGTTTCTCTTTGAGTTTGTAGTTCTGAGTAGTACTTGGTCAAGAAATTAGGTCAGACTTCAATTTACTATGTATACGAAAACTGCTACTGTTATTTCAATCATTTGTATCACTTCTTCATGCATTTAAAAAATTAACTATTGCATAGTCATCTGTTCATTACTGTAAAATGTGGAGGCTGTCAACTAGGAAAATAGGACTGCTGTTTGATATTTCTTAAGCCTTTGGTACTGACCGTTGCCAGCACAGGAAGTGCTGGAATGTTGCAGCAAGTCCAGAGCAGGGACACAAAGATGATCAGAAAGATGGAGCACCTCTGCTATGGGGAAAGGCTGAGATAAGTGAGGTTGTTCAGGAGAAGAGAAGACTTCTGGGTGACCTAATTGTGGCCTTCAGCCCACAAGAAAGATGGGGAGAGACTTTTTAAAAGAGCATGGAGTGACAAGACAAGGGGAAAAGGAAAGACAGTAGGTTCAGATTAGCTGTTAGAAGAAAATTCTTTACTGTGAGGGTGGTGAGGCCCAGGCACAGGTTGCCCAGAGAAACTGTGGTTGCCCCATCCCTGGAAGTGTTCAAGGCCAGGTTGGATGGAACTCTTAAAAACCTGGCATAGTGAAAGGTGTGCCTGCCATGGCAGGGTGGTTGAAACAAGATGATCTTTAAGGTCCCTTCAAACCGTGGCCACTTTCTCATTCTGTGACAGGTACTGCATTTGGCTTGAATCCCACATTAATCTGTATGGCTTTTGCCACACAGGATTTTTTAGCTGGATTTTTTGTTTGCTTCTTTTGACCTTGTCTTTGGGAAGTTATATACCTGGGTGTGCTGCTAAGGCAATAGCTGCACAGGAACCATACTGTAACCACTTACACAAAGCTGTCTTAAGCTCATAGACTGACTGTGAGGTTTTTCAATGTTTCCTTAAGCAATGATGAGATATATCAGCAAAAATACTGTATGCCAGAAATCTGATTTTGCTTTGTTAGCTCTGGTACATTTTCCCTTGGTAAGAATAGCATTTAGTAAGGTATTTGTAATAAGTTTTATAATAGTGCTTAAAGGTCCTGTCCATGTTCTAGGATATCATTGTAATAGGCACTATGTGGAATGAATAAAAGACTTCCTGAAACACTCATTAGGATAAATACTCGCAATGGGAAAGTGGTAGAGAAATAAAAGGAAACAGAGAGACATTATTAAGTGGCAGGACAGGTGGTGGCTTTAGCAGCTAGCAGGCCTAACCTTCAATTTAACCTTTATTGAAGGCTGCCTTTTTAAGTGGTACTTACAGCACATTTTTTACAGGTATTAATTCTGACAATTAAGTTAATGTAATTTCACATCTGTGAACTGCTTATAAACCCCCTTAGAAATTTAATCTCTCACTTGATAACAGCAGCTTAAAACACCCAAAACATCTGAAAAGTAAGGTAGAAATTCCACAGAATGAGACGTTGCCTCTGCTGCACAAGCATAAACCATAAATTCACTACTAATTGTTACTGATAAAAACATCAAAACAAAAATGGTCTCCATAACACAGATTAGGTTTTCATCTATGAAACTAGTAGAATTTGCTTGTATTAAAATAAAGATGTTGGATAGTCTCTAGACTTCTTTCATGCTGGCAACTTTTTTAGTTCTGAAATCATATATATCACTCAAAGTACCTTCTCAGGACATATGGGTAGATTTCTTATTTCCTGGACCAGACCCTCAGCTGTGGCATGCTCATTTCCTTGCAGTCTGACCACTTAGCAAGCTAAAATTTTACTTGCATGCCTTAACTGTTGGCTGGTTTTCCTTACTTTCCTCAATAGAGCTCAGCTCCAGAAATTGGGTTAGAAGCTATTTGATATTTTTTCCCCCGTGAAACTGGGACAACAACCCACATCATCATTCATTTCAACTCACTGCCACAGCTCTGTGTTAAAAAGCTGATTTCTGAGTGAAGGTAATGCCATAAACCTCAGGAGCAGAATATTGTTTCACTGGTTTGTAGCTTCACCAGCTCCCCTGTTAATAGCTAAAAGACAGTTACTTGGAGGCTCCTCACTGTCTGTGTACATGTAAGGGCAAGAGAAACTTTTCTTCAGAATTTCTGCTGTAGTACAAGGTTAAAAACCATTGCATTCCCTGCAACTGGCATATTTTTTCAGTAGTAATAAAAGACTGTCATTGGCTTTTAGAAATGCCATTGTACATTCATGGTCAGTATTACTCCCCTGATGTTGGTAAAATTTTTACTTTGCTAAACAGGATCACAAATACTTGAGAAACCAAACCAGTGTTTTATCTGTGGCATAGTTTAAAGAACAGACATTTGAGAGGTGAGCATTCACGTCTAAGTTTTTAATAATGAGAAGTATTTGGGCAGTGAGATCATGCTGACTTCAAGCAAATCTTATTTTTCATTCGAAAGGATTTGATGTATTAGCGAGACTCAATCATAATCCCTTCTTGGAACTGTTGTCCCAAGAAAGATGCAGGAAAAATGTAAGCCAGGTAGAATTCTGGAACAAGATACTACTAATGCATAAAATTTAGTTGCTCTTAACTGTAACTTACTGCTTGTTTGTATTTTTTATGAAGTACAAAAGAATTACAAGAGTAGTATTAAGTCACAAGTGCAGATTTCAATGGTAGATTGCAGTTAGACTGGTGACAGTAAAATGTGTTTTGGGATACACTGATATATTAACTAAGTATGATATTTAACTTTTGTGAAATACAAGTGGTTTTGATTGAGAACGTAGAGTTTCTTATTCTTAATAAATAAATGAGGTACAGTGTTTTAGCTTAGAAGGAAGGCTGTTGAGTGAAAATTTAAGGAACGTGTGTAAGTGGAATGCAGAAGGCAAATAAATGGGTGGGGATGTACTTGTCTTATTTGTAGTATTGCAGGGGAAAATGTCACAAGATGATCTTGGTTATGTAACTTACGATGAGATTATGGATAGCTGACTTGTTTTGCCATATTTTTTTTTTCAGTTGACTTTAAGCCTCATGCCAGCATGGAAACAGTCCATCACATGTTACTCTTTGGATGTAATGAACCTTCCTCTACTGAAAGTTACTGGTAAGAGCTGCATCTTGCTTTTGTTATTAACCAGCTCTTTTTCAGTGTTAATTGCTTAAACCTCTTCCAGTGTCAGAATTTCCTGGAAAAGTAGAAAACTTTGAGATGAAGAAGAAATGTGTAACAATCTAGTCTTGCCACACTTAAAGTGCTTTGGTTTTTTTTTTAATTAACTCCTCCATATTCTTCATGACTAACTGACTGTCTTCAAGGAGGAGGCAGAAACTATAGTAGAGTGTCATTGAATACCAAGAAATGTCATCTTCAATCTATAGTAGGCTGCTTTTCTCTGTATGCAGTCGTGAAGCAGGTGTTCAGAATGAAACTGAGCGAAGGATAAGCTGAAGATTATCAAGTGATTTGGTAGTTGACTTGCCCTTCAAAATGCCTAATCAGTGAGAGCAGAGGGGAACACCCAATGCCAGTAAAATAGGTGTGTGGAGGCAAAGTGAAGAGAATGTGAAGGTGGGTGGAAATTAATCGTCTATCCAGTAATTTTGCAAAGTTTTTGTAGGTTTTCGTGAGAGAGCAGATGAGGTATTTTTGCTGATGCTGCAAAGGTTATATGAATTTTTCTGAACTGTAGAACAGTTTTAATGTAGGTGTTCTGATAGAGTTGTGTAATCATAATTTATCTTTTAAGTATTTACCAAGAAGGTAACTTGACCTGCAATTTAGAACTAACTGTATAGTATAATATATTTTCAGGAAAAATACCCCAAAACGTTCTGAATAACTGTTTTGGGGAGATGATTAGTTGAGGATTTTAAACATGCACAACAAATTTTCCTCAAAAGTTTTATTTACCTAACAACCAATAGTTCTAATATTGAAAATGTTGTAATTTTGCACAGCTGTGCAAGAAAAGCAGATGCTTAAGAAGTTCAGACCATAGTAAAGCTGAAAGCATAGAATTTTTATTAATTTCTTTTCACAGCAGACAGCTTTTCTGTGTTCTTTTTTATTGTATCTCATATAATAGAATATACTTGAATACTTGAATGTGAGCAATACACCAACATAAAACTTTTCCATTCTGACCTTTTAAAAACAGGTGAGTGCCCTACTTAAAACTGAGTAGATTGTACTTGGAGCCTCTGATGTTTTCATATTTCTAGAAGTAGTTTTAATAGAGCCTTGGAATAATTTGTACATGATAGAATTATGTTGTTACAGATTGGTCAGGAGCTTGTGTTGAGATGAAATTATGAGACAATGCCTAAGTCACATCTCACTGATGTTCTGAGGTTGTAGAAGAGATGGATCCAAAGCCAAAAAACAAAGTTTTTCAAAACTGAATCAGACTGAAATCACTGTTTTGAGTCTAGAGTTCAGGTAGTTTGAGGTCCCTGGCTGTACTTTCACTCTCCCAGCAGAAGACTCACCAGTGACAGCCTGTGCAGTGCAGCAGCTAATGTTGCTTTTGTTCTTGATGGCTGTACTTAACACCTGCCTGTCAAACTACAAGATACTTACTTAGTTCTGGTGGATTTCGATTTGCTGGACACCAGATTCCCACCAGGCTGCTGTATCCCTCCACTCCTCAGGATGGAAAAAAAACCTCATGAGTCAAAATAAAGACAGTTTAATAAAGCAAAAGCTAATGTTCTGCAGAAGTGGAGGAAAACAAAATATTTTATTCTCTGCTTTTCATCACCAAGCCACTTCTCAGGAAGCAGGACTTCAGCACAAGTAATGGTTGCTCTGAAAGACAAATGTCATAAATAACAAATGTGTGTGTCTGTCCCCACCCCCCTTCTCTTCCTCTCCTCTACCTTTTATTGTTGAGTGGATATAATATGGTATGGAACATTTCTTTGGTCAGTTTGGATCAGCTGGCCTGGCTGTGCCCTCTACTAAGATGTTTCTCAAACACTGGTGTGTTATCAACACCTTTCTAGCTACTCATTCAAATCTCAGCACCATGAGGGTTGCTGTGGGGAAAATTAACTCTATCTTAGCCAGACCAAATACATCAGTGTTGTGTTTAAATCTATTTCCAATTTTTCATATGCAGGTTTTGATTAGATCTTGCTATTTTTTTTATGTGTAGCTTCTGAGGTGTTGTGTTTGCTTTGCATTCTCAAAGTGAAAGCTCTTCATTCACTTACTCATCATTTCACATCCCTGTTTTTACAGCAGTTTGCAGCTTTTTATCTTGCTCTGCCCGCAGTTATTTGCAAGGCTAGAAAGATGATCATGTGTTTTCTACATAAAATAGACTAAATAGTGCTAGAAACTTCTAATTTTGTTAGAGTAATTCAGATGACTTCATTGTTGTTTATTTTGTTTGGTTATTTGCTGTTCTGTAGTTACCTGAAGGCTAGCAAATGATGACTTCTTTTGCTCTTCCATCTGGTAGGGAAAGAACAGTTGTTTGAGCAGACCGTTGTAAGACTGGTTTAGCAGGGATCCTTTCCTTACTTTTCCTTGCTTCTTTTCCTACATGCTCAACATTTTTACAGAGCCAGCTTAGATTTTTTTCTTTCTTCTAGTTTCTTTTTCAAAGTTCTGGCTTTATTAGTTACCTACTATTTTTCGAGTCAGGTTTTTTTTTTTTTACCATCATGATGTGGAATAGTTGTATTATGGAATAATAGCCTGTTAGGAACATTCAGAATGCAAGGTCAAAATTAGTTTTCCTGAGGTGTGAAGTGAAGTATCATTCAGGCCAGTTTTGAGTGGGGAAGAATTAGAAGCATCCAGATTACTCTGTTGGGATTAGCTGCCCTTAGGCCATAGGAGTGCTAAACCAAAATCTGTGATGCCCATCTGGCCTGCTGCCTTTTGTGGTGGTTTGACACTATTCTTGCAAATGTCCCTGGCCTTCTGAAAGGCTCTCAAGTTGTGTGGAACCTGCACTGGTTTCAATATTCACTGCAATGTGGTAGAATCTTCATCTGAACAAATGCTAAAGGTTGTGCTCCCTTCTTGAGATACACAGGAAAAAAAAAAAAACATTTCCCAGGGCTCATTGCCTCAGGTGTGTTGCTCAGTGCATTAAAAAAATGGCATAGCTGCTTCTATTCCTTGATCATAATTAATCTAAAAACAGTTCAGCCACAGTGACAAGTTTTGTCTGAGCTGACAAACTGTGTTGAAATTGAAGTAACATGCCTGAACCGATTGATAAAAGTTCAGATTCTGTGTAGATAATCAGGAATGCACTTGAATGCTTTAAAAGAAAATGTTGAATTATTCAGAACTTGTGAGTCTCCTGGTAAGACGAGTCTTGCGCTGCATCAAACCTAACACTGAAATAAAGTCTCGTGAATGAGCTGATTCATAGACAAAGCCTTTATTTTGAGATCAGGCAGGGCAGCTTTGAATAGTTATCTAATGCAAACAAATGTGTAAGTGCAGGTCACAGATGACCACCTGGTAATTCCTCTATCAGACTAGCTGTTTCTGTTGGCAGGAGAGAGTTGGTGTGCACGCCTTTGACATCAATAGTTCAGTAGAAGTTGCAAAAGATGTCATGACTAGTTCAGTGAAGGACACTTATTTCACTGCATGAGGGAGAGTAGGGACAGTAGAAAGAATTGTATTTTTAGGTGTAGTTTCTTACTGTTGCCACTGCCCCAGAATGTTCTGCAACATTCAAGAGCTAACGATAAAGATTTGTCTTACTCAATCACCTCAATTACCCTTTTATTAAAGTCTTGATTAGTGTTGAGAAGTGCAGTGTAATAGAGAAAGAAATAAAAGAAGTTGTTTGTTACCATAAGTAATGCAAATGTGCCAAAGGGATAGCCAAACACTGGTCTTGCTGACATAGTGAAATATTTTACTTTCAGTCTAGATAATCGGTGAAAACCCCAGTGCCATTAATAAAAACAGCTCTTGAGCTTACCCATAACTGGGGAGAATGCCTTTTGGAAGTCCAGGAGAGTTTGCAGAAAACCACAAAGATAAAAGAAGCAGCCAGTAAGCTCTCCCCTTATCCCACTCAATCCCAAATTTTGCGACAAAGTCAGTTTTTAGAACAATACTGTATAATATGCAGCTATAGTCCATTTTTGAGGTGTTCTGTCACTCATTCAGTTTTGAATCTCATTTTTTGTGTGTAAAGAAGCTATGAATTTCAGTGATTTTGTTTGTTAAATTTATCCTTTTTACTAGCTCCCTACTTTTCGATCTGTTTATTACCTCTTCTTTGCAATCTCCTCTAGGTTTGTTTTTTTCTGAAAACTTAATGTTTCATTAAGATGATCATTGATGGCGAAATGAGAGGGTTTACCATTTTTAAAGAGAAATGAAAGACCAGTGTCTGTATTTCATCTTTGTCCCCTGCAGTCCTCTCCATTCTGGTAGCCTCTCGGAAGAAAGTTTGAAGCAGCCTGTACAGGGCTTTTTCCTAATTAATGTGTTCTTAGAAATCCTGTGGTATAAATTAAAGACTCTTGGGCCCAAAGTGTGGTGGTAAAGCTGTGACTGTGCTTGTAGTTCCTTCTAGCATTTCTCCTAAACAATCTCTTCAACACATTTCCAAGTTGTGCAGCTCAATACTAGGTTAGATCCCTAAAGTCTCCTGTGTTTTGTGTATAGTAGCAGTGGGAAGCTGCATAATTTTCAGCTTCAGCTGCATCCATCAAAACATTTCACTTATCTTGAAATAAGTTTTGATTGTCCTTTGGGGTGTGGATGTGTTTGAAGGGGAAGGTGACCAAACTGTTATTTATGAAGGTCTAGAAATACATATTGTGAGTATAACTACTAAAAAAGAAGTGGCGTGTTCCCTTTTCTCTTGATACTCTCATGATTATGGCAGATCTTTCAGTCAGAATTAAATACAGTAGCTAGGCTGCAGTAAAGCTCACTGGGATCAAAGAAATGCATAATGTCCTGCTGGGGTGGTTTGATACACATGCCAGAAGAGCTGGTTATCTCTGAGAGATACCTGCAAAGCATCATTGTCATTTGCACATATGGCTCAGCTGTTCTCAACAGAAACACGATCGAGCTGCCTCTGCTAGATTGTGTTTATACTCTTCCTCACACTGCGTGGCACTCTGTTTTCCCCATGATTTCAGGTGACTGAAACCATGCCTTACATACATGTTTCCCCAGGTGTCATTTTACAAGCAGTGATAAACAGAGCAGGGGCTGTACCATTTTGGTTTAGAATGAAACGTTGGCATGGGTGCCAACCTTCATCACCTCTGGCTTGAGTCTGTTGATGCAGTCTGAATAGTTTCAGGGTGAGGCTTTCTAAAAGTGGAATGACTTCTGCACTTCATGCTCAGGGGCACAGATGCTTTACCATTGGAAGAAGGTACAAATACAGCCTGTAAATAGACCTTTTCCCTAAGTCAGGACCAAGAGGGAGAAGTGTATTCTAGGTGGGTGTTCAGAAAGCTCCTTACGGTCCCTTGTTTGATTATCCATGTGTGTCATTGTGCAGCCTACACCCACATACAGCAGTCAGTGCCTTCTTGGATGTGGTCCAGGTACATTGTGCAGTCTGTACAACTGTGTCTGGCCTTTTACAGATTTGGTAATTTCTGTGCCTCAAGTTCACCAGCTCTTGCAGATTTAAGGTATCTAGAATTTACCAGTCTTTGTGAGTCTTTCATTCTTCACCCTCAGTGTCACCTGCAAGGTGCTAGCTGCAGAGGCCAGGGATAACTCAACCTCTCTGTAATATTGTATATATGTATGTACTATAAATATTAAATAATATATTTAATATTATTTAAAAATTATTTTAAATTGTACACTTATTAAATAAATACAGTACTGTGTACTGTAAATATTTGTGACCTGTTTGTGGCCTGTTAACTTGGCAAACCCTTCTTTTTTCTTTTTGTTTTCCCTTGGGTTTTTGTTTTGCATTTTTTTGGTTTGTTTGTTTGGGATTTTTTTGGTGATTGTTTCTTCTGTGTGCGTGTATATGTGTATGTGTGTGATTCTTCTATTTTGAAAAGCAAGAAATCGTGTAGTGGAATAAAAATTAACTTAAAGCAGTGAGCTCACATTAAGTACAGGGCATGAGTGCCTTCTCTCTGTGGGTTCATATAAAGCTTCCTGTCACTTTTTTTGACAATGATTTTTAAATGAATTTTTAATAACCAATTTTGTGTTTTGTGGGGATTTTTTTCTGCTTTGTGCATGAGTCCTGTTCCTCTGTGTAAATGTGGCAGCCACTGTCATTTTGTATCACTTGAGTTAATAATGCTAGAAATTGTCATACAGCTCATTACCATAAAACATTCCTTCCTTTTTTCCATCACTGATTAATAGGCTGACAGGGCCCATCAGAATTGTCTAATGCTGCCTTAATGCAAAGGGAGGGAAGTAAAAGAAGGTGGAACATATAACCAATATCCATGAAAGCAATCTACATTAAAAGAACTGTGTTTAATCAGCATACATTGAAAGAAACATCTTCAAAGATCTGAAAATTAGTGGTTTTTCATGTAACTCACCTGCTGTTTTCTGATTCCAAAATTTTAAAAATTATATTCCCTTTTCTTTCCTCATTTTTTAGGGACTGTGATGAAGGAACGTGTAAAGATAAATCTAACATTTTGTATGCTTGGGCAAGAAATGCTCCACCCACCAGGCTGCCCAAAGGTATTGGCCCTTTAATATTGTGTTCTTGTGTGCAGGGGCAGGGGAAAAAGTAGGACATGGAAGTCAGAACATGGCATATCTGGGAACATCCTATAATATTTTTATTATGTCTAATTGATAGAAACTGTATAAACATCAACCTCATTAACTATGAAATGTATTATGCTAGCTAATATACTTGTGGGATTTTGTCATTCTGTTTGCTATATCATTATGGGTTTCTGGAGGGGTAAAAAAGGCACAGGCAGAGATAAGTATCATAATATACTGTTTATTTTTATATAGCATAAATGTTGCATTTCCTACTGTATGTTACTAGAAGCTTACCATTTATGTATCTTTCAGTATCACACAAACTACATTAAAATATTTTTGTTTGTTTGGGAAAGCACAAACAAGTTTAGTCAAAACATTGAATTTTTCCTGTTTAAAGTATATGTTGAGCATTTAATGCGTTTTTCAATTTTAATGCTTTGATGCAGTTGAGCAACATGTTTGTGTACCCATTTTCTTGTATGATAGACAACTCTGCTGAATTAAATCAAAACATTTTAAGCTACTTGGAGTGGTATGTCTGGAAAACAGGGTGAAGTGTTTCTTTGTAATAACCACTAAGCGTCTTAGAAACATCTACCATCTGTATAGCCTTGATCTGAAAATATCTTGAATTCTAAGTATTTTTTCTTTCTTTTTTTACTGCCAATTTTCATAGCCAGGGGCAGTATCCTGAAAGTGCTTTTTTTTAATAATCCATTTACACACTTATCAACATGATTATTATTTGATTTGGTGATCAGAATGTCAAGTTAAAAACATTTGTTACATGGAGGATTCTGTAGAAGTTTTGTACTTAGAGGATTCTGTGGAAGTTTTGCTGTTAAACTCCAGCTAGTAACACTTTTCTTGTTGGCAAGCTGTGCAGAAATACAAGGTTTGTAGGGAGTATTCTTAAAGATGCCTCATTTGTGCACAGAGAGGCTGCAGTCCCATTTACAAGGTGGCTTTGCCTTTTACTGTGGGATTCTCTGACCAAATATGAAGAAATTGCTTTCTCTACTTCTTTTGAACAAGCCATTGAAATTTTTCTTGTTGAAAATTGTACAATTGGTTTAGAGAAATCCCATTTGGTGATGGTGATAACTTGCAATTTCATTATTTCAAATTATTTCAAGCTTCTCTGTTGTGTTTTGTGCCTGTGCTTGCTTCTCTCATCTAGTAACATAGCTGCATAATTTCCTCAAGATTTTTTCTGCATATAATATTAATTTAAATCTAAAAATATTTTACTACAGACCTTTTTCTCTTCTCATTCTCAATGCCTTCTTAGTAAGTTAGTGTTAATTAGTTTATATCATGCAGAGGTTGTATGAGAAATGAAAGTTCCACCAAATCCTACACGGATGACAAGACTTCATTTTTATTTTTGATTTTTATAAAATCTGTATTAATGTTCTTTGATTGAGAGAGTCCTCTGCATAAAGCTGATACTTATTCATAATTAAGATATGGTTCTAGCTTCTTAGTCTGTTTGGGATCATGTGCTGGTGGTTTTCCTGGGTTTCAGGACAAAGTTTTTTTCAGTGGTGTCTGAAATTTTCTACCCCTTCACTCAGCCAGTAAGTGATTTGTATTTTTTATGTTGTCAGTGATGGTGAATCATTGTACATTTTAGTATTTCTGAAAACAATTCATTTTCCTTCTCTTAGGTGTTGGATTCAGAGTTGGAGGAGAAACGGGTAGCAGATACTTTGTTCTCCAGGTACACTATGGAGATGTTAGTGCATTTAGAGGTATGCATTTTGGAAATTTGCTCTGTAAGTTGTATCAGCTACAGCATCAAAAATATTTACCTGTAGAAAATAATTTTTCTGTTAATGCCATTTGCAAAGATCAGTGGGCATTTTTGTAATGCAGTTTGTGTATTAACTTGACTTCATAAACTTGATTTATCTCTATAGATATTTGAAAGGTGAACACTATTTTTTCTTCAAAATCTGGAGCAAATGACTTAAAGTAATCAAGAAGGAGATGAATAATTTTATGTTTAGGGAGAAACTTGGGGTTTCCATATATAATTCAGTGTTTTGTTTAATGAAGTTGAAACAAATAGGTGTGAACACACTTAACCTGTCATCTTACTTGACTAGATTATGAACAGATTATATTCACTGGCCAATCAGTCACAGTATTTGTGTTTGGAAAAAATGTAACTCGTGGAAACAGTGTCTTTTTTGTTTGTTTGTTTGGCTTGGTTTTTCTGGTTTTTTGGGTTTTTTTTTAAAGATGAAACACTCATTTCAAGCATGGCAATATGCTTATTCTTGTCATTGAGTGTTTCACAGAATCACATAATGGTTGGTGTTGAAACAGACCTTTGGATGTCATCTGGCCCATGCCCTCCCTGCTCAAGCAGGGCCACCTACAGCCTGTTGTCCAGGCCCATGTCCAGGTATATTCAGGGGTAGAAACACCCCGGGGCAACCTCTACCAGTGCTTAGTCACTCACGCAGTGAAAAAGTTTCCTGATGTTCAGCAGAAGGCTCCTGTGTTTGAGTGTGTGCCCATCACCTCTGGTCCTCTCACTGAGCACTGCGAAGAGCCTGGCTCCCTCTTCTTTGCACTCTCCCTCCAGATCCATCTCTTCAAGCTGAACAGTGCCAGCTCTCTCAGCCTTTCTTCACAGGAGAGGTGCTCCAGTCCCTTCATAATCTTTGTGGTCCTTTGCTGGACACTCTCCGTGTCTTTGTCACACTGGGGAGCCCAGCACTGCACACACAGCTCCAGGTGTGGCCTTACCAGTGCTGTGCAGAAGGAAAGGATCCCCTTTACTGATCTGCTGGCCCTGCTTTGGCTGATGCAGCAGAGAGCACTGTCTGCCTTCTTTGCAGCAAGGGCACATGCCCAGCCTGAGGAGCCCCAGGTCCTTTGGTGACAATCTGCTTCCCAGCCTGTTGGTGCCTGGGGTTTTACTTCCCCACATGCAGGACTTGGCACTTCCCCTTGTTCTTCACGTGGTTCCTGACAGCCCCTCTCTCCAGCCTGTGCAGGTCCCTCTGGATGGCAGCACAGCCCTCTGGTGCATCTCTCACTTCTCCCAGTTTGGTATGATCTGCAGTTGCTGAGGGTGCACTGCCCCATCATCAGGGGGATCTTCATTACTGAAGGTGTTGAACAGGACTGGAGCCAGTATTGATTCCTGGGCTGTACTGCTAGTTGCCATCCTCCAACTAGACACATTCAGCCAGTGTTCAGTCCACCTCACTGCTCATCCAGACCATATGTTATGAACTGGGATTTGGGAAGCTTGAATTTCATTAATGTACATTGACATAAATCAGCGATTTTTGGATATTATTTATTTATTTGTTCATATCTCATGTTTCACTTTGTTCTTTAAACTGAAATACCTTGTTCAGACACCTTTGAGGTGCATATATTCTTGCTTTTACTCAGTAAATCACATCTTGTGTAGTGTTTTTGGGTTATAGCCTCTGTGGTCATCAAGAGCAAAAAACTTGTGGGTTGTCATTCGCAGGGAACTCTTCTGTGATACATTACTGCTGTAGGATTTAAACAAGAAGAACCCCATGGGCTAATGAGGTTCATTAATTCATTAAATGATAATGAAAACGTAGCACTTGAAGGAAGAGATAGCTGAATAAGAACAAAAAATTAAGGGAGGAATATGCATAACATTAGTTAAAGCTATGCCTGTGGTCTCTCTTTCTGTGGTATCATGGTAAATGATCCACAGACCTGTACTTGGTTTTGAACGGAGGAATTACCAGATAGGTGCAGCTTCCCAGTGCCAGGCAGCCTCTCTTCTGTGCATCTCTGGCAAGGTTTGGGCAATACTAAGCTGGAATTTTAAACAGCACTGCCTGAAGCAGAAGGTTTGGTTTCTACCATGACATGAAGGTATAATATGGCTTAATGGCAATAGTGGTAGAAGAGGAGGAAGGAATAAACTGAGTGTGCCAGCACTGTTTGAATGGAGCATATATGCAAATGTGGACAGCTGAAGTTGAAAGAATTGATTTTCATGAGAGAGTTCAGATGGACCCTTAAAACCCATGTGATTCTTTGCTTGCTAAAATCCTGAATAATTAAAGTTGCAAACCTCTAAAGAGAGCATATTCATTGACAGCCTGCTCTTCATTATTGCCTGGGGACATTAAAAATTCCCACTGTTCATTTTCACTCTTAAGTATAATGAGTATGTAGTTATTAAAAAAAAAAAAAACAGATCAGTAACCTTCACTGCACGTTAGTTGAGAATGTCTTTGGAAATTTTTATTAACAACTTTACTTGTTAGTGAGAGCTTCTACTCAAAAAAACCACTTGCACACTTAGAGAAACTGCAGTGAAAGAAATCACCACCTGAAATTAAAACATCATTTTATACCCCCAGTAGACCTTCTTCAGTAGACTTCCTTATTTTTTGCCTAGAATATAAATGAAGGACTTAGAAATGCCATAGATGTAAGCCTGCAAAATTACGGAAGTTTAAGAAATGTTGTTGACTGATAGGATTATGATGTGGGAGATGATACCAATGTCATGTACTGTTTCAGCTGTTATAGACTATGACAGAGTGCCCTCTATTTTTCAGTGCTTTTTGCTTGGTAGTCTGTGATCTTACTTTTAAAGTAAAAAAAAAAAATCTACTTTTTCTGCCATTTGTGAGAAGAAATGTTTTTAATGTTGCTTACCTGTGAAAATTCCAATAGAGAAAAATACAATTTTAATCCAATAAAATGTCCTAAACCTTCATGGTAGTATTCAGAGATATTCAATGAATAATTTTCAACTAGTTTCACAAGTACTTTTAAATTTCAGGAATAACCTAAAGTGATTTTTCTTCTAATGCGTCAAAGCGTAAGAATAGCACTGAAGGTTGTATGTAGGCACATGCAGTTGTTGCAATTTAGAACAGAGGATAAATGATAAAATGCACTCAGTTCACTTGTAATGCTTTCAGTAGTACATCAAGGATTCCAAAGCACTGTTCAGAGTTTACTATTCTGACTTACAAGTAATTACAAATATTTGACTTGATGTGGTAGTTATTTATGTATTAGCACCCAGTTTTATTTCCTATCAGTTTTGGGGGGAAAAATGCCATAGTTAAAATCATCAACTCTTGTGGTCAACTCTTCTAAAGAGAATATTTTTCATTTCATTAACCAGGTGTTAAATTAATTTTGCTTTCCATCCCTTCTTACCTATAATGCTGAGCTAAGAATTCATATTTAGATACGCACTTTACTCTCAGATAACAAAATAAAACTTACTGTACCTTGTCTAAAGTAAACAGATTAAAATTTTGGCTGGGGAACCAAAAATACATTCTACAAACGTGTAAAGAGGTGTCTTAGAAAAAAACTGATTTCTCTATTTCATTTTCTTTACTTTCTATATTGTAAAAGCAGAAATTATTATGGAGTTATGCCTGAGAGTGGATACAAGTAAACAAGTAAAAAGTTATCAGAAATTTGTCTGCCTTTTTATGTAGTCATAAGTGTTTTGAGTTCAGATTCAAATTAAAGTAAATCTAGCCATCTTCAGGTCTGTAAAGGAACCCAGTCAGCTTTGAACTTGGGATGTAGGGATATGCAGTGCAGTTGTAATCCTGGTCTTGTTTTATTATTCTATTTAAGCACCTTTGAATCTGAATTTTAAAAAATGTGGTATTTTTCTAATCCCTAGAATCTTTTTTTTCCTTCCCTTTGTATAAAAAAGACTGATATTGTTTCTAATCTGCCATATTATTCTCTTAGTCCTTTCTAGCACATGTAAGAATATAGTTATCCCCAAGAATCAAAGTGTTTAGAAGTTATCAATGATAACGTCTTTCAGCTATTCTGGAGTGGAAGGTTTTCACATTCTGTTATTTGTATGTGTGCAACTGTTGCATTGTTTGGAGGAATTTGTAATTTTTTGTCAAAACGTTTGCAGCAAATTTATGGGGAAATCTCTCATCTTCCTTCAGCCTTGGCTTTTTTTAAATTCCATTTCTTGTTCTCTCTTTTCTTGCACAATGAACAATACTGCATTCTCAGCTTCTTCTTTTAATCCCCACCTTTTCACTGAGAGTAGATTTATTTCTCCCTGCTATCACTCTCTGCAAGAATTGTGTTACCCCCATTGCATATAATAACGTAGATGTACCTGCTTCTCTTAGTGGGGTTTAGGGTTCTTAGTGTTGTCTTAGGGTTTGGTTTTTTTTGGTTGGAGAGAGTAATTAGTTTTGGCCACCAAGCTAGTAGATATCTTAAAAAGATCTGTTTCCTATAAGAATGTGAGTGTATACTGTTATTTGAACATTACTCTTAATGTTATTGTGAACACTATATTTGGTGTGCTTCTCTTTGACATTCTCTTGAATATGCTACTGTCTTGAATAAAGTTAGCTTTTCATATTCAGAGAGATTCATATCCATGAATTTCTCTGAATGATATAAAATGATATATATTTTATATCATTTTAGCAAACCAGTCATCTGTGACCTTTATGAGGTCTTCATATGTTAAAAAATTTATATTGAACCAGGATCAACAATTGTCTCCTTTCTGTCTGGAAAGTAAGTTGTGAAAATGTCACTGGGGAGTCTGTGTTTGCATTTTGTTTTTCACAAATTGAATAAAGGTATAGTTTCATTCTAGATTTCCTACTAGACTTTTAAAAATAATTTTACTGAATTGATACTGGATGAGTGAACAGGTCGGCAAGTGCAAGCACCTTGACTTACATGAAAAAAACAAATTAAGGTAGTTTTATGTATCAAATATTAGATACCAATATTGAATGCAATATTATTTGTCTCATTCTTTACTAGGACCTCAAGTTCATTTCTTGTGCTGTCTGTCTTTGCTCTTTCAATATAACTTGTACAAAGTTACTTCCCCATGGGCATTAGCTTTGGAATTGCCTTGCTCAGGGGTTGTGCTCACCTTTGAGGTTACTTCTTACCTTTAATGAAGTAAGGCCAATTCTGAGATTGTATGTGGAGATTCTGGTACAAATCAAGGGCTGCCTTTGAAATTACAAGGGGTTTGGAGCTTCATAAAAAGTGCCACTCTGTTGCAGTGGAAGCTTATAAGTATTCTAGTCACCATGAATGAGTGCTATACTGTTCCTATGAAATACCAGAAACAGAGCAGGGAAGAAACTGAATAAATAGTTTGAGCAGAGTGCTCAGTAATTTATAATCCTCATACTCAGAGTGCAAAGTAGGTTTTGGAGAGCGTTTGTTTTTGAGTAAAACCCCATACAGTTTTAAGCATCTAGGAAGTCCTAGAAGTCTGAATGTCTGTGGCAGGTTATCATGCATGTAATTGAAGAGTTCAGGACTGTACATCTGGATAGACAGATTAGCAGAAAGCCTGTCAGGCTTGCTTCAGAAGTTTTAGCAAAATCAGCTTACAGAAAAAGAGTGTTTCTCTTTAGGATAATTTGCCTTCACATCAGGTGTGAGTATTTATTTTGAAAAACTGTTGAGTATTTCTAGTATTTGAGATATTTCTCATAGAAAACATTTTAAACAGGAGTAGCATTGGTGATTCTTTTTAACTAATTTGAACATTTATTGGCGGTTAAACTTGGAATGATCATTGCAATGTTGTCATGCATAATTTTTAAAAATTATATCCTTGAAATCTGAAGCCAGTTTAACATGCACCATTGGCTTTATTTGATAATGGGTAAATAAAGGCAGGGAATATTTAATATGATTGCTATATTTGCACAGAACACAAAAGGCAGAGCACAGCTTGTCAATGTTATTTGGTGAAGTGTTCAGAGCTTTGAGTGTTTCAGAGAGGTGAACTGAAGAAGGAGAAGCAGGGAAACATCAGTTCCCATCCCTCTCTAGTTGTTAGTAAAACATTTCATTCAGTTATGGCTAAATATAACTACAAACAGAATTACAAAGCACTGTAGGAATTCCTGAAAGGTTTAGACTGATGTATCCATCCATTATTTTATTCTTAACTCAGCACTGCAGGTCAGATACTTGTGCCAGAAGTTCGTTTGTGCTTCTCCTGATACTGACTTAGATGGTTGCCTTATATAGTAGCAATTGTAATAATTAGTAGCAACTTTCCAACTATCTTCAGTTCATTTTGAAATTGCTCTATTTAGATGAAAATGCTGATTAAAATTTTTTCCCTGCTCTGAAAATTCAAATTGTGTCAAAATGCCAAATATTGCCAAACTGAAATAATATTAGAGGGTTTTTTCCCCCTCCTCCTGTGGTACTACATTTAAGACACACTATGACTTAGTAAGGGCTAAATTTTTCAAATATGAAATTAGTTTGATGGTTAGGGAATAATTTTGCAGCAGTTTTCAAAAGATAGAATGGTGATGTTTTCAACTAAAATTCCAAGACTGAGAGACATGGAATGACTGATTGCATTTTAAAATTTTAGATTTTATTACTTTAAGTAATAATGTTCTGAGAGGAAGCAAGCATTTTCCAATTTCCATTGAAATTTATGTAGTGCAGAGTTCTGACAATATTAAACTTCTAAAAACAGTTCTGAAGCATCAACTGTGTTATATGAATAAGAAAAAATTAGTTTGAAATGGGGAGAGTGGGGCAGAAGAGACTTTGCAAATACCTTTGTAGCAAACACTAAGGTATTGAGACTGTAAGTGAAGCTGCCTGCACGGAAAAGGATGAACAGTATGTACATATATTGAACTTTTTCTAAAACCATTGAAAATTAGTTTAGTTTTTCTTTCTCTTAAATGTTTTCTTACCATTCCCCTTCTTTTGTCCTAATAGCTTAGTCTTTTTGGCTGTTTTGGATTCTTGATTTGGAAGTGTTGATTCTTGTAGGTAGTCCTGATGAAAGAGCTACTGTTCTTATTTTTCTGTTCTGTGTACAATGAAGACTTGGCTTTTTTGTTGCTATTTGTTAAGGTGCAACTGTGGTACAGTAATACAGGTTTTTAAATCCAGAAGTGTTTACTGGGATGCACAGAGCTGGAGTAACTAAGAATTTGTAGATGCCATGATGATGAGCATTATGAGAACCCAGTGAAATTATGTTAGCAGCTATTTCCCTTAAGTAACACATACATTAATTTACCTTGTGAGCATAGTGAAAACGAATTCTAGTAAATTCTATCATTGTATCATTCTATCTATTTGCTTTCCAGAAAAGCAAACTGATTATTATCCCTTAATAGCAACATGTGGGGTGACTGAAATAGCTAATGTATGAAAAACTGAACTGATAGTTTTTAATCTGTCAAGTTTCTATGTGGTGTTCCACTTTGGCCATTAGCCTTTTTTTCTGTTCAAATGCACTACTTTTTCAGTTTGGAATCTGGCTATTTATGGGAGGAAAAACTCTCAGAAGTTTCCACTTGTTACCATAGCTACTCTGACTCTTTCTTACCTGATACATATTCTGTTGGATGATATTTTTTCAGAATGTTTGAGTTAGATCCATCTTCTAACTACAGCTATTATTGTATAACATAATATCAGCTAATGGTGATACAGTACACTTACAAATGAATTAGCTATTTTTACTCACCTTCTAGGATATCCATTTTTAAGTAGAATTGCTGTCTGTATTGGTATATCAACTTCTGCTGACTTTTATTACAAGGATTTGTGGCCACCGCGTTATTAATGGCTAAAATTATCGCTTTTCATAAATCTTTTATTTTTCTAACTTTGATAAAAATATAAATTTATTTGAAACAAAACTAATTTTTCTGCTAGTGTAAACATGATATTATTTCATTTCCCAGACACTAGTTAATAAAGATCTACATTTTCTAGTACAGTAGTTTTCACCCACTGAAGTTTTTCTCTGTATTAGGGTTTCTACAAATGCAGTACTGAGATGATCAGGTTTGTGCAAATTTCAGTAGTATTTTCACAGTATAACAATTCTACGGCACACAGTAAGATTAAAACTTGTTCTGTTTTCTGGTATTTTTTACTATACAGCAGAAAAATCTTGTTAATATGTAGTAATTTGCAGGGATTCAGTTGCTAATGATGAAACTGTTTCACAATTTGTACAGATAAACACAAGGACTGCTCTGGTGTAACTTTACATCTGACACAGCAAAAGTAAGTATTTTTAAAAATGCTTACCTATTTTTTTTCATTGGAATAGAAAATGTGGGTTCCTTTGAAAACATGGAAAATAAAAAAAATACATACTTCATAACATTAAGAATTTCTAAGTCATGTCATATGTTGGCAAAAAATTTCATTTCTGCTGAGAAACTTGACACAGCTGTGCTCTGAGTACTGAGTTAATCCAGTTTAAGAGCTTCATATTTAGAAATCTGGGATGAGAACAGCAATTATGCAGATGATAGCTTTGTCCTATTTCACATACTTTGCAGAAAATGCTTTAGAAATGGTAGCAAAAAAGAGAGGGAGAGGGGAAATGCTGTGAAACAGCTTCTTTTTCAGGAGACATTTTTCAGATGTAATCCAGTGTTTAGAAATTAGCGGTATCAAATGGTATTGCATATCAAGGCACTTGCAGTTGTGCTTTACAGAGGACTTGTTTACCAGAGCTTGGGTTTTCCATTGCAGGCAGCCCTTGATTGCAGGAATGTATCTTATGATGTCTGTGAACACAGTCATACCACCAGGCAAGAAAGGTGAGTCATCATTTTACAAAGTGAATATATGATTTCAGGATCTGATCTATTATTGTTGCTTATTGTGGAAGAAAATTTGACAGAGGCTTGCTGATATGTAGATGGACAAATTATTTATTTGATTGATTGAACAAATGAGGAAAAAAATAGTTATGTTTAAGATTGTGTCTTGTTTCCCTGTGACTACAGCAGTAAAGGCAATCAATACTGTGTAAACACAATATGTACAAATAATAATGAGTATTTCTTTAATTTATTTTCATCTAATATTTTACATAAAGTGCCCTAGCTTTTTTCTAATTCCTCCTCTCCCCTCTAAAATGCCATAAACTCTTTTGGACTCTTCTTCATCTTCATATGTGATTCGTAACTTTTGTGATTCTCCTAAGACTTCAGTTTTAAAAAATTAATTTCTACCAGTAAGGAGTTGCTATTTCAGAATTTTATTCCTGTGTTCCTAGTTGGTTAAAAAGTCAAAATGCTGAAAAAAAAATGATCGTAATAGAAAGTTTCCAAACTGTTTCTGTTCAGAATCCTGAATTTTATCTGAAACTCAGCTTGGAAACTCCCCAAATCCTTTCTTCATCTAGCATGGGATGTTCTGTTTTAAGGAAGTTGGACACTTGACTCTACTCTGCTATCCCAAAATTTTTAAGGAGATAACCAAGAGCACCATTTGGCCCATTCACAGTTAGCTGCCTAAATATGAGGTTGCCAAATGCTCAGCTGACTCTAACTGTTAAGTGAATTCAGCAACGTGAAACATTTTAAAATTTGAATTGAAATGAAAAATAATGTGGTCTCCAATATGAAAACACACCAAATTAATCCCCCACTATCCCCAAGAATATTTGATCAGTGTAGGAATTTAATTTTTCAACTGGAAGGGTGAGGGAAAAGGGCAGACAAACAGTTCTGTAGTTGCTGATAACTGCCTTCTCATGTTCAGTCAAATTTACAGTTCTTAAGTGGAGCATGAAATTTGTTAGAAAAGGAAATGTGGCCATATCTGTCAAAAATGCATCAGGATTTTTCTGCAGGCTCTTCCTTAGGTACTGTTACTGCACCTAACACAAGTACTACCCTGTCAACATTGTACAGCACTTCTCTGACAAAGTCTCTTGTCTAAATCTAAATTAGGTATGGGCCTTTATAATCAAGACTTCATTGTAAATTGTATCAATTTAGAATTATATTAGTTTATTTTAATTTTCCCCTGAGTAGATAATTTACCATAGCTATGTTTATTTTAAGCAACCCTTAACATAGTCCGTAAGTAAAAGTATTACTTTATTTTGTTTAATAGCAGGAGTGTACACTGGAAGTTGTTCTTCTGGCTTTCAGCCATAAAGATTTTATATATATGTCAGCAGATTAAGTAATTTTCAAGTAACCTGCACTGTATTCTATTAGTTTTTCTTTTCAGATGTCTTGAGATGGACACTGCAGAAGTATAAGATATAATGTTATCTTTTGAAATCATTGTTGTCCATTGCTTTTTGTGAATCATGCTGAATGAAGTATAGTATTTCAGCTTTTCTCTGTTTGATAAATTATCTGTTTGTCATTGTTTATTGCTGTCATATTTTCACAGTGGTTGATGCAGACATTGCCTGCCATTACAAAAGGTCTCCAATGCACCTTTTTGCCTACAGAGTTCACACTCACAGACTAGGTAAGGGTAACATAGGAATGTCAAATACCTAACAGAAAAATGTTGACCCTGCAACATATTTTTTAAGTATATCTCACTTCTCATGTATATTGATATTTTATAGGTAAAGTAGTGAGTGGATACAGAGTGAGAAATGGTCAATGGACATTGATTGGTAGGCAGAGTCCACAACTACCACAGGTTGGTTGGGTTCTTTTTAGTTCTGATTGTAAATTTTAATTGTTTCAAAATGAGAAGCTGAATTGGAAATCACATGTCCACAGATTTGCATCGTGGTGTTTCCACTGGTTATGTGCTGTTGTGCTCCTGGAAGTGAACATTGCCAAGTATTGTCACGATTAGATGATGATGCAAAAGTCATTTCAGATATGTAGCACCGTCCTTCTCATCAGTGTCTATTGACACAGAGAATATGAAGCACTTTCACTGATTGTGGTGAATCATCCTCTCTTTCAGGCATTCTACCCCGTGAAATATCCGGTAGACATTAGCTATGATGATATCCTGGCAGCCAGATGTGTATTCAGTGGGGAAGGCAGAACTACAGAGACACATATAGGGTAAATTTTATCTATTTGCTCCATTTCAGAACGTTTTTTTTTACCAGGGTGTTGGTTATATGTAGAAATGTGTTTGCTTCATGTCTTCTTCCAAGGTAATTCTAAGAAACAATTTCTGCCAGAATGTTTTGTTATGCTGTCTGGTCTACTTAAGATTTAACTCCACACCATGTTCATTGACGTTACTTATGTGAATATTCACTTTGCTGAAGTGTTCACAACACTTCTGAAGTGAAGCTATGGTTGCCAGACAACTTACTCAGATGTTGGGCTGATCTGTTCTTAGATAAGGATTCAGAATATCAATTCTAGAAAATACATTTTTTAATCAGGTGACAATATTAACTGTTTATAGTGAAATAATAAAGCTTCACAATTCTCTACACTGTTTGAGGAGGAAAATTTGTAGAAGCCTATAAAATTCTGATATTTTGACCTATTGCAAAATCTAGCCTTAAAAAATCTGGACCAATACTGCATTTACCTTTTTTTCAGTATAAAAATGTAGAGGCTTTTATGAAAAACAATCAAACCAGAAATTACTAATAATAAAAAATAGGAAAATCTAAACTGTGTTAGTCACTGATGCTACTCAGCTGCAGGTGACAGACACAGCCCTGTAATATCAAGTGGATAAATACAGCTGTAAAAATACATATAATATTAATACTCTCTTAGCTGGCTGTGGTTCTTTGAACTGTAATTTAATGCATATGTAGAGAAACAAAGATAACCTGTGGAAATCTCTCGATTCTGGGAGTATGGGCTGCAGCATTCCAAGGAAAGAGATTTTTGTGTTGAGCACCCTAAGAGTGCATCTCAGTGGAAAGTTAAGTGTTCAACACAGATTTATCACCTTCCAGAGGGCAGTTAAGATAGTGATGTGGAACAGCTGGGAAGAATGAATTGAGAAGAGGTTTTTACAAATATCATGACACTAAAACCATAAAACTTTAATTTAACTGCTGACCTTTTTTCACAAGTTCAAAACGTTTCTGTACCTTTCCCCAAAGTAGTTCCTGTTTGTTGATTAATCCTTACAGTTTAAGAACAGTCTTAGGAAAATTATGGTACTTTTTTTCAATGTACTAGTATGCTTTCATTGGGGAAACTCTCTCTCTATCCTTTTCATTACAGTAATTGTTATTACTATAATAATTATTTTACTATATTTATTATTTTTATTTGCACTATAATATATGAATATGTATCATATGAATCATGCCATATTGTTTATTACTATTATCATTATTATTTTTAGTTTTACTATTATTTATTTATTAATATTTAGTATTACTATATTTTGCCACAAGTTTTGCTTTGTCCCACTCTGGGGAGGGCAGGAGTGGGGGCAGTGAGTGGCAGTACTTAACTGCCACCTGAAATTAAACCCCTACAAATGCTTAGACACAGTAGCGTGTCAGGTGAACCATAGTTTGTGTAATTTCCACATCCCATTTTCTACTGGAGTTTTAAAGAGGAAGCAATTACAGTGATGGATATTGGAGGTCCAACAGTGAAGTTAATGCTTTCTAAAAGCTTAAGCAGAGCTTGCCCAGTCAGAGTCTCATTTTTGTAGTCTCCAAGGGATGCCAAACTTCCAACGCATGGAAAAATAACCAGTTCCCCTTTGGAAACAGTCTCTTCTCCCATGTTTCCCTTTCTCCCCTCTGGCTTGTGTTATTATTGTTGCTATGGTGAATAAATGAATGCTGCAGAATGCTGCTGGAAAAGTCAGCACTGATGTCTTTTGCAAACAGCTAATAGACCACCTCTGTATTTCTTTAATGAGCGTAGGCTGATTGTTTAATTGTGAAAGCTAATTAAAAATCTTGGTGTAAACACCTATATTTTATGAACTTTCATTAAAAAGTCATAGCTTATTTATTTGCAGGATTGTACCTCTAGACAAAAGAAACTAACCTATATGGCAGAGGAAGAAACAGACCACAGTTGTAAAGAGGCCATATATACTCTGCTTGACAAAGTAATATTTTTCAGAAAAAAAACTTACTTGTGCCAGCTGTTTTTGCTATTGAAGACAGGATTATGTAGCAGTAGAGAAGAGCCACTTCTGCTTCAAGTACATGCACAACATTTATCAAAGAGCTGAATTTTTCTAGTGTTTTATCATTCCCCTTGCACTCATGTTTTTGTTACAAAAGCTTACAAACAAAGTTATTCTCAAGGTGGCAGTGCTATGTTCTCGTTAAGAGATACTTATGGTAGCTTAATATGTAACGAAAATAAGTTTTGCAGTATTAGAACCAGTGTGATTGGACAATAAATGAATGCACTTGATGAGGAAAGGGGGAAGATTTGTCAAATAGCTGCTGAAATGAAACGTGTGTTATTTGCAATAATTTCAAATTACATTCCTCCAAAATTTGTAGACAAGTAAGTGAATAGTAATGTAATGAATGACACAGCTCTGTCATATTTAATCAGAACATGTGCACAGTTGATAACACAATGGGAACTGTGTGGAGTATGCTGGAGAAATTAGAAGGAAGATCAGTTTAAATAGGTGATGCAATTTTCTGTGAAATCAAAAGCAAATTGCTAGGAATTTCTGAGATATGTGTGGTTTTTGTTCACTGCTTTTCTCCAGTACAAACCAAAAGAAATTTCTGATATTCACTGCAATGCAGGTATTGCATGCTTTAGTTTGGGACATCTAAACATTTGATTGCAATGTTTTAGTATCCTGTTAAACAAGTTGGATGAATGAAATAACAGCTGTCCAGCTCATTATTTTCTGAGTGACACATCTTTTCTGTACTGTGTAGGGGTACTGCCAATGATGAAATGTGCAACTTTTACATTATGTACTATATGGAAGCCAAGCATGCTGTCTCATATATGACCTGCACACAGAATGCAAACCCTGAAATGTTCAGAAATATTCCACAGGAGGCAAATATTCCAATTCCAGTCAAGTCTGATGTGCTGAAGATGATGCATGGACATCATGAAGGTGAAAAACACTTGTAATCCATTCTATTCATGCCATCTTATACTCACTGATGTATTTCTCTGTGTTGTGTTGGTATGCAAAATTTCCATAAAGAGATAATGCAGATCTGCATAAAATTAAAATTGCTAATTAATAAAGCATCATGGGATTCTGCTGTTGGTTTGGGTGGAAATGTCTGCCATAGTCTTTTGTCTGTTTCTTTCTCATGTTGTCTTCCAATTTCCAACATATTTTTACAGCTGTGTGACCTGTGTGCCCTTAAGACTGGCTTCTTTTTCTATGCCAAACTTTATATTAACAGTTTCTTAATGTTTACCTTATCTTCTCTCTATTTCCTACGAAATTGAATCATAACATTGCCCTAGTTTTCTAGATCCCACTGCTGTGTTATGGGAGGAATCAAATTTTTACACTGAACAGTTGTAGGCATATAAATTGCAGCAACAGAATTATCCAGAGGTAATCTGACTGATGTGTCTGTGTAGCAAGTACAAGTTGTAGTCTTTAATTTCACTTTTTTCCTGTTGCATTTTGTGGTATGACTACTATGATAAAAATACCACGTAATCATTTCAGAATTACTTTTTTCCACAGTAGGGAGGTAGTTCCCTTCACATGCAGAGGTTTAACATCAAACCCTAAACCCATTTTTCAGAAACCAAGGATAGTGATACAAGCTCTTTGCTGCAATCAGACAAAAAAGAAGAGGAAGAGATTTTGGATCATGGTATGCATCTGCTTATTTCTATGTACATTTTTTATTTCTACATCTATCTTCTAATATAAATCTTAACTTTTTTATTCTGATTGTTTTAGTGCTGTGTTGTTCGATACAACTACTGTTTATGTATAAAAATGCCAAATGTTCATTTCTGAAGGGCGTTTTTCCACTGTAGGGAGATACTCAATTCCATTCACATGCAAAGGCTAACATCATATCCTAAATCCATTTTTCAGAAACCAAGGGTAGTGATGCAAGTTATTTGTTGCAGCAGGCCAAAAAAGAAGAGGCAGAGATTCTGGATCAGGGTATGTACTTGTTTATTTCTGTGTCAAGTAAAGGACTCAATAATGTAAAATACTGATAAATTATATCCTGATTTTTAATTATTTATGAAGTTTTTAATCTGTTTATCTTTAATTGATACAATTTGCAGTGTTCTGTAAAGCTAATAGAGTTGCATGCTATATAGAAATAATAAAAAGAATTAGTTTACGACTGATCTCTAGCCTTGTAGGCAAAATTTATTACTGCATTTTAATCTCATAATGTTCTCCTGTTCTTTGTTTAATTTGCTAACAAAGGTTGTGATTTATTTGTATATGCCTGTATTCTGTATGTAACTATTTGCTATTAACTCTGTTGATTTCAGTTTGTATTACTATGTGTGTATTAGGGAATAATGCTCTTATGCTGTACATGCAAATATTGAGTTGAGGCTGAGTGCAGCTGTTTAATACTCTATTATTTTTTGCTGTATTTATGTATATGTGCATGTATGCATTACAACTCACACAGAAATGCATGTAGTACTTAGCTGGAGGAAAAAACTATGACTGCTATAAAAATTTTAGAAATACTCAGAATATTATTTATGTTTCAGCAATATCTTAGACTCTACTTTAAAGTTCTTGTGGGTCATATACTGTTAGATAAAATTTGCCTCGGTATCAGGATTTTTCTTTAGACTGAGGGGAAGACCTCATCAGCTAAAGGTTCATACAGTTTCCATTGGACAATGTTGAGATTCAAGGACTAAAAGCAAATTTACTTTTGCCTTTAAGAAGAGCAAAGATTGGACAGTGTTAAGAATTTTTGGTAATATCTCCCAAAGGGGTTAGATTTTCTATGTACTCTGCCATTTTTTAGAGTTAACTCAAATAATTAAGTTTCAGTTACATAAAATTAGCTTCTAGAGTGTGAAACTGTCTTGAGTGAAAGAACTTTGAACTATTAGAAACAATATTTACAGTGGCATATGTGATATTTATCTTAGTCAATTCAACATGTATTTTTTAAGAAAGAAAAACAATTCAATTTTTTTAATCCTGTTTCAGAGCAGAATGAGCTATCTGCATACAAATTTATGTCGAAACTCACGCTGACAATCTCCTTTACCCTTATGTTACCAATAAGTGCATTAGCGTTTGATCAAGGTTCTTGTTATGTGTGTGTTTTATTGAATTCATTAATGTTTGAAAAAAAGTGTTGAAGAACGTCCTGCCGTTAAAATCTTTTTCATTTGTCTTTGAAATGTATTTTGAAGATGTTTCTGCAATGCAGTCTGGTTTGCTGAGAGCACTATTTAATATACCTCCTCATCTAACCTGTTTCTATGGAAACACACAGAATTGTTTTGTTCGTTTGAAATTACTTGGGTTTCATGATGTGAAATACCAAAACACAGTAGTTGCTGTGAATTTAATTTCCTGTTCTTAATTGTTAGATTAAGAAAAATTCCCCCATCATTAACAGGAGCCTGTCTTCAATTTTATATTGATACAGCTCTGACTTCAGTTGAATTATGTCTGAGTAAGCAAAACAACAGGAAGAACCAGTTCAGGTTTGGTTTTACTTTTGTCTCCAAAGAGGGAAAGTTGAGTGGCTGGCTTAGAAAGTAGGTTTTGGTTCTGCAAGTCCTCCCCAGATAGACTGGGGAAACCAGGAGCTGAAAATGGTCTGCAAAATGTGCCTGCAGAAATTACCTAGAAATTGGAGACCAGTTTTTTGGGGCAAATCAGGCCAATTCATCCATCTCCTCAAGTAACTTCAGTGAGTTAGCCAGTAGGAACCAAATTTGATCAAGACCTTAATGACAGGAAAATTCTGCAGTTTGGAGGGAGGAGGCAGTGGACCCTACATGGAAGCACATGCATACATCCACATTATACAAGTACATCCTTTCACAGAGGTAAAAGACATAAGTCTTTCCCTTTATGGTCTGGCTTGGCATATTCTGTATGATAACCTTATCTACAAAGCACAGAGACACCAGAACTGAGTCTTTGATTAGTTCTGTTGCTGCTGAGCTGTTGCTCAGTAAATTCAGCCTTTGCTTTGCTCGGAAGAAAGCACATCAACAATTTTCCAATAACTCTGTTTTATCTTGCATGGGTTTCTTTCTCTGTGATTTATTATGTTTTAGCAGCTTATTTTCCCCTTCTTAGTTTCAGGCAACTGAAATAAACACTGTTACTTCAATAAACACTAAAATAGTTACTAAATTGTTCTCCCATGGAGGTGATGCCGTGATGATTTTTTGCCTTTTCTTTTTCTATACCTTTTATGTATTCTCAGTGTTCTTAGCATACATACTTGTAATTCTTTAAGCCTGATATCTTGGCATAGTCCTGATATTCTGCTAGGCAAAAACCCCAAACATCCTAAAGGCCTCACAGTTGGGGGCCAAAAAGCTTTACACTATCTTGAGAAACCAAAGCCCTCTCTAGGACATACTTCTTAAGCTAGACTCAAGCCCCATCTTAACTGAACTTACCTTAATGAAACTGACCTTATTATATAGTTTCTGAAACAGCAGTGAAGATTAACTTTTCATAGGAAGTGAATTACTGTAGGAAATGCAATTGATTTAGATGTTTGGTGTATTGGAAAGTTTCCTGTTCCTGCTGAAGCATCAAGTCCCTAGTAAAACAAATAATATATTTGTTTATTTTTTGTTCATCAATATGAGTTTGATTAAATTGTACTCAATAGATACAGAGGAGCAAAAACCATTTATTTGTTGGCATTCCTGATCTCTGCCATATGTCTTTACGTGAACTGAAGAATTGAAAAAGTTGAAAAAATACCTAGATGTGTTTCATTCTGCTTGTTTATCACTTTCCTGTGGCATAGCACAGTGTAGTGTAGTTCAGGTTTGTTTTTGGCATGCAAGCAGTGAAGCAGCCTTTACCACTGAGAAAGTTTGCTAATGGTGTACCTGAAAGTTTTAGAAACTTGTGCATATAAACAATAGGAGGAGTAGTTTTTTAAAAAACATGGAAAGTGTAAGACAGGTGATGGTTAATCAGATGTCCAATATTTAAAGTTTTGACTGGCTCATTATTTGATATCTCATTTTGTGTGTATTAGGTATAATCATAAACTGAAGCAGAAGGGGCAAAATTTTTACTACTAAAATTAATACAATTATTTGATTATATTATTAAAAATATGTTTCATATATTAAACATAATTAAATATAATTATGTTTGAATGGTTTAAAGCAAAATTCAAGGTTGGCTTTAGCTGAAAATTCACTAGCAGCATATAAACCAAAAATCAGAATTTGGGTTTTATTTTAGAATGGTATATGTGTACACATATGTATGTCACATACACACATATGGGAGAGAAAAGAGTTGAGATTTTCATTGTACTTCTGGTATTATGTTTGCCATGGCACTTACAAAAGTACATTTTTGCTTCTGTTTGGCTTAGGGAATTTAAGAGTTAGTACCAAAAAAGTAACAACATATATTTTGCTTCTGATGATGGAATCTGAAGTGAGTCGAAGTTGCAGTTGCTCTCAGCACTGGTGTTGGTACTACGAATACAGTGGGATTTTTTCCCTTTTAAGTATTGTGCACAAGGTATTTGTTAGACAGCTGGAAATATTTTACTAGGTTGTAGCTGAATCTGTGGGTTGGGAAACTGAAATGTCTGTTGAGTTGCATACTTTCTGTAAAGTTCTGCACTTCTAAGAAAAGTTTGTTACAATAAAAATATATTCAGTGAGGTCTTTTTGCATCTGGGATAGAAATCTCTGATTGGTTTAAGTGAAAGAAGGAGATACAGCTCCTCTGCTCTCTGCCATCTCTCTTTTGTTTCCTTGAGGGGGAGAAAAAAAAAGAGGGGGTAATGTGAAGGGAGGCCTGCAGTATCTTGTTGGGCAGGTGTTGAAAAGGAGAGGAGAATCAGCTTGCAGGCAGGTCTTTAGGTTTTCAGTAGTGTGTTTCTGTGATAATGTTGTATGGTAGAGCCGTGGAAGCAGCATCAACCAATAAGATGATGCAGTTTTATGCCAGCATGGGTTACATTTCTTTCTAAAATAAATTTTTTATATAATCTACTCTTGCTAGTTTGTATATGACTGTAAGAAAAGAGAGGAGTTTGATTTGGTAGGTGATTAAAAATCCTTAGGAGAGGTTTGAAACAAAAGACAAATTTGTGTTCCAGTATTGATGTGGGATGCATAGAATGAAGTATTTGAGACATTTTTAGATTAAGGCCAGATGTACAAGAAAATCTTCAAATGTTTTCAGGCCTTGACAACATGTTTAGGTCTCAGATTGTATGAGACTCTTAAAGAGAGTACAAAAGTAAGATAAAAGTGCATGAATTAAACCTTGGAAGAAAATGCTACTAAAAGATACTAAGAGTGATAATACTGCTAGGAAATTGCAATTAGGGAGATTCAGAATAGCAGAGGATTTGCTTGCTCTCTCAACACTAAATTATCCTGCTGAAAGTTGTAAATAAAAGATGAGCCTTTGATTTGGTTAGGATAAGGTTATTCATAATCCTTACAAAAGCGTCTTCAGCACAGTAAAAAAGGACCATCAGATCTAAGCAAAAAAAAAAAAGGCAATTGGTATAAGTTGCATATCTAAGCAGGAAAAGAGTATAACAAGCATGGAAAGAAGCCATTTTAAGTTGAATGTTTTGGTCTTTGCTGTCTGACCCTTGATTTATGTTCTCTGCCAATGTTATGATTTTGTTTGTATGACTGTAAACCAAAACATTGTTCTGTAAAAGAGTTTTGATAGTGTAGAATCACCACGGGAAGTTTAAACTTACTGGAATATGCTTGTGCATTGTTTCACTCGAGATGTTGGTCTTGACAGCTGTCTCTTCTTCCAGAAAGAATAAACTACAGGTGTTTGTAGCCAGTTATCTGCACCATAGAGGATAAGCACCATAGAGGATCAGCACCATAGAGTGCTGATAGCTTGCACGTAAGAAATACAGCTTCTCTGAAAGTGACCTAATCAGGCAGCTTCCCAGAGACTGCACTGCTAGATTTCAGTTTCTTCAGTGAGATCAAGTTGTTGATTCACCCATGTCTTTGTCTAGTCATACTCAGGCATTCCAAAGGCCAGGCTGTCTCATCACATACAAGACAAGCAATGTTCCTTTCCTACTGAGTATCTTCAGACAAACAAAACCTTCAACTGTTCCAGCTGGTGCAGGACCACTGCAAAGCAGCAACACAAGACTGTGCTTTCATGTTTGCTGGATATTGCTTTGCACAGAGCAGCTCTTACTCAGAATCAACATGAGTCTGCTCTTTGCTAGTTATCTCTAGCAAATTTCAAACTATTTCTTTATTTTACACTGCTTACAAATTATTGGAAAATGTCTGGATGTCAGAAGCAAAGCTGAAAGTTAGGTGCACATTCAGTGTGTGAAATTTAGGGTAGGGTTGCAGATATTGGGTAATCAGGAAAATTAAATTCTTCACTTTAATGTTTTTTGTGCCTTCTAAATATTCTGTCAAAATATCAGGACATTGACAGGAAACTTCAGCCTAGTGTTTGTGCCAGAAGTTTGGAGATACTGGTCACTTATGTAGACTTCATGGATGTTTTTTGAACTTCGTGTGTGGAGATTCCATATTCATTTTCTCAAACACATCCACTTAAGGAAAGGATCACCGTTTCAGGGCAGCTGCACTTCTGACCACTGCTGTCCTCTGATGCACACCCTTTTCCATACATTCAGACAGTTCCTAAATATTTTTAACTGCTGTGGTTACGAAACCCCTCGTCAATGAAAGCTCTAATGGGACAACCTCAGCTTGGAAAATACCTCATCCATACCCACAGGTAGTGTCTGTAGTACTCTGCCCTACTCTATGCACCAGTGTTCAAAGGTTCCTCATATGTCTTATGGTCATTGGCTCAGCTCTAGCAGTAAACCAAAACAGGTCACCCTACTTAGACTCAAATCCTCGATTAATAGCTTCCATAAAGACCACTTGAGTTTTCTGTGAAAGCATCCTGTCATGAAAATTATTCCCTGGGCATTTCATGGTTTTAAGTTGAACTCTCCTGCTCTCTTTTCTTGTTGTCCTCTATTGAGCTCTATCTTCTAACAGTTTCTTTTGAAGAAGCTGATATCAGACACGTAAATGAAGGAACTTTTTTGTCTTTTTAAAATTTTTTTGAATTAACAAGCAATATCTATTTTAGACACTGGGTTAATTATTCTGTGACAACACTTGCACACCAGAGATAGAATGCAGTGCTTTTGGCAGGAGCATGAAGCTGTCAAACTTCTTCACTCAAGAAGAATAAGCATATAAGCTGTTGGAGTTCTGGAACCTTTGTAAAAACTGTAGTATGTTGTTGTCTTTTGCAGCCAGTAATTACAAGTCAGTTGATTAGACAGTTGATACAGAACTGAGAGAGTGGACTGTGCAAGGATCATTAAACTTGCTTTGAAAAGGCCAGCAGTTTGAAATAGCATCAGGCTTGTTTGTTTAGGGAGACTTCTCACAGTTACATTAGGGAGAGCAGTGCTTTTATAACTCATACCTCTCATTGGAAATGATTACATATAGGTCACCTGTAGGTCTCCAGCCACAGATAAAACCAAAACATTTGTTTTATATGACATTAATCTAATTTTTAAAATGTTGGGGGAGAAAAGGCCAGTGTAGAGTATTTTAATACCAAATGTTTCCTTAGTAAAGGAAGTTTCAGCTGTGTTCAGCACCTTGATGGTTGCTTTAATAATTAAAAATCTTTCTCATCTGTTGTAAAACATTTGGATTTGTTTTGAATCAGTACTTGGACTCGTTAAATGACAGTATTAAGATAATGGAGTGGTCTAGCTTTAAGAACTGCATTTGAAGAAAATAATTCCTATTTGTTATATAGCTTAATGATTTTGTCTCTTCTCTAATTTGCTTTGTTAATTTCATTGAAATTGGTCTCGTTACTTCAGTAATTATTTTCTGACAATGTGTGTCATCTGGGATATTTCATTTCCAAGGGCAAGGAAGGCAATCCTACTCAAAATCATTGAACAGAGACTGTTAAATAACATGACAGATCCTCTAAGGATCATTTTCAAAAGACTTAATTTTCTCTGTCCCAGGCTGCAAATGATGATTTCTGGTTCTGAATGGGGGTTTTTTTGGGTTTTGATTTTTTTGTTTGTTGTGGGGGTGTGGGTGAGGTGGTGTTTGTTTCCTTGTTTATTTCTTTGGTTTGTGTGGAAGCTTATTTATAGTTTGACTTTTCTAAAAAATGTCCTATATAGCCTGTTGTGAAATAATACAGTTTTTTAATTACAAGTGATTTGTGTTTGAAATAAAAGGATACCTACTTGCAGTAACTCTTAAAGCACATTGAATGCCTCTTTCCACTCAAATGATGTAGTGGTATTTAATAGAACTAATGATAGTTTCAGGCAGCCAAGATACTTGGTTAGTAAATTCTATTTTCATGGTTTTTTGCTGTGAGCTGTTGTTCTGGAATGTACTGAAATGTTTGTTGAATGCGTAAGAAAGTTACAATCATAATTGCATTGCTAGCAAGTACATTGAGAAGATAGTTTTCCCTTCACTGCCAGATGATATAATGACTAAGGAGTGTTACTGTTTGGAGTAAAAGAAGGAGTAGAACTCAGACTGAATAAATAAAAGCAAATTTAATGGATCATGTCTTTTTTCTACAGTGGGTGGTATGGAATCTCTTTGCAAATGGCAAATTCAATATTCTTACAGCTTAAGCTTCTTATACAATGACAGACTTCAAAGAAATATGTTTCAAAAAGTCTCAATCATGAGATTGTCTATTACTGTCTTTGTAAGTGAAAAAATTGATAAAACTGTAGAAGTTTTCCCTCTTTGTTTTGTGAAAATATGATAACTCTGCAGTAGCCTGGCAAATCCAGGTAATTCCATCATAAATGTTCTTTTACTGAAATATGCACACTTTTCCCTTTCCCTTTTGCTTTCATTTTCCCTTTCTCTTTTTCTCTTGTTCCTTGTTCCTGATAAATCTCTCCAGAAGTGATGATTTTTTGATGCCAGAGTGTCAGGTAAAAGTGGGCATCTTTACGTAATTTAAAATCAGTAACAATTTGACTGTATCTTTTCATACTAGAAACCTGGCTCCTTCAGTTCCTGAGGCTGAAACAGCTCCTCTTTCCTGCTTTTTGTCAGTAACTGTTTGAATAACTTTGTTACATTATACCTTGCTGAAGCTTTCTAAAACTACTCGGTCTGTTATAATTGGTTTATTTTCTCCTTTACTCATATCTTTTCTCTTTCTGTACAGGTGATTTCTATTCACTCCTTTCTAAGCTGCTAGGAGAAAGGGAAGATGTTGTACATGTGCATAAGCATAATCCTACAGAAAAAGCAGAATCAGATCTTGTAGCAGAGATTGCTAATGTAGTCCAAAAGAAGGATCTTGCCAGAGAGATCGCAAATCATGATGAAAGTGACAATACTATTCTTGTCAGAGACAGAACTCAGAAATTTCACAGACTAGAGTCTACCTTGAGGCCACCAGAGAACAGACATTTCTCTTTGCAACAGTCTAAGCATGGCGAGGGAAGCTGGGAAAAAGAACATAAAGGAGGTGGGTTGGGGTTAATTTTATACAATGAAATGCAATGCAAGAGCTGTGATCCACATTAGCAAAATCTGAAGGGAATTTCAGTGGAGGCTTGGAAGTATTTTACATGACATTCTTCCCAATTATTGAAATGTTTCCCCTCTAATTTAGAGGTATTTCACTGGGGTTCTTTCCCCCTCCATGTGTAAAGAAAGAATGTGTGCTGGTGGCACAACACCAGTACTTCAGTACGGTATTTTCTACTCTTAAAAGTTTTACTGAATGATTTTATATCAGTTATACTAAAACAAGGTTACACATAGGATATAGTAGTCACAGGAAGTGAAGCTTTTAATACAAGTAACTACTGTAAAGTGGTTGCTGGAATAATCAATACATTTTATGAGTTTGCTGGATACCTTGATCTGTCATATACACAATTTCATAAAATTTATTGCTGTAATCCTATCAGATATTTTTCTCTCATTCAGAAAGAGTGGTAGGTAATCCTGAAAAATTCTTCAGAAGTAACATATTCTGCATATTGATTTCAAATTGGGCTTGACTCTCCAAATATTCTTGTACAGGTGGTTTAGTTGTGCTAGAAATATAATTTATTCCCTTCAGGTTTCTATGACAGCAGAAACCATGGAATTACTGTGTTTGTTTTACTTGCATTTTGGTCTCTGTGATATTGACTGTCCTTAGCCTTACTTGCTAATGTGGAAAGCCAGATAATGCAGCATGTGATGAGTATCTCATAAAAGAAGCTGATGTGTATGCATGGAAGCCATCTGTATCCATAAGGTGTAGCCACACATGCCAGCTTTTATGTTGCAACCACCCAGATTGATGTTTCCAAGTACTTTTGTGCATATATATGTATCATCCATCAACCATTTTATTTTTATTTCTGTTCATAATGTTAACGTGTATTGTCTCTGCTTATATGAGGTTCTGTTACAGTGTTCAAGCTCACCAAAATCCTGGGTTTGTATTTAAAAGAAAACCAAAGATGGGGACTTGGCCAGTGTTATGTTGTGCAATCCAGTTAAATAAGAGCCTGTCAAATTACTGGCATAGGGACAAAAAAACAGGTGGAATGTTACTATGTGCCTGACATATGTGTAAATCATAAATAATTCCATAAACCTCACTGGAATTAAATACTCAGGAAAGTAATGGGAATAGCATTTCTGCAAAAGCAGTTTGTTCAGTTTAGACTAATAACATGTGGTTTGTACAAGGCAAAGAAGAAAATTCCTTTCTTTTTTCACTGATCCAGAGGAAGGAATGTCAGTGAGCTGAATAAATGGCTTAGTTTGACATACCTTACAGCATGAATTCTAACTACAGAAAGTATTTGCTTGGATATGTCAGTAGCCATATATTCATTTGGGGGGAATGTGTTGGTGGAGGACTAATTAATAAATGAACTTTCAAATGATGCAATTTTGAGGTATAGGAAAAAAGGAAACCGACATTTTCTTAATTAGCATTTTTGTGGGGGGGGGGGTTTATGTTTGTAATACCTTTAACTACAGAATTCCTGACCTGCAGAAGCTGTCAGTGTCACCTTTTGGTAAAAGAACTTCTGTAGCAATAATATCTTTAAGCATATATTTCATTACTTTTTAGAGAAGTATTTACATATTTAAAATAAAAATCTTCTGTAAGAGAATTTTCCTCCTCAGGGGAAGAAGTAAAGTTGTCTTGATTGAATAAAAAATTTATCCCCTTTGTAAAAACCTTTACTGTATTGAATTAAAAAATTCTCAATTTTCTTAGGACAAGACTCTACTGTTAAATTACTTTCATTTAACTGTTTAAAGATGACCAGTATGAAGATAGCTTAATATTTTTAGTCTTGCAAATATTTCAATTTTAACATGTAATTGGCCTGAACTAGCAAGTGGCTAATACAGTAAGTAAAGTTGTTATAAATGTTCAAACTTTATACTACTGCTCTCCCTGCACTGTTGTTAGATTGTTGCCCTAATTGAAAAGTAGAAGATCTGGTACCTAGTTTAGAGATCTCATTCACAACAAAACATTTGATCTTGTTTCTTCTAAGTAATTATAAATTACTTTAGTGGGGAAAGTAATTTTCATTAGTCTCATATGAAACTGTTCCATGGGCCACTTATTCTTGTAGGGAAATAGTAATAAGTCATAGATAAAGGAAGTCTAAGTGTAGTGAGTTTTTGTAGAAAGCTCATTGCCTTGAGGTAAACCTGTGTAAAGGACTTTCAGAATGGACTTGCAAACGAAAACAAAAATACAATACTAATTAACCAATTTTGGAAAAATGTGTTAAAATCTAAAGATTGTATTGAGGCTGGAGCTCTTGTGATTAGACTGTATTTCACTGTACATTCATTTCATTGTTTTGACCTATCAGAAATCTTTTATTCCTTTAAGTATAAACATTTTCTATTTTATAGTATGTGTCTTCTGAGAGACTAAATAGAGGCCAAAATTTAGTGTCCTATGTTTAGCCTTTAATTTTTTCTAGCTTTTTAAAAAATAGCTCAGAGGCCTCTGTAACATGAAACATTGACAAGCTTTCTGGAATTTAACACAAAATTATATGGGATGAGCAAGTGCGGAAGCAGTCAGTCATATTCCTTTCTCTTATTCCTTCCAAAATCCAAACATCTGTGAATACACCTGGCACTGCACCTGCTGTGATCAACTCAACTGTACAGAAATATGAATATGTATCTTTTTTTTTTAACAGCTTTTCCTTTAGCTTGCAGCTTTTGTTCAGCTAAAATTTCTACAGAGCGGGATTTCTTGTTTTAGAAGTTTCTGGTTACTATCCTGGATACACCGCAGTTGCTGATAGCTTTTAGGTTTCTTTTAGGTCACCTACTCTAGCTATGATATGGCAGTCCAAACAGGTACAACATCTAGTCTGCAGTAGGTTTTCAGTGCTGGTTTCATATTTCTCTTGGATAGGTTGTAGAGAGCGATTTTCCCTCCACTGTGTTCCTGTTGTTCCTTCTCAGACTACATATCTTCCAAGAGAAATGCAAGGGGAAGGTATTATCAGGCTTAAAGATTTTATACATTATATCAGGCTTAAAGATTTTATATGTTAATTTTGCTTTTCATTGGAAAATCACTTCCAGGTGAAGGTGAACCCTCTCAGACTCACAGGGTGCTGTGTTCTAAGGTCTATGATCTGCCTTCTTTCAAAGCAGGGTGCCCTGGCACTTTGTGAATTTGGATCTCTCTTTCACCTTCCTAGATGGTACCCCAGTGATTGGTGTTTAGGATCACATCAGAACTCACAAACTTTGGGTGAACTGAAAGTTGCAAAGTAAAGGATGGTTGCTTTCAAACACACTGACTATTGGTGAAGTGGCTCCAGTTTCACATAACTTCAAAGAAATTGCATTTTATTTGCCATCAGTTTGGCTGTATGTGCCTACATGAAATTATGCATTGTAGAAATACCTGAATTACGCTCAACAAATCAATTTCTGAAAGGAAGCAGTGGTGGATTTCCTAACATGTAGAATTAATTTTTAAATTTTTCTTTTCTTTTCGTTTTATCAGAATTAGTGAAATCTCTTGCCATTGCATTTTTTATTTTTGATAATCTAGTTCATTTGTCTCTTAATACACTGCCAAAGCCGCACAAGAGCAATCTCTTCCAAATAGTATTTAAGCAGGTGTTCTGTGAAAAATTAATCCTTGCAGTCAACTCTCTGCAACTTTTCAAATATTGAACAGTTTGTGCCTTTTATCGTTGTCAGTCTGTCTGCTTTTATATGAGAGATTGAAGAGACCATATTTTTATCATTTTAATGTTAATCTCTAAAACTAAATTTCTCTCCTTTAGCTGAGCTTTACAGTTTAAGACAAGAAGTCTTCTTTTCTTAGTGTTAAAAGCTGTAATAAAAATTAAAAAACACGATTCACCTTCCACATATTTCATTTAATGATTCATGGTATTTATTATGCATTTTTAATAAAACACTGACAGTTAATATTTAAATTTGCCTGCTGATTTGAATTGTATGTTTTTGTAATTTTTCACTGTAGAAAGTATTTACAGAGCTCATAAAATTTCCAGTGTCTGTATACATGTATCCTTATAAACTGAAGAAAAGAATGGAGTCAAAGGCAGTTTTGACATTTCTGTCATCTATACACAGCAGCTTGCCAGTGCTTGTGCATGCTTTACTATGTTAAAACATTGCTCGGAATTAAATTGCAATGCATTGAATGGAAATGCTGCATGTAAGAAAATGTCTGTGTAATTCCCAATAGTCTGTACCATTAACCATATTTGGATTTTTTTTTATAAATATGCTACATGACTACATGGTTTCTTTATTTATTTCTTTGGTCAGATTTCCACATAGAAGAGGCTTTGGAGTGGCCTGGGTTAGACCTCAAATTAGGCCAAGTTTCTGGGTTGGCTCTGGACCCTGAAAATAACCTAGTTGTCTTCCACAGAGGTGATCATGTTTGGGATGAAAAGTAAGTAGAGATCCTTTGCCAAATGGTGAGTTAGAAGGTTGAATTTCTGTGTGCTGTTTATATACTTGCTCAAGGAAAGACAGATTGACGTTCTTTTTCCATTTAAAAATTCAGTTCTTTGGCTGAAAGTGCCTTTCAGAGACTCAGAATAGAAACGGTGACTGACAATTCAAGATGATGAGTTATTAGGTCTTTAGACAGTAAGAATGTGTCTCCAGAGGAAAATAACAGAGTACATTAGGTCCTTAAACGTATGACCACGTTAGTGTGATATTTACTGAGATTAATTATCCCTACCTCTCGGTGTCTCTTAGCGGGAATAATTAGCCTGGGTGAATAATGTTTTAGTATGGTATACTACAATTAGTACTTGGGTTTGAGACATGCAAGAGATATGTCCATTCTTCTTTGCATTTATGTACACTGAAAAAAAAGGGATTGTTACAAGGTACTCTCTCAAAACAAGCTTTGTTCTACTCATTTGATAAAATGTGCTACATTTAGCATCACTCAAACCAAAAAATGTCTGAACTCTAGAATGGTAGTCCTTCTAGTGTTTATAAAGTGATATAGTCAGAGGTATATTATTTTAAGAACAGAACATTCCAATAAATAATACTATGTTTATTTTTACAGGGTTCTTATGTCTTTGATTTTTAAAATTGTGTATGTGTTTATACACTATACTTTTGAAATTATAACAGAATACTGGGAGGAAGTAGTACAAGCCTGTAACATGTTATGTGGTACCCTTTTTAAATACACCCTTTTTAAAAATATTTTTTTTTGTCTTTAAGCATCTGTTCTCCATATATATAGCTATAAGACTAAAAGGTAGGGCTGTTTTCAAATCCTGATGAATTCATTTTAAGATAACATAGTGTCTGAAAAATAGGACAGTATTCTGAACATTATGATAACAAATTATGCTTAGAATAGTGTTTTATGAAAGGAAGTAAGTTGTTTAGGTTTTAAGCTAAATAACATAATGCAGAGGATAAGGCAATCATTTGTTTCTCATACCATATTCTCATGCGTCAGTGATATCTCCAGCTCAAGTGTATATAAATACACAATATAAAATTTGAAAGGATGCATTATACAACTTGTATTACTCAGACTTCAAGTATTCTGTAAAAGCTGTGTGTTTTTCCTCCTACTCAGGAACATAAGTGCTGTTCTTTGTGTTATTGAACAACGAATTGTAAAAATATTTGAAAATAGGCTGGTCCTTCTGAAATACATATTTTTGAGTGTCTGGCAATTGAAGTATAGCAACAGAGCACAAAACTTGAGTTTAAGATTCAGCAGTATTGGGAAAGCCTACTGATTTTAAACAAAACAAAAGAAGTGAACATTGTCTAAAACAGCAGGTGTGCATGATGAATCAACCATGTTGAGAGACAGAATTTCAGCTTCATTATGCTGTGGCTGCAGGAGAAGATTGGAGTTGTGGTATGTAGTCTGGGAATCCATGTACGTACCAGCAGTGCTCAGTAACACTGCACGTGGCCTTCCATAAAGATAACTAATCATTGAGTCCTAGTTCTTGAGGGATTTTGTTCCCAAGTCTTACCTGTTTTCTTCTTGTGAAGCATACTTAATCAGTGTATAGGAAACCTAGTGTTGATAGGGACCCTTAAGTCAACTGAACTAGAACTCTGTAGGCTTTTTATATATAGTATGGTGATTTTAAAATGTATTTAGAAAACATGCCTGTTGTTAAGCTGTTCCACATCTTGTGGCATGGAGAGGAGGCACACAGGAATGTGCTCACCCAGTCAGCCTTCCCTTTTCACCTTTGGGTACATACATGAGCATTAAGTTTGAGGTGCCTTTCATGCGTTGTGATGAAAAAGGAAGGAGTAATGGGTGTTCTCATTTTTCAAGAAAGAAAAATGGTATTTGGAAGGGGTTTATCATGACAGTTATATGGGGGAGGCGTAAGAAGTTACAGACTTTTAAGTTAACTTTTATCATTAGCTGCAAATACACAGTTAATTGAATATAATATCCCTTACTAAATTGTAAACATGATAAATCAATAGCCTGAAAGCCCAGAATTTATTTTCTGTTTCAATGCTTCACCAGCTTAGTATAGAAGCAGATAAAACAAAAATAATCTGTGCTGTTAGGCTATGCACAAATACTTCCAATGCATTATTAACATATGCCACAATAGCTGGATCCTCATTCAGCTAAATATAGCTGGTTGAATGATCTATGCTGTTGCAAAAGGTAACTTCAGTCTACTTTAGAGCACAAAAGATACGCAGTGACAAGCCCTGTAATACAGTAGCAGCTTTGCAGTGGCTGTAGCATTCCTTCAGCATATGATTTTTAAAAAATAATCCCCTTAAATAAGTAAGGTTCTTCTACAGCATGGTCTCTTCAGTTTCAGAACAGTCTTTGCTATAAGCAGCATGTGTTGTGTAGAATGAAAAAAATTAAAACTGTTCAGCTGGCTAAGCAGTGAATCAGCTGGAGGTTATTTTGCATTTTGTGATGAAAAATGTCTGCTATTTATCCAATTTTTAAAGAACTTACTAGAGAATATCAGTTACATTCTTCTTCCTGCATTCTTACCAAGGTAGGCAGGCTGAGCACAGTACCACAATGGTGATGGATATTGATCAGGAATAGACCTGAGTCTTGTGCTTTCAGAGGTTATGAGATCAGGTGGTCTGTCCAAATTTACTATGTAGCCCACAAGGATACTAGATTTAGCAAGAAATCGTTTGCATTAGTGTGAAGTGGCCAGATGAGAAGTAGAAACTTAACTGTGGAATTACACTGGAGTTTGACAGTAGAAGCGGTAGATAGGCAGTGGATTTTACTTGTCCTTCAGTATCAAAGTGCAGAACTTATCAGAAAACCACGTTGTAGAGCAATTCATCTACTGTGTTTAGTTGTTCTCTTTGTGTGGTTTTGGTCTTGCTGCTTTTAAGCTAGAAGTAGTCAGCATTGTTTGTGTTCCTATTTATCAGCTAAAACAAAGGAACATTGCCTGGAAATGAACCCCAAACACAGGGAAGGAAAGAGTGACTGTGATTTTGTGGCATTCCGGTCCCATCCTGCTGTGGGAGTTGGACTGGCGGGGACTGGCAGTGAGTTGGCCTTGGCCGACGGTGAAGTGGACATCGATCTGAGGCCACGGGAGATGGGATGCTGGGAAGGGAAATATCTTGCTAGGTCACAGAGAGAAGGATAGGATTGTGGGTATAGTTTGTTAATGCAGTTGCACCGTATCAGGTTGTGTTCTGAGTTCCTGTTTGTGATTGGTTAACAGTGTTTTACATGTAAGGAAATGTTAATGTTCATTGGTTCACTGCTCTGTTACAGAGGTTATGTATTGTTATGTTTGCCCCATTGTTGGGTCTTTTGAGGTTGCCCCATACTGTGTGCAGCTTAGGTTCTTTCGTTGGCTCAGGCTAGCATTAAAGTTGTTTTTCGGGCTTACTCGATCGTTCCCAGCCCTATTTCAGTTGCCACCCCGGCTGGCCCCGTTCAGGTCACATTGCCAGCGGCATTCTCCTAGAAAAGAAGTGTGACAGGGAGAAGATGAATGGAAGATCAGTCCCATGAACTCAAGTTCACTAGAATTTCTCTGCACAGCATACAATCTCTTATTTACACTGAAAGCACTTAGTTCCCAGAAGAGCTGGGAATAGCAGGAAACACTTAGGTGTCTGGACAATACTGAATACTGAACCAAAATCATAAAAAGGAAAGCCAGCAATTATTTTAGGTAGTCTAGATAGTCAGTTCTGCAGAGATACAATCATGTTTTCTGTGGGGCTTATTTTGTACAATGTCTACCATCACTAAGATTCTTTTCTGTGTCTTTGTGTAGATTTTCTGCAATTACCTATGTAGATTAAAAATCAGATTATTTCAGTCTGTCCATTGTTGATGCTACAGCTGTGGTCATCCATACCTAGAGCAAGCCTTTATGACTGTTAGACTCCTTTTAAAATAAAACTTTAAAATTAAGAGAACTTGTCATGGCAGATTCCTGTCATGAATGGTAAAGAATATAACAGCACCTGCTGAATCATGTTCAAACAAGAAGGTACAATACCAGTGTAGGCCTTTGTGTGTCATTACCTTTTATCCATTGTTTCCCTCTATGTGATGGCAGAACTCTGGGGAGAGTCTCAGTAGCTATCACCTTTGGCTTAACCATTCATACTCAAAAGGATTATTTTGACACCAGACATTATTTCTACCAGAAATTAAATAGTTACAGATAGTTACTATATGCAGTGGCAGTATCTAAATATTATTTTTTAATCATAGCCCATGCAGAAACTTAAACGCATTCTGTATTGATTTTTCTGGTTATATATGAAGCCAATATTGCTTTTCCACATTAAAAATTCTAGACATATAAATATTTAATGTTATGGAGATGTGAGACTGTTAGAACTGTACAGTGTATAGTTTTAACAGCTTTATTCACAGCCTTCTCTGTGACTACAAAGTATATTCTTGTTTACCAAGTAGCATCGATCATGGCTGGATTTCTCTTGGGATTAACAAATGGATTTAAAAATACAAAGTGGGAGCAGGGAGTGGGTCTTGTATTCATGCATTTTTCATTCACATCAAACACCATGCTCTTAAGATTTAGCCTGAAATGTTGTTCAAAATATTTTACACTCTGTTTACTTTCACTAAAAGCTGAACATATATTTTAACAGGTAAGAGTAATAGCCAACTTCTCTGTAAGGATACAGAGAACTATATTTTTGGTTTTTTGGAAGCATGTGATAATTTTGTGCCTAGTAATTGTCCTCGGGAAAGTTTTCCTGATTCTTAATGTATGAAATAGTGTCATGGTCAAATGTTTTTTATGAATATATTCCATGTACCCTGAAGATTGAGTGCAATTTTGTGGCATTAGGTGGAATACACATAATATCCTATAGTAAGCACACTGTGAAAAGGATAAGAACTGAACCTTGTAGTAGTAAGCTCTAGCAAAATACTGAACTGCATATGAAAAAACAAAAAGCAGAAGACACACAACCATGCACAGACTGCCTTGGATGGTACAAAGTATACCTGGTCTTACTGGCAGGTATGCCCTGGTGATTACCTATATTTTTTCTTAGGTTATATTGTTGAATTTCTTATTTCTAGGTTACCATAGCAATGTAATTATTAAAAAAAAAAATGAAAAGGGGTTTTCACTTACTTGCTTTAGGACTATTTTTAATTGCTTGCTGTGTTGATTTGGTGCTCCTTTAGTTTGGAAGTCATAACCTCAGTAGAAAAAGCAGATGTACAACACTGTTAACTCTTAAAATCATGCAGTGATGTAATAAGGTTTATATTTAAAGAAAAAAGAACCCAATATCCCCACACTGGAATTGAACTACAAAACTTGGCTTTAAGTTGTGTGTGTATTGTTCATCAGTAGAACCTTTTAATGCAGGATTTCTATTCAACTCTTTTTGTACAGTTCTTTTGACAGCAAATTTGTCTATCAGCAAAGAGGACTTGGACCAATTGAACAGAACACAATTATTGTCCTGAATCCAAGTAATGCAAAACTGCTTCATTCCACAGGCAAAAGTCTGTAAGTTGGGTTTTTTTGCTCTTACTAATTGAACTAATATTTCCATATAGTTTATGCAAAAGAGTCCCTAAACCCATTTTCGTGTGTTTTATATTATGTTTGTACATTTATATACAATTGTGTAATTGTAGTCTCTGAGTATCTTCAAGTAAATAAATAAACAAAGTAAACAAATACAAAGTAAACAAATAACAAAATTAATTTGCCATTTCTATCACCTCTGCTTTCTAACATTTCATACAGTTGCATCTTCCAAGCAGATCAACAGAAGTGCAGAGCTCATTAATATTGTACTTAGTCTTATAGATGCTAAGGTAGCCTGAGTGAGATATCTGAGATCAACTGAGTTATTCTTGTCAGAAAAATTCTAAGCTGTAAAGCTGTGTATTTCAATAAATGCTACACAAAGTTAGTATGTACAGCATTTGTTTTTGATCTGTAGATAAAAAATTAAATCTTCACATCTATATAATTCTTCCAGAAAAAGGTTTTAACTTCATTCTTCTACATTTGTGCTTGCAGATTTTATTTACCACATGGTTTGAGTGTAGATAAAAATGGTAACTACTGGGTCACTGATGTAGCTCTTCATCAGGTATGTTTCTGATGTTCTAGTACCAGGCAGGACCTTAATATTTTGCTAAAAAATATATTTTTTTGCCTAGAGATTTGACATACATTGCTTATCTAGGCCTGTTAAGAATAACATTAAGAATGTGCCTACAGAAATTTACCCCTGTGCACTTAATGGAATATAGTTGTGTTGAATAATTTGCTACAAGGCCATAACATGTAGAAATAATAGAATCATAGACTCAGACCATAGAATCACAGTCTGAGTTGGAAGGGACCTTAAAGATTATCTTGTTCCAGCTGCCCTGCCATGGGCAGGAGCACCTTCCACTAGGCCAGGTTGCTCAGGGCTTCATCCAGCGTGGCCTGGGACACTTTCAGAGGTGGGGCAGCCACAGCTTCTGTGGGCAGCCTCACCAGTGGCATCATCATCCTCGTGGTAAAGAACTTCCTCCTAATATCTAATCTGAACCCACCCTCTGTCAGTTTGAAGCCATTCCCACTTGTTCTATCACTACATGCACCTGTAAAAAGTCCATTTCCATCTTTCTTGTGGGCTCCCTTCAGGAACTGGGAGGGAACAGTTAGGTCACCCAGAAGCCTTTTTTTCTTCTGGCTGAACAACCCCAATCTCTGAGCCTTTCCCCATAGGAGAGGAGCTCCATCCCTCTGATCCCCTTGGTGCCTCCTCTGGGCTCTCTGCAGCAGCTCCAAGTCCTTCCTGTGCTGGGAGCCCAGGGCTGGAGGCAGCTCTGCAGGTGGGGTCTCAGCAGAGCGGGGCAGAGGGGCAGAATCCCCTCCCTGCCCTGCTGCCCACGGGGCTTTGGCTGCAGCCCAGGACATGGTTGACCCTCTGGCTGTGAGCACACATTACCAGCTCATGTTGAACTTCTCCTCAGGGCTGCTCTCAATTCCTTCTCCTCCAGCCTGTATTTGTGCTTGGGATTGCCCCAGCCCAGGTGCAAGACCTCACACTTGGCCTTGTTGAACTTCACAAGGTTCTCATGGAGCCCCTCTCTCCAGCCTTTCAAGATTCCTCTGCAGTTTTCTGCTATGTCTTTTGCTTATTGATGCACTTAAGTCTAGAAAGCGAAACTAAATTGTTTGCCTTGTAGTGACGGGAAACTTGTATTTTAAGCAGAAGTTTCCTAGAATCAGGACTATTGAAAAACTAATAATAAATATTATGGTCAGTATATTAAGATTATGTTTGGTATATGAATTTATTTTATACACAGTGATAGGAGTTTTCCCTAGGCCATCTAGGTCTTAGGTTTCACCTTCCATAACTGAAACCTCTTTTCTTCTCCTTTTGACTGAAAAAAAGGTTTTCAAGCTAGGAGCCAATGACAAGGAACCATTACTGACCTTAGGAGTGGCATTGCAACCAGGCAGTGACAAAAATCATTTCTGTCAACCAACTGATGTGGCCGTGGACCCGATCACTGGCAGCATTTATGTCTCTGATGGCTACTGCAACAGTCGGATTATTCAGTTCTCTCCACATGGACTGTATGTGATGCAGTGGGGAGAAGGTACAGTCAGGGCTCTTGGTACCTTACCCATACTTCTGTTACCATGAACTTATCATGAACCACAAAATTGCTGATGTTGCTATTAATTTTTTAAAATTAATTTCTATAACTGAAATACCTTCCAGGCCCTATATGAATTTCAGCCTTGTCTTTGCATTCAGATTTTCTCTTGGCTTTTTCTACAGCTATCTGTAGTGGCAGGCATATTTTTTTAGTATATAAAAATAAAATGTGGGGGTTTGTTATCTTGCTTTCAGAATAAATGTTGGTGTGTCCTCCTTTGTCAAGAAAATATTGTGATTTTCATAAAGCCAAATTTTTTTCTTAAACATAAAGGAATCATGTTTTGCCAGATTTATGCTGTGAGTTCATCTATTTTAAGTTTTATGAATAATTATATTTCTGCCTGAGTCAGATTTATGTATCACTGTAACTATGCTGAATATTCTCAGGAAATTGCAAATTCTAAATCTGGGATGTATAAAGAAAACACAATAGGCTACTGTGAGTTACCTACCTAAATGCTAGGAAGAAAGCAAGCTGACCATAGTCTTTTCCCAGGGTTACATTGCATTATGTGGCATATTGCTGTCTCTAGGTAAAACTGATAGTTTCAGTGTGTACTTTAACACAAACTTGGGGGTTTTTTTTATTGCAGAGACTTCTCTAGGCAGATCCAGGCCTGGACAGTTTCGTATCCCTCACAGCTTAGCCCTGATCCCTGACTTCAGTCAGCTGTGCGTTGCAGACAGAGAAAATGGTCGAGTTCAGTGCTTCAGGTTGGAGACAGGGGAGTTCACAAGAGAGATCAAACACAAAGCGTTTGGAAGAGAGTTGTTTGCAGTTTCATATGTTCCAGGTAATCTTTTTTCTTCATATTTCAAGTAGTTGCTTTGTGCCAGGATGTCAGTGTTATTTCCTGAAGTGCTGTTGTGTTATCTTAGGACGAATATTAATTATCTTCTAGAGTAGTCCTGTTGCAATGGAAAATTTGAGAACTACTTGTTTTCCTGCTTGTGAATGAGGAAGCTTGCATCTAATCTCTGCTTCTAAAAAATGACTGATGACCCCCTAAATGTGATGTCAACAAGTAGATGATCTTGCTGCTTCCTGGTGACTGCACAGTTAATCAGTTTATAATGAATTATTATTAATAATAACATTTCTAAGTATTTATTTTTAACTCCATTGAAGAGAGCAAAATTAAGACCAAATTATCAAGAAGGGTTTTTGGTTTCATGAAACAAAAGAACTGAAAGCAAACAGAAAACATTGTGGTTTTTAATACCACAGTCTGGTTAACAATTACTATATTAAGTTTTGGGATTAGATTTTTAATACCGACACTGAAGGTAAGTTAAATGTTAAGAACTGGATGAGGAATTTTGGCATGCTGGGCTCCTGACTCCTTAATACCAAATTTAATATCATGTTTCCCTCTTTTGCATCTGCCAAGAATGTAAAAAAATGCTGTGCTGAATGAGATTCTTGTTATGTGTCTCTGACAGTGGAAAGAGGCATTCAGAGAGTGTGTGTAAGCCTGGATGCATTTTGTAGTCATTCCTCTCCTGTTCACCATGCATCCACAAACCCTTTAGCAGTTTTAGGAGGTAACCTCTGATCTGTTATTCATAGTATCTTTCTACAGACTTGTTGCCCATAAGTTCTAATCCCATTTTGAATGAACTTGTATTGTCTGGTTCACTGGCCTTCCACCATTGCAGGCTCCAGAAGTTCATTCATGAGCCACTCTTTTTTTTTTTTTAATATAAAAAGTGACCTAGTTTCATTCAGTGCTTCTCAGTCTCAGAATTTTGGGAGCTGAATAACAGTTCCACACTCCCCCAGTCTGGTGCCCCTTCATCTTGCCTTATCCTCTTCAATCCAAAGAACCCCAGCCATCTTAGTCTCTCCCAATAAGCTATTTAATTGCTTCAGCACCTTGAGTATTGCATTTGCCTTTCTCTTCCAGCATCTTTAGCTTCATTGGAACCTTCTTGAGATGTAGAGGGTAAAAGAGCGCTCAGTACTCAATATGTGTGCATGCTAAGTTTTTGCATAGTGTAGAATGTCCCCTCCATTCCTAATTCTCCTCCTTCATGATGCCAGACATTCTAGTGAAATTTTGTCTGACACTGTACGTGGAGGCGGGGATTTCAGGAATCTTGCAGGGATGTCTTGGAGATGTCTCTCCTGAGCTGTAGCTGCCAGTTCCAAGTTCAAACGTCATGTAGGCATGATCTAGATTATTTTTTAGAAGAAACATCACTTTACATTTATCTTTGCAGAAGGTCTTCTGTGATCTGTTTAACAACTTATTCTTACAAAAAGTCTTTCTGGACTTGCTTAGTATCGTCAAGCTTTTGACTTCTCCACAGAACTGAGTTATCTTCCTCAGACTGCTAGATGTCATTGTTCACCCCACTTTTCAGTCACTGATGAAAACTGTTGAATGAAATTTCTGACTGATCACCTCAACATCACACTGTTTGGACTTCTCTGTCGTGAAGAATTATAAGCTCTGCCTATAAGCTTTGCTCTTTGCTTCCTCTTCATCAGTGGATCTTTTGTTCAGCCCTTTGATAACTCACATTCAGTAACCTCTGATGCACTACCTTGTCAAGGGTTTTCTGAAAGTGCAAGTATGTCTATAGAATCTGCTTACCTGTGTGCTTTTTCTCCCTATTCAGAGCTGAGGCACAACCCTTAGAGAAGCCAGACCAACTTGTTCTGACAGGCCACACTTAACCCTTGTCTTACTCTTCATTATGGATTCTACCATCTTACTGGAGATGGATGCCAGAATTGGAAACGTGTGTTCACAGGTGTCCTTTTGAGTCCTCTCAGTCTTCTGGACAAGTGGCTGTTTGCAGTGCTGGCTTACTTAATTTGGCCTGAAGTCTGGTTTCACATTCGGTTTTTTTCTGAATTTGAGTGAATGCCATCTAAACCTCATAAATTACTAATCTCCAACTTGTCTTATACCTTGTGGTTCCAGTAGAGCTGTCTCCTCTGATCCCTTTACTAAGAAAAAAAATTGAGTGTTAGAAACTTCCCAACATATTACACAGAAAAAACTGACAAACCCCATTTCTTTGCCATAGGCCTCTAATCCCTGAGTCCCCCTTTAACATCTTTTCCTTTTGTGGTCCCACTTACTCCCCAGCTTTTGATGCATTGAAAGAACTTTCTGCCATCAGGTCAACCATCCATAGCAAAGCATTCTTCAGATTATTTTTTTAACACCTTCACATTCCTTTTATATTTAAACTATATGTAAAATACTGCCTTGCTGGTTCTTCTTATTTGAACTAAATGTGCATCTCTTAAATGAAGAAGTTTCAGTGAGTTACACCTCACTTAACTTTCCTCTTGTAGTTTAGTTTCGTGCTATCTTTCTGTCTCTCTGTCTCTCAGACAGCCTTTTACCATTTAAACTATTACAGTTCCATCTTCACTGCAGTTTGCTATGTGTGGGTTCTTAAGGCAAATCTAATGTTGTTGCAGGTGGTCTCCTCTTTGCAGTTAATGGAATGCCTTATCCTGGAGAGGCGGAATTGGTGCAAGGATTTGTGATGAACTTCTCTACTGGAGAAATAATTGATACTTTCATTCCACTTAGAAAGGTAGAGTACTGCACAGAGTGCCTGTTGCATATAATTATATGTATGAGAACATTGGTAACATTCTACTTTTCTAACTTCCATAAGACTATTGCAGGAAATAAGATGTTTTATAATGTAAGGTATTCAAAAGGACTTCTTTATAGTACTAAATAAAAACACTAGAATTTTGGGTCATAGCTTCTACATGTGGTACACATTTGAAAATTATACTAACCTCTAGATAATTCCTACAGATAATATCTTCAGCCACGATAAGCCTACTTTATTATTGCCAGTTCTTAAAAGTTAATTTAAGAGAATAATGAAGGAATTGAAATATTCATATATTTAGATGCTAGTAATTTGTCAAAAAATAGAGCTTATTCCTAAGCAGAAATGATATGCAACTGTATGTATCCCTCTTTACAGGATACTAGTGTGTAAGTTAAGGCTAAATGTTCTTTAGTTGAAGAACACTTAACATTGAACATTAGTACTGAAGAACATTGAATCTATTCAGTATTACATGCAGAATTGTACATAAAATTGTGGAGTGTTTTTAACAGTTTCTATATATTGTGTTAGACTAAAGAATGAATGTTAATATTCCCACTTCTTGGTAACACATACACTCTTTATTTGCAGTCCAACTTTAAAATTATATTGAGAGTTATTTTTTCTGAGTATAGCAAATAGCTGTTTTGCATACGAACTTTAACAAAAACTAAATGTGTGGGCTTCAAACCAAGATTCTTTATTTTTGAAAATATATATTTCAGCGCATAAAATGGAATGTAATAATATGAATAGAAATAATATTAATATCATTTTTTAGCATTAATACATGGAATAATCTCTGTGTTGTTACCCCTGGAGAAGGCAAACATTCAGTGGAAATGGAATTCCTCTCCTTTCACACACTGGGTTCCACAGCAGCATCTGCTGCATTTTCCAGTCTAAAGCAGGATTGAATATGACCAGGCTCAAGTTAGGGGTTAAGGAGGCCTCATGAAAGCATAGACACTTAAGGGTAATCTGTGACTGCTTATCTTCACAGAGCTTTGAGATGCCACATGATCTTGTTGCTTCAGAAGATAGAACGGTATTTGTTGGAGATGTTCATGCCAAAGCAGTGTGGAAGTTTGCACCTGCAGAAAGTATGTTCTTCTTGTTCTTAATGTCCTAACCTCACATTTTTTACCTTCAGGTCTGTATCACTTATCTAGTACCCCTGGCCAAGAGCTTGGTGGCATAATGAGTGTTTAAGGTGCATTACAGGCTTCACCTGCAGCAGTTGTGTGCTGCTGCTCAGCTTTCATTAAAAGACTGTTTTTCAGCATTGTTGTGTGCTCTGTCAAAGAAGAGTCCTGGGCACATGAGTTTGTCACAGAAGGAATGCATTTGCCTTACACATCCATTGTCAGTCCCTGCTTAAACAAAAGTGTTACTCTAGTATTTTAGTAAATTCAGTGTATCATTTGCTGAGAACTCAGCTGCTTCCTGTGAGGTTATCATGCAGAAAACTCCCAAGGTATGAAATAAAAACACAGGTAAAAAAATTATTAAAAATTATATTCATTTCATTGGGAGCATTTATCACTAGAAAATTAATCTAGTATAATTTGAAGTCCTATTTCCCTAGAGGAAACACTTGCCAATTTTCATCTAGTAACCCCCAAGGCAAGCAGCCTCACTTCAGGGAGAGGAACCTGATTAGTCAGACATCAATTTAGTAGGATTCAGAGAGAGGTTATATGTTTTACAGGAATAAAAATGTAATCCACTGATCCGTTATATGGGATAAAAAAATGTATGACAGACATAAAGTCTTTGGCTTCAGGATGTTAGTCATCCAGTAAGAGTCTGCTGCTATAAATGACTAAGCTAGTTATTCCTTATTTGTCTTGTTTATAATTCATGGATTTTCCTTCGGGGCATTTGGTATCAGCTGCTCTTAATAACAGGAGACTGGACCAGATAAATTGTAGTTTTGATTGGATATGTTTTTATCTGCGTCTAATAAACTGAACATGAACAAATCTCAGCTTTTATTCAAAGAAACATGAGAATAAAAAAGTAATGGAATTTTTAAAGGTTAGATGAGGGAAGTCCTTGTATAAAATTTTCCTTATAGTTTTTGCTGAAGTATAAAAGAGCAGTATCTAAGAAACTCTGATTCAACCAGCCTTTAAATCACTATGATTTTGATTATAATAAACATTTTAATTTCGTTGGAATCTATGAACTTTCAGGCATATGCATAAAATCTTTCTGTTTCATAAAAGCTGATTATTGCAAGCAATTTTCATGAACCGAGCTCTTCCTTTTTTTTCTATGGCCTTGTGAGCTACTGAATAGTTTATATTGACTCTTCATGGTGAAGTTCAGGTGTTGATGGGAATGTTTACTGTAGGATTGTACTGTACATCTGAGAAAGCTAGCAGGAAGATGTCACTGAGTGCTTTTCTGAAATATCAGTTGTCCTGAAGAATGATTTTGTCTTACAGAAATGGAGCATCGGTCAGTTAAAAAGGCTGGTATTGAGGTACAGGAGACAAAAGGTTAGTCTGATTCATAATGAAAATGAAGGGATCAGTATGTTCACATAGACTAGGGCTGCTTCTGCCAAGCTGAAGGGAAGAAATGCTGACTAGTTTGACTGTTCTGTTTTTTGTGAGTTCCTTTAGGAAGCACTAAAAAGAAGCTTGTAACACTGTTACCTGGTAGATGCTATTTCACAGCCAACCTAAACATTACATTTCCAGTGATGACAAGTGCTTCACTGTCAAAGAATAAAAATTTTACTAGTAGGTTAATTCCATTCTGCCATCTGGTATGGTCCAGATTGGTATCTGTGGCAGCTCCCTTAGATGCAGAAATAGCTCTGAAATAAAACTGTGACAGTTAGTCCCCAGCACCCTCCCCCTGCTCTATGGCCCTCCACCAACAGAAAATAGTTATTTGAAACAGCAGTTGATTTATATTCCTGTGTAGTCTTTCATTACATAGCCTTGTCAGTCACACCATATGGCAAGAAATACCATTTTTTTCTATTTACATTTCTTCCCATAGATTTACTAGACTTTTTATTTAATTAATCTGCATGAAAATGAAAAAAAATGAAAAAGAAAATGAAAGCATGTAGGAACAAAATAAGGAGACAGTACAGTATAAGGAACAACATAAGGAAAGGGGTAAAATACCAATTAAGGTAGATGAAAAGTAATTTTAACCATTTGTATTCTATTATGTAGTTCGTTTCCCTTTCAGAAAAACAGTACCAGGTTATGGTACTATTTATAAGGGCATTTAAAATGTTCAAATGTTCTTGACTGGTTTTCTTTGGTTAAATTCAGAGTTTATGTAGTTTGCTTCAGCCAAGTATACGCAGACAGAGAAAAGTCAAAAAAATCCCAACTGTCAATTGAAAGCATATAGAATAAAGTAGAATAAGGAAGGCTAACATTACAAAACAATGAGATGCTTCCTGCCATCACTGTGATCCTTTTATTTTATCTCCATTGGTACATCAGCCTGCCTGAAGCACTCAAAAGTGAAGTGTTGACATTACAGAGTGCTGTATGTCAAGGGATATATAAATGCCTTTTGGCTTTCTTCAGCTGACACTTCTAATGTCATAGAGAAAAAATGCAGTAGTAACATTAATGTAAGGAAAAGGTTTTAAGGAACAATGTCTAAAACTGGTTAGAGAGGCTGAAATTAACATCTTTCAGCTCCACTGGGAGAAAAGAGCCAATGGACTTTGTGTCATCTGCATAATAAATGGCGAGGAGTGGCCTGCACTCTCACAGCCTCCCGGTGGCAGACTGTTACTAGTGCTTGTACTGCTGTGACATGGGGGAAAATAGATGGAGAACTGTAACTTTGCCCAGAGGTGTAAAGATGATGGAGGAAAATTTTCCTTAGCAGTAACTACTTCTTGAACAGACAGCATGTTTTCACTGTGTCATTGTTATCCTTGTACTTTTGTGATAACAATGATACTGTTATCACTGTATTAGTGTTGGGTGTAAACTGAACCATTTGCTATTCCTTCAGAGTAGAACATCATTTTAATTTCGATACAGAATGAAAACAGAGTTGATTGAGAGTGTTTGTGATGCAGCTACTTGTTAAGACATGCTGTTCAGTCTGACTTCAAAATACATAGCTAGACAGTTTTACTTAATAAAAGTTATCACAAAGCATATGCAATATCATAAAGGTTTTTCCCTGAAATGGTTTTTCTCCTTGTGGGTATAGAGTTAACAAACTAGTCAGGAATGACTGAATGCAGTTTTCCAAAGCTCTCCAGATTTGTAGAACCAAAATTCCTTCATGGAATGTAACAGTTCTGAAAATTTAACCTTTGTCATGGTTTTATTAGAAAGATCTTTAAACTTTTCCTTTTTGTTTATGATAATATGATGTATACTGGCTTTCTGTATTTCTTGTGGAAATGTTTTTGTCAAAATGAGGTATTTAATTATTATTACACCACACTGTTATTCGCAAAAATGGATCATTGGGGTAATTTCCTATGTTTTAAATAATAGATACTTTTTAGGACAAAACTGTTTGACACATATCCTTTCTTCATTTGAGAAAAGGGGAGGGAATCATTGCTAGTGAGTGGTATCATTCAGACTTTCTCTTCCTTTTATTTGGGATAACATCAGCAAAAGCCAGAAAGTCTCCATAAGAGTTTGTCTTTTGTTTCCCTGTTACAAAGCACTTAAGGTATCTTAGCTTGTTGTTTCCTGTTCAGTGTTGCTTGGTGCATATGGACTACATATGGAAATTGTTTTCTTTTTAAAGAATCAGAAACGATTGTTGAAGCCAGATTGAAAAACAAGCCAGAATCAACAGACCCTCTAAAGAATATGGATAAACAACACTTGGTCCAACAGGCCAGCAGCACAGGAGTTTCCTTTGTTCTTATTACAACTCTTCTTATTATCCCTGTTGTTGTCCTGCTGGCAATTTTAGTATTTATTCGGTGGAGGAAGACAACTGTCTATGGAGGTAACTGTGAGTAACTGTTCTAGAGAACAGGCTTTTATTATTCCAGTTCCAAATGTCACTGAGCACTGGGGGGTGAGGGTAGGAAGAGAGCAGCTCCCTGTGCCTTTGCCCTTCTGAACAGTTGCAGTGGTGCTGCATGCAGACTTAGGCTCAGCAGGGACACAGCACCTGCAGCCCCCTGAGCCTTTAACAGAGCATCTCAAGCTAATACCTCTTCAGAACATGTATCAAAAACTTTAATTGGTGCCAAGGCAAAAACTGGCATCTCAGAAATGACTAGAATAAATTCATGTTGTATTGTCAATTCAGAAACTTTAATACTGCAAGCATAGTTTTATTTTTTAGTATGGGATCTTTAATCTGCTGAGAACAAGAGACTCCATAGGTATTACAGAGATACAAGCAAAACGAAAGCAGGTACCATTACAAGAGATTATGCATTATTGTTCTCTCCTACCTAGTCAATTTTGTGAGTCAGACATGCGTCCATAATGCACCTTAATCCATATGTCTGAAAGCTTTAATTGGTACTTAGAAGTTATGTAAATGGTTATAAATTTGTATTGTATAATAACATTATTTTTCATAAATTGGCAGACTGCGATAGGCGTTTGATCACTAGACTTGTTATTTTGTATCATGAAATTGTTTTATCAAGGTACTTCAATGCAGAGAAGAAAATGTACCTGGAGTAGACAGCACAGTTCTGCCACTGGTCAGGACCTACTGTGACAGAGCAGGCCATTCAGCAATCTAATACGGCTGTGCAACTGAATTGGATGTATTTTATTTGAGTATTTCAGCATACAGCTTCCTGATTCTTTGTATTCAAAAGTGTTAGCATACCAAATGTGCTAGATGGCATATCAAATATGCTAACACTCTAGTCTATTGCAGTACTGCCATAAACGGCTTCTTAGAGCTGCTGGTGGGTTTATTGAATGTCTGTGATTTTTATCAGAAAATACAGGTACTTATTTCATCACAGAACACTGGGGTTTACCTTATTTTTGAAATTTACTTTATTTTTCAGCTGATGGGGAACACAAACTTGATTCTAGTTCAGGCAGAATTTTAGGCAGACTTAGAGGTAAGTAGTCACTGAAGATGTTTTTAAACACAGTAACTGGAGGCTTTTTTTCTGTATTCATGTTGAATAACAGATTTGGTGGAACTTTCTCAGAGGAAGGATTGGGGGCAAAGATCAGGGGTTTTTGAAAATGTCTTTTGCAACAACTTTCATCCGTCATTATCTGCCCACTAAAGAGGATGAGTCACTACCAGTGGGAGAGCAGGAGCTATAATGAGTTATTGTGGATCTGGTGAATGAAATGAAGCACTTTGAAACTAAGGGCAAATGGGTAGGAGCATCAGTAACCTGTGCAGAGTTAATGAAATAATGGATGCTAAAAAAGCATAGTCTGAAACTTCTACTTCAAAGATGAATTTCCTTCTTCTCTCCTAATATACTCAACTAGCTTTTGTGGCTCAGGTGCTGAATCTTTAAAAACAGTTTCTCTCTCTGGAAGGACACTTAAAATAATCACCATTATACTGTTTAATTAGTAGATAGATTTTTATTCCCCCCTCACAGTTAAAGAAAACCTTATGAAAATCCTTTCCTTTCCACAGGGAAGGGCGGTGGTGGAATTAACCTTGGGAACTTCTTTGCAAGTCACAAAGGCTACAGCCGAAAAGGGTTTGACCGGCTGAGCACTGAAGGAAGTGATCAAGAAAAAGATGAAGATGATGGCACCGATTCTGAGGAAGAGTGCTCAGCATCTCCACTGCCACCAGCACCTTCATCATCCTCAAACTAACCTTTGAGTTCTCCATGATACGGTTCAACCCAGAATGTCAGATTCCTTTTCCCGTAAGCACGTTTAAGATCTTGTATATTTAATTGTAAACTGTTCTAGTCTGTGTGGGGCTGTACACTGGTTCCTTTCATTTTTGTTTGGTTTTAGTTATGTTTTTTAAGTGGAGGAGTGTATGGAAATTCCATATCAGTGCCGTTGGTTTTTATGTGAACATCTTAATAAAGCAAAGTCTTCTAATTGCAGGATTGATTTAAAGCAGTAGTATTTTATTATCAAATATGGGGATCTTGTAAATAAGTCTTACTATCTGCTTCATCAAAATATTTTTTCCATAATTATTCAGTTGCCAATTTCTGTTTTGTGCCTTTCCTCTTCAATGTCCTTAACCTGTTGCAGTACAGAGAATATACAGTGCCAGAAGAAAATGAAGCTGCTAAGTCTTCTTCTATTTTTTTAAATCACTAACATGATATTGCATTGAAGGAAAGAAAAAAGTCTCTATTTAATTGTTTTCTTCTTCCTAACTTGATGTGTTTCTGGAATGTCTTATTTTTAGATGGTATCACTGTTAGAACACTATTTTCAGAAGCTGAATGTAATTTGTGTAATAAAGTATTCGCAGAGCATTGGCTGTCGGAGTGTACTTTGGAATTTTTGCTTGCATTTTTTTGTATACAACTTTTGTAAAAGTTACAGGGGGCACTTAATACAGTAAAAATTTTAATGTGTTCTACCAGCAGAGAAAAAAAATGCTATTTTGTATGGAAGCTGGAAAAATATTTTGCTATGTCACAAGGTTGTTTGTTTTTTTTTTTAAAGACTTAATAATCTGCATTCATGTACAAAGTCAACCTTAAACATCTAAAGAGGAATTTTACTTGTATAATAAAACTGCAAGGTATTTCCTTAATAAACACATGGTCACAGCTAAGAGGAAACCTGTGTCTCAAATTAAATATGCAAATTAGTCAGGGTAGGCATCTAATACTGCCTGATTGGAAGTACTGATTTTCTTTTTTTCTCCACTCTTCCTTTTTCATTCATTCAACAGGAACCCTCAGTCCTGTAATGAGCTCTCTCATTTACCAGCAGACTTACGGAAGTCCTGCTGGATAATTACCCTCTCTGTATGAGTCATCTGGAGTGTGAATCATTGTGTAACATCATTATGACTAATCAGTCCGGTTTGGGGATCAGAGCATAATTAATGTTCTTTTAAAACTGCTATTATGAGCAGAGTGTACACAGCTGTAATTGCCACAGGGTTTTATGAAACAGTTTTCATTATCATCATTGCAGGTGTTGTAATAGGCTACTGCTGGCATTGAGGTTGGAAAATAGGCTTTAAGCTCCTTGTGGTGGTTTTGCAAGGTCTATGGGGGAATAATGGTAATGGTAGTGGAGAAAAAGATAAGGTTTCTTCCCCCAGCAAGATTTTTTTATAAATCCCCCTTTTCTGGGGGAAAAAAAAAACCAAACCAAAATAACAGAACCAAAACCCCAAACTTAAAATGCATTACAAGCTGGTTTCTTTTCTCACATAGAGCAAAATCTCCAGGATAGCCATCTGAAATGCTAGAGTACAGGCACTGTTTCATGTGAAATGTTTTTAGTGTATACTCTTAAGTTGCTTCCTCTCCTGCGAATTTTTGTTTTCCTAATGTTACAAGGAAAACACTGTGTTCCTTTCTCACTCAAGAGAAAAAATAATACTCAAGGCAGTATTATTTTTGGCTGTGGCCCTAATCCTCATATATATGAATAAAAAGAAACCAGTTGGGAAGAATCCTGTGAAGCTGTCTGCAGAAGTGCTAAGTCACTAGTTTACAGTAAGTTTCCAGTGACAGCAGTTAAGAAAGCTGTGGTGACACTGCTGTCGTAGGTGGTGTATATGCCATCAGTTCTGAATGATCACAGGGTTTTCTCAGAAGCAGTCAATAAGAAGTCAATTTTTCTAACATTTGGTTAGCTCACCTTATGTCCAGGTGATGTTGGGTGTTCTCTGCTTCCATTAGCAAAACCCAGTGGAAGTAATATGCAGCTTCCCTCTTTGTCCTTTCCTTTATTTGAGCCGTGTCTCCAATTCTAGATAATGCTTTATTGAGAGGGAATCTGCCAAACAGTTCAATTGCAAGTGCAGTCTAAAATAGATTGATTGAGCTTTAATCATAATCTCAGCTCTCTGAGACGTGGAATTCAGACGTGGGTCTCTGCAGTAATCCTGGGCTGCCTAAAGAGAAGTGGGATGAGGGAGAGGATTCCACCCTGCTCTGGTGAGACCCCACCTGCAGTGCTGCAGCCAGCCCTGGCATCCCCAAAATAAGAGGGATGTGGACCTGTTGGAGTGGGTCCAGAGGAGGCCACAAGGATGGTCAGAGGGCTGAAGTACTTCTTTTGGATTTGGAGTTTTTGATCTGGACAAGAGAAGGCTCCCCAGAGATCTCATTTTGGCCTATGAGTGGGTTTATAAGAAATACAGACGCTTTCTACTAAGGACTGTGGTGATAGGACAAGGGGGCAATGGTTTCAAACTGAAAGAGGCAGATTTAGATTAGATATTAGAAAGAAATTCTTTATTCTGAGCACGATGAGGCCCTGGCAGAGGTTGCCCAGAGAAGCTGTGAATGCCTCATCCCTGGAAGTGAGCAACCTGGTCCAGTGGGAAGTTTCCATGCCCATGGCAGAGGGGTTGGATTGGCTGATCTTTAAGGTCACTTTAAACCCAAGCCATTCTGTCATTTTTAATAACTGCATGGACAGGCAACAACTACTTCCCAGCAGCAATCAAATTTCAGCACCTCGGGTTTCAAGCTCTTAATTTTGTACAGGTGCAATGGCAAAATTGGAACATCTGAACCTGCTTGAAGGCACTGAATGTTCTTTATCTCTTATTAAAGCTGCATCTTATGAAAACAATGTACCAGAGTACTTCATACTGCAATAGAAGAATTCATGTGAGAAGGAAGATACAAGCTTTCTGAATCACAGTTCTCATTTTAATAAGCCAGCAGACCATCCTCCATCCTAACAGGTTCCATGTGCTAATTTTATTTATTGTATTAAATGTTGAATTCTGGTTATTCAGTCTAAACTTTGATGAGCATGTTTAAATTAGTTTTCAGCAGCTGTTCCAGATAGGACTATGCTTTAATGAACAACATGTAATTGCATATTTTAAGATTTAAAAGACACGGTACTACCTTGCATGTGTTGTTGATTAATCTTTCCTTAAGCCTTTTTAAGAAGGAAGATTCTTGGCTATTGTAGGGGCTGAATATTTTCATTAAGATTAGGCTGACCAAGTAACTGAGCACCTTTCTGTAGCTAAGCATCTCCCTGCTTTAAACAGTCTGACCCATGGGAAGTCTCACAGAGTTATGGGAAGGTGGCTGTGATCCACTGGGTAAATTTTGGCACCTTTTTGTGAACCTGTGGTAAATGAGGGCAGACTGGGCCAACTGCAAGGTGCCATGAGGAGGATGCACTGACCTGTAACACACAGGTTGCCACGCACGTCGCCTGAAGGTGTCCCAATTAACTGAAATTACAATCCCAATTAAGCAGCTGTCCTTGCCACCAAGTATCATTAGGTGTAAATTGATTCCTTGGGAAGCATCTTGATTAAGTAGTTTTCTAATCAAGCAGTGCACGGTAGAGTTAATGAGGATTTACAGACCAGTGTGGTAAATTGCAAAAGCTTCTTCCTTGCCAAAACTAGATTTATTTAAGTTTTATCAGAGTCTTTAGGTCAGTAATGGCTGTCACGCTACAGTGGATTAGGATTAAGCATGTGTCATGCTCCAGAGAAGGGGCTTGGTGATTTTCAGCTTGCCATTCAAATACACATGTGGAAACTTGTTTGAAAGGCTTCATATGTCTTAGCAGTAAAAGTTGTGGGGACCATCACTGCTGAGCAATTCAAAAGCAACTTTATTATTTAATTACTTAATTGCACATAAGGACATACTCTAAAATTTTAAAGAGTATGTCATTATATAGTTCACAGTTTGTGTGGATTCATGTATTGTCCAGTAAAAAACCCCAAAACCAGAACCAAATATTCAAGTCAATTAAAAATAAGAGTTGAAATTAAGCCACTGTATTCTCTATGTAAAACAGATGCTAGTGAACCCTACAGTTTTAGCACCCTGATTTGCCTTTACCTGTTGGGGTTTTTTAATTCTTAAGTGAGAAAATATTTTTATTTTTTATGTGAATTATCAAAATTTGTTAGTAAAATTTTGCACTGTAACTGCTCTTTAGGCTCTTCTCCAATAATGGGGAAAAAATTAGATGTGTCTGTATAGCTAAGCATTACTGGCAGAAGAAAAGAGGGAAGCTGACAGTGTAGAGGAAGATTTAAAATCTACAGTGATAGCTACTTACCCAAGCAAAACCTGCAAACTTCTTGCTATTTCTGGACATGGTGGCTAAAAAACCAAAAAGAGCATTCAGCTGGCATTGTTGGACATGTATTTTGGAGAGATACTGCATGGTAGTCCATCTGGAAGCTGCACTAGATTTTTTTCTAAATACTACAGGTCATGAAGGCACTTTATTTTTCTGTTACTTCCTTTATCTCCATTCCACTTATATTTCTTATTAATGAGTTGCATGTGAAGCATGACATCCTGTGAGTGAAGCTCTGTCTGATTTCACTGTACAGCTTTTAGAAAATATACAGATGATGTATGGGCAGTATTCTTCTGGGGCACTGTGCCAAAATACTGGTTTAAAGATGCAGTAGTTTTTTTTCCCTAGAAAATGGTCAGTGGTAACAGTTCAGCAAACTAGGGAAATTACTAATTACAGACTATATTTATTCTTTTGAGACGTATGAGAAACCAAAACCACCTACTCTTTTTAATTAGAATAGAAGAATTTTTTCAGAATGGAGTTCAGGCAGCTGCCATAAGAGGCTGAAGTTGGTGCTACGTTTAGGGTTTCAGGGCAGAACCCTGCCCTGGCCACTGCAATCCTCAGTGCTCTGAATACCCTCTCCCCTCTGTTTGTTACTGCTTCCTTCAGCCATGACACATCCTAAAACAGCTGCTCAAGAGAAAATTCCTTTCAGGAAAAAGGACTGAATCCCACAATTCTGCCATGATTTCCTCGGGTCGGCTCTTAGGTCTCACACACTGTGCCATACATAGGGAAGTGGAAGCATGGCCTCATTCCACCCTGCTCACAGCAACCAAGGTGTAACGAGTACTGAAGGGTGCCCAGTTCTTTGGAAGGGGTAAAGCTGTACTGAAAGTTTACCACAGTTGGCAGCTGTGGTACAAAACCACCTAATGCACAAGCAGAGTATTTTTGTACTCTGGCTCGTACGACAGGTCAGTCACGCAGCCCTCACACAATTGCCGGTCGTGTCGCTCTCGGAAATGTATTCATGCTCCCGTGATTATCGGCAATTCGATGTGAAAATTGCCGAAAATTCTGTTGGGAACGTAGTTTCGGAAAGAAATCCTCGGAAGGGCAGGGTCGGCGGCAGTTCCTGCGGGCCCTGCGCAGCCCGTGGGCGGCGGCTCCCGCGGGCCCAGGCTGCCACCGTGCGACGGACGCGCCGGCGCACATCCTGAGCGCTCCCGGCGGAGACGAGCGCACGAAGGCTAAGACCCAAAAAAACACTCCGCTGTGACACCGCAGCCACGCGCTCTGCTTGCCTTCCTCTTGGTCCTTACTCTGTGGGAGAGATGGATGATGTTTCTGACTAGGTAAAGACTCGGAATCAATCTGGTGGGGAAGCACAGGTATTGTTTACTGCGTATCGCTGAAACACTGCACAAAGCAGAACTCATTTTCTTAAGGGCTTTTCTGTTGGGGCTTTTATCACTATGTCTGACAGCTTTGTGAAGATTAATGAGTATTTTTTGCAGTTTGTCTGGAATATGATATTGTGTTACTCTGTACAGAAGGGGGAAGTGAGGCATAAGGAAATTAAAGGCATCAATTGCCAAAAATAATCAACTAATTTTAGGTACTGAATTTGTGAAATCTGCTTTATTCCCTTTTAACACACTTACTCAGACATCACTTTACATATTCAAGGCACCAATTCTTGCCACCAGCTGCAGCTCTGAATGCTCCAACTCTGCTGATGAGTTTTGAGATGCTTCTCAAGCACCCAGAAAAGGGTTCAGCCATGTGAGTAATGACTAGTAAGTGGTAATACAAAATTATAGAAGGTTGTATCCAAGTGACCTGCTCGGGGCAGCACTGCCTGGCAGAGGGGGACATGCTGTATTTCCTACAACAGTTACTGTTTATTGGCACACCTGCTTCTGCTGCCAGTGTGGCAAGGTTGCTGCAGATCCCTTCATCTACACACGAGTTGAAAGGAGAACTGACCAGGGAATGCATCTCTCAGGATTAACTGCTCCAGAATCAAATGCTTTAAAATTCAGTTTACTGTCTGGTTACTTTTATCAGGAAGAGGCTTCCTCTTCAAATTAAAGCTTTCTGTGTGCTGCTTTTCATTCTAAATTTCTACATAGTTTGGTTACCAAGATACAAACAGCAGGCCAGCAGGTCTTCTAGGTGCAGAAGAGTTATAGTACCCAGTTCTTGAAGACACTGCTAAAACTTGCTTCCTTGTGTCAGTTTTGGCCACACTGTTTTTTTCCAGTTTCCAGTGATGTTTTTCATGTCAATAGTTTGAAAACCCTGTATTTTATTTCAATGAACCTCCCCCATGCTCAGGAGGCCACATTTCAGTGCACTTGGTAAGTCACTAATTACTTAGTACAGCAGATCAAAAATACCAGGAAGCCTGAGTGATCAGCAATATGTTAAATGTGCACAGTATGTTAAATGTTTCTGTGTTTTCCCCATTACTCTCTCACTGCAGCATTTACTTTCTTTTCAGTGTAGCTCTAACAACTCCACAGCACTTGTGTTACCCCAGAGCTGTTTTCTGTTACAGGAAGCAGCTCTGCTGTACGGTGCACAATTTGGGAACTGATCACTTGGAGTAAGGAAAAAATAAGAGAGGCTGGTTCTCTTTTGCAGCTACCAAAGCAGAAATGAATCTTACAAACAATGCCTTACTCTCCAGTTTTACCCCTGACACTAATACTTTCTTTAAAAGGATGATATATAAAAATAAATATTTATTCCATGCGTGCACACTCACAATGTATTCAGAAAGACTCTTTCTGAAGTTTTGGTGGAGAAAAACTGTTTCTGTGGGACTGCATTTCCAGAAGACACAAAATAGTTTGAGTATTAATAATTTTTCATTTGAAGGTTAAGATAGGATTCTGTCATGGTGCTGAACTCTGTTCTCACACAGATGCCTCCCATGATATCAAAGACATACTGTACTGTACATGTAAATTCCTGTAGGAGGTAGGTACCTAATCAGCCTTGATGACCACATCTAATTGCCTAAAATTAACTGAAAACTCCTAATAAATAGTACTTTGCTCCACCTGTGTTGTAAGTCACATTGCATTCAGGAGCTGAAATGAGAGGGAAGACAAATTCAGACAGCAAGATAAGCAAATCTTCCACAGCATCATCTGGAAGTTGTTGAATTCCTCAGTTCAGTTTATTGCTAGTTTTCTTCATGTCAATCCCCTAAAAAAAGAACAACCCACAAAACCCCCCAAAAAAACCAAAAAAACCAAACCAACAACCAAAACAAAGCTACAACAACAACAATAACAAAAAAACCTGACTTGCACTCATCAGTTTTCCACATGAAAAAACTCTTGTGCTGCTGACTTTGAGGAACAGTCTTAGCAGGAAGTCCAGACCAGTAACAACTTACTCAAGGAAACCAGAAATAAGTTAATACCAGTGCTTCACCTTTCATAGCCCACTGTCCATGGAAACATGCACAGGCTCAGTGAAGAGGTAACTGTAATGGAGAAAGCAGATGTTTCTGGAAAAAGCACAAAATATTAAATGCTCTTAAGATTTTTTCACATGCCTGAAATATTAAAACTGCCTACACTAGCAGATTTTGGTGAGCAGGGAACAGCTGAAGCCCTCATTGTTTCATGCATAGAACACTACATGTATTTGATTTTAGCAGTTTTATTGTTTTGTGAGATCTTAAATGGATTAGACTAGAAATTAAAAGTTGTAAAAGTCAAAGGCTGCAGCTTTCCAGAAAGAATAGAAAACTGTTAGATAACAGGAAAAGGAAGACATGAGCTTCTCTGTAGTGGAGGGAAAATTTACACCAACTTGCTTAGGTTTAATCCATTTCACAGTGCACATTAGGAATGAGTCATCCAAGGGTGAAATGGACAAGGTCATTACAGTGAAATGATGCATTGTGTCCTGAGAGGATAACAGTAAGGCATGGCCACATTGCCATTCTACCAACAAAATATGAACTTTAAATGCATGATCAGAATATGTGCTTTTACTAGTGCTTTTTCTTAACACCCGGACAAATTAGATACCTGAAGCACTCTTAGATTCATAAAGGAGTAAAGTGGACTGGGCTAAGGAAGTTGGAGCTATTACATTTTTTTTTCAGTTTGCCACAGTAGTTCCAAACTGCTTGGCAATGAAATGTGGTAGAAGACTATGCTTAAGTATCCTCTGTCTTTGTCTGAAGGGTCCAACAAGGTGAAGGCCATTGCTCTGGCTTTGCAGTGTTTGGTTCAATGCAGTGATCTTCTCTCAGCTCAGACTCATGTTTACCATCTGCTGATTCTTGGTCTTTGCAGGCTGCAGGTGGAATCTGTACAGCAGACATGATGTCTCTTTCGTAGGCATTTATTTCTTCTTCAGCAACAGAGTCTGGTTGGCTTGAATTACTGGATCTTTCAGATAAGCCAATATAGTCATGGTCAAAAACTACTGCACCTTGTAGAATGTAACTGTTGTCTGTAAAAGGAAAGTAGCCATTAGTTCAGATCGCTGAAGCCATACTTAAAAGGTTAGTGAGGTGCTAACTTACTTTTCAAAACAATTTACAAAAGAGGACAAGAATGTTTGAGTGACAGCAGACTGATAATGTAAATTTCCCAATTTCACTGAGCATCAAATGTTTGGCATCTCGTTACATCCACAAAATAATCCTTGTGATGATCCACATTTAGAGCTTTTCTTAGCTAAGTCAATGATCAGCTTGATGTCTATCACAGTCACCTACTGAACAAACAGCTTTGATAAATGGTCATGTAAATTCTTTCATTTTGTGCGTGCACATGGATAAATGTGGTTTCTTCACGCTCTCACTGGGAAATCTTAATAAAACACACAACAGGCTTTCTTATACTGTAAAAAGTTTAAAACGTAAGTAAAGTAAGTAAGTAAAAAAAAATAAATAAACCAAAAATCTATCCCAGCCAAGACCAAGACAGTCACTTCCTGAAAAAGGGACTTCTACGTTTACACACTGCTTCTGCAGTATTCAGCGGTAAGCATAGTAGGCTCTAATACTACAAAGACCACTACTTTCGAAAGTACTTTACCAAAAGTTATTTTAATAGCTGTTCATTATCTATGTGCCTGATATGTGTGTGACTTCCTCCTCATGCATCAGCAATTTAATGAGGAATCAGAAGGCACAGAGTGATTGTCCAAAAAAAATATAGTGGCCTCGTGACATGACGTGAAATCAGTATCTTAGTTACAAAATCCATAACTGATGGCTGACATAAACATTTCAGCTTGTTACATGAAATTCCAGAATTAGTTTCAGCTTTGCAAATCTCTCAGCTTTAATGGGTGATGGAAGAAATTACCGTCTCAATGTAATTTATAGATTTACAAGAACCAAAGCTTGACCACACGTGCCAATAGGGAATTGTTCTGCTCTTCAAGAACTCTGAAGTAAAAAGCAGCTTGGTTCTGTGACAGAAGTCTTCTGTACATCAAGTATTTAATTTTTTTTAAAAATGGCTCTGGTGACTCAAAGACAGCATGAGCAGAGAAGAAACAGCTGCCACTGTTTGATTTGCAAAAGGGCATGCTGAATGTGTAAGACCAAGAGCAGAAGTTAGTTATCTAAATCTTTGGAAATTTCTAGCCATCCTACCATGGAGCATGACAACTTTATTTGCTCTGGTAAGAGAAACACTGACTTCTTCAATAGGACAATTTAAAATAAAGTATTCCAAAATCAGTTTTTTGATGTAGTCTTCCTATTTTATGGCTTTAGAAGACACTCCAATGTTGTAAAAAAGAAAAAGTTTCCATTGCACGAGCAAAAATAATGTGAATCCCGCCTACACCAAAACAGAAACACAGTCAGAAAATGCTCCTTGATCACAGTTCAGCTTGCTTATACTTCTAGCATGTTCATATACTTCTATCAGCCAGCACGAATAGAGCCAAGCCAGAGATTAGAAGCAACTTTAACAGAAGCTATTTTTAAAAACACTTTGAACATTATGCATGAGCTCTGTTCCGTGCTCTGCATGGTTTGACATCACTCACACTCACTATTCTCCTTACTGAAAAGTACAGCTATGACATTATTGTGTGTGCTAATATAACTCCCACTGGTGAGTGAGTGATACTTTTTCATTCTAATAACCTAACCCCGCAATAGAGAAGTTAAATAAACAAAACACCCAACTTTTTTTTACACATATAAAAATAAAAACGTAAAAAAAATTATATACACCTTTTTCACTGGACCCTCTTATATATGGCTTGAGGTGAGACATCTTGATGGGTCTTTTCAGCCTGGATCCTGTAGAATCTCTTAATATTGCACAGCCATTTTCTGTGATGTAATCTATGATACAAGGACCAATCCATTCCGACTGGAAACGACCATCTTTCCACCAGTTTTTTCTTTGCCTGAGGACTTCATGACCAACTTTAAGTTGAAGGGTATTTAATTGTTTTGGCTTCCTTTTGACTGTGATTTTGGTTCTGATTTTTTGTTCATCTGAAGTTTTTTTATCTGCCTACAGAAAGACACATGAGAATTACATATTTTTTTTCCCAAAAGTAATCATGCAATTTTGTAGCATTGGTTAACAGTGGTTAAGCATGACCTTGAGTGGTTTTGGAAGTGTGTAGTTCATAATTATGTGGGACTGACAAGTAATGAAGAAATTGCTTTTATCTTCATAAATCACCAGTCCAAAGGCAATAGTTTTCAATTTCTCTATTCTGCCCTCCAAGTCAGACACAGTAAACTTCTGACAAGAGGTCTATTTTAAGGTTACTCCCTCCAAATACGTATGAGAAGTGTTACACTGAAATTAAGGGGTCACAGGGGAAGGAAAACAAACAAAAGACCAGCACTCAAACCCCCACTTTATTTTAAAAAGTTAGTTGTATTTTATGCCTCAGATCTTTATCTTCAGTCTTACTAGTAAAATTAAAATACATAACATTTACCTGGCAATCTGAGGTTTTGTCTTCTTCCAGTGCTTGACTGAGTTTTTTAGTTGCTTCAAATATTTTGGCAAAAGTGCTGTATTCTCCTTCCACACATATATTCATGGGCTCAACAACACGTGCGTTACGGTTGAACATTTGGAAATATGGAGTGTTTTGATCTGGCTCCTATTTATATGGGGACCAAAAGCAAGCAAATTTAGCACACAGCTTTGCAGACATTTTGGAGAACTTCAGTTAAAAGAAGAAGAATGTTCACATACCAAATTTGTCAAATTGAAAGCATAGGCTACAGCAGATAAATGTTCATCCCAATCATTTGGATGGTCTATGCAGTACTTGTTAAGGAAAGTTTTGATTGTCTTGGACATTCTTTCATTTATATTATCTGTCTGAGGATAAGACAATACAATTTGTTTCATTCCAAACAGTGCAAACAGTTCTTCATTTATCTTCAAAAGAAGAAGAACACAATTAGTGAATATTTCCCCTGTTTTGTATCCCATTTCAAGTAAAAAAACCTCAGTTTTCCCCTTTTGTTAATATGATGGTGACTGGGAAAAATCTTGCATACATATTGGCACAGAACACAGCAGGACTGTGAATGAGAGCTAAAGCATTAAGGAGGGCTTATGAGCCAGGGATTGATGGTTCCTAACCACATTTTTGCCACTTAACTTGATCTGTCATTACCTCCATATCACAGGCTGATGATTTCATCATCTCTGAGAGGAACAAAGTGTGGTAAGTCCTTCATAATCAGTATAAGCCAATATCAAAAATACTCTCAGCTATTGCTGTACTGGGCAATATGGATTAATGACATACAGCAGAATGCAGTGTGCAAATTTATGCCATTTCAAGCGAGTGACAAAACCTGCACCATGACTGCCAGGAAATAATTTTACTTTGGTCTTTTTACAAAGAATAAAGCCCTGGGAAACATTGCATAGCATTACAATTGCAAATAATTGGTTTGACATATTTTGTATGTGCAAACATCTTTACTTCTTCAATTAAAGAAAAAAATACTAAAGTCTTCCTCAAAACCAATCTAAAATTCAAATCTATTATAAGGGAAAATGTATTTTTCCTGAGGGAAAAAACAACCAAAAAAAAGAGATTAACCAGCCATGTAAATAATTACCTGACAAACAAGCTCCTTCCCTTCATCAATAGGCATCTTTTGAGGTGGCCCATATAAGAAAAACACGTTTATGATTGCCTTAGCAATTTCAGCTGCTGAAGTGTCATGCAGTGGTAAGATAACAGTCCATTTTGTAAACAAGTCTGTCATAATTATGATGTATTTGTGACTTCTGTTGGTAACACTGAAAGGCCCCATTAGCTCTATAGTGACTGCTGTCCATGGGTCCTCTGCTTTGATAGGGTGTATTTTGGGCACTCTGGTGGCTGTGTTCTTTGCTGCCTGGCAATGCTGGCAGGCATACACCTAGAGAAGACATCAGGGAAGATGTTATCAATGAAAAGCACAGTGACAACCATGAGAACCACAGATCTCCACTATTTCTCTGTAAATCAAGTCAGACCAGGCAGTGCAAAACAAATGTATCACCTTTCTTACAATTTTTTACCCTTAGATTTTTCAGAAACATAAAAGCATAAAACCAAAATAAAACCAAACAATACTGAAGGCCAGGAGAGGGGCTTGTAAAAGAACTCATAGCTGAATCTCTCCATTCTGAAAGCACTGTGCTCTTTCAAGTCCACAGTACAAATTTTAAAATCCATTACTATCTGTAAATAACAAAGGAAGTAGGAAGCAACTGGGAGTGAAAGGAAGTCCTAATCATTCCCCCTTTGGCTCATCTATGTATGCTATGGCTGAAAAACACTGCAAGTATACATTATCTTCCATGCATAACAACTTAATCTATGGGACAGAGCACCTTTTTCCAATCTAAATTGAAAGGAGAGTCTCATTTTCACTTCATGTAACAGTTGCACGTGAACTCAAAGAATTCACATGATGCAGCAAGCTGACAGCAACAGTAATTTGGCATTAAAGGACATTTACATAGTTTCCTGAAGGATCAAATTCTCCTAGGGGTTCCTGCCCCTGTATCTTTGGGTGGAGGAGAAGGAACTTTCCCAAGCTTTGATGTGTTCAACTATTTCCTGAACACACCTAATTTTAAAGCAGAGACACCATTTTCATATTCTCATCTGCTAGTAGCTACTCAGGTCACACATCCTTGTGATGGCACATTGCATCCTAACAAAGACATGTCAGAGTCCTTGCACAAGAAGTCTCTCTCAGGGACCGGGTGTGCCCTGCCTACCAAAAAAGATTATGGCTCCCCACCACACCCTAGTGGTGTGCAAGCCAGTAGTAAAAGAGTAAAAAGTAGTAAAAGAGTAAAAAGAAACACCACACATTGCCAAGGTGACCAGTTGCAGTGTGAGTGCAAGCTCACATTTCCTCCTCATGAAACAGCCTGGGTGCTCGCTGTACCAAAGTTCATAGGATTACCAAACGTTTGTAACAGACTACAAAAAGAATCCTGTAGCTATGAAGCCATACCCACTGCTTGACATCATTTGTTACAGAAGTCCAGTAGTAATTAGACTCCACTAAAGTCAGGGTCCTTGATATACCATGATGAGTGCCAGCAGCATTTTTGTGGCATTTCTTGAGGACCTTTTTCTTCTCTTCATCTGAAACAATTACCAGGCGCATTTGTTTCCTGTCTTTTCCAACATAGAACAACTTGTTTTCTGAAAGAAGTACCAGCAAATTATAAGCAAGTGCTTTGTCTTCTGTTTAGTTTACTAAACTACTAAGCATGACTCAGAATAGAATTTATCACAGTAAGTTCACTTTTGTAAACATAGCTTTTTGTTTACAAACATTTCAATTATGTCCTCTGAAGAGCCATTAGTTCAGTCACGTTTATTATCTGGGCACAAGGAGTTACAAGGCCAAGTCAAAATGCAAACAGCATTCCCACAGGAAGTCTGACAAACACAAACTAACACTGGGGTTGGAAAGGGGAGGTAGGAGTGTTGAAACTGTTGTTTGTGAAGCTCTTGGGTGCCTGCCAGCAACCCAACGCTGATAGTCAAAGATTTAACTCCTCCCTGCCTCCTCTCTACGCAGCATTGGCAGTTTTGATGGGATTGAGACAGCACAGCAGACTACGAAGGCTCATAAAGGCTCATATATCTCCCAGGGCTCCATGAAAGCTGGGAAGGGCCTGGAGGCTCTCAGGTGACTAATAGCAAAATTGTCCTTGCACTTCTGCCCAGCCATCCCCTAGACTGGATGGAGCATTCCTTCTCTCTAGCTGCAGATCTACTTCCCTTTCTGTAATCCCTTCAATTATGGATTGCAGTAACTACATATTTCTACAGTATATAAAGCAAGGTTTGGCTTTTATATAGATAAATAAACCTGTCCTGGAATGGACTAAAGCAGATTGACCTTACATTTCTACAAACATCCTGTTACATATTAACCAGGGATTTGCCGAGCATTTGTCTCATACAGAACGTTTATTAAAACCCCAGAATGCTGCAGAGCAAGAGCTCACTTTTTTTTCATATTAACAAATCTTCACCTTAATACCTATTTTTAGCATAATTTGAGAGAAAAGCTTTACCCTTGAAAACAAATTTTTTGGCAGCTCTCCTGATTCCACTTCTTTCACTTGACAGTGTTGTGGGATGATATTCCCCTGTTCGCTTGTAGTATGCAATCTGCTTCAGGTGGAGCCCACCACTTTTTCCACTACGGACCATTGCCAATCTGAACAAAATGCACAGAATTTATTAGATAAATTGTCAGAGAAGCACATCTTTAAGTTTTTACTGATTCCTTTGCAGCTCAGAGGCCTCCTGGTTATGTAGCCTCTTAAGAAGAGGTTACACCATCCCCTATACACATCCACCATCAACTTTAGCAACAAGGAGCGCTGCTTGAAACACTAATTTTGTTCTAAGCAGAGTTGGTTTTGTCAAACTACATTTTAAAATTTCCACACAATGGAAACTTCTACTGCACTCATTGGACAGGGGAAGGAAATGGTATCAGAGAGAACGAAATTGTTTTTCTCATTCTTGGCTACCTCTCAAATTCAGCTGTGCTGGAGACTGTCCAAAGATTCACCTTAGTTGAGAAAAATCTACATAGGCAAATAGGAAAAAAACAACTTTCCAGAGAGGAATCAATAGAAATTTATTTCTTTCACTGATTAATCAGACAATTAGATTTTGAAAATTCCAAACCATACCATGAGAGGTAACAATTGTTCTTTGACACAGGCTGACTTCCCTGATAACATTATTAAGCAATAATGTCATTAGTAAAGTGGGCCACTGATAAGGAACATGTTTGGGTTTAGCAAGAATAGCATAAAAAAATTACATAATAATGAAAATCGAAATATTCACAGGCAGGATTACTGATGCAGTCTCTACATGAATTGAGTGGTTTGGTTTTTTTCCAGACCTGTTCCAGCAGCATAGATGAAGCAGCAGTTTAATCCTGCTCTCATCAATGTCTGCAGGAGCAGGATCAAGCTTGGGGTCTGCCATGTAATAATTTCATAGTGAACGCTGGTTATCCACAACATTAAGCAAATTTCTTCCTTATCCTACCACTGTTCCAGTGCCAGTCTGTGACAATACATAGCCTGCTAGAAAGTGTAATTAGTTTGTCTGCCATATGTGCTAAGTGGCTTATAATTTTGGGGAAGTGACAGTATCCAGTCACTCTGTAATGTACATCATCTCATTATGTGGTGATGCTATCTGAAAACAAAATGTGTAAGACAAGATGTCTATTTTTCAATTTATAGATTCTCACCTACCTTTACTATGCTGGTGGTGGGAAGGAGATCACCTCTTAAGAGTGATTATGCCCACTTTTATTTCATCCTTTCCTCCCAGAAAATAAAATGCTGTATGTTATTTTTGAGCTAAGCACTGCTGTTAGCAGTGGCAAATGCATGACAAGAACTTCCCATTCAAAATGTGACAAGACTTTCTTTTGACTCACTGAATACTTCACTTTATACAACCTAGAGCTGGTTTTCAAAACAAGCCAAGTCTCTTGTGATACAGCATTAGTGTTTTAAAGTAAACTTTTCATACCTGAGAGAACTAACACAGATGTACTTTCCAACACCACGATCTCACCTGGGAAGAAAGAGGATATTTCAGAACAGGGAAGGAGAGGAGCCAGAACACAGGAATTTCCTGTAAATTTATATCTAACAGCACATGCTAAACCAACCCACCGAGCTGGTAAATTGGATAACTAACAGCAGAAAAGGAGGTGCAGCTACCATGAAGTAAATTCATGTTTCTGTTGTTTAAAAGAAGACAATTAACTGACAGTAAAAGAGCATTGGTGCAGGGCAATTAAAATATCCCATCTGCCAGGGGCACACATTCAAGTTTTACTCAGGGGTTTCCTCAGGGCCAGTCCAGCACCTAAATTACCTGAAGTCAGAACTAGCCTGGTGTGACCTGTCACGTAACCACAGGGATGATGGACTCTTTTAGCTTGACACAGACTTTCACACAGGGGAAGAAAAGATCTTACAGAACAACCTTTATTCTTCCAGTACTTATGAAACTTGCCTGAAACAGCAAATATTCTCCATTGAGCCCAGAATCGCCCATTTTAATAAAAGGAAGTTGAACAGCAACAAGATACTTGTAAGCAGGGCCACAGCACACATTTCAGCTAAGCAGACATGCTATCCACATTTCTGCAATGGCAGTTTCTGTTATAAACATTTTGCAGAGCTTAGGCAAGCCAATGAAGAAAGAATGCACTATGTAGCACCCACATGCATTAATTTAGTAGGATCCTGATCCAGCAAACTGTTAAGTGCTTAAGTCTGCTGGATTGCTGCCTAATATGAACTTCCTTCCTGAACACTTAGTTTCTTGTGCCCCTACTAATCTTTTGTTTGGCCTACTCCTAAAAAATGCCAAACAAAACAACTCTGAAAAGAACAATTTATAAAATCTTCTGGTTTTCTTATTTATTCAGATAATTCATATGCTGTGTCTCTCTATACTCATAATACATCTGGTAGTCTAAAAATCAAAGACATAAAATCAGCTATCCATTTTTTAGTACCTTTGAAAAGTATACACTAGAAAGTATTTTAGCAAAGAAACTTCCATATAACCAGAGGTCTTTTGGCTTTAGTGACTTAGCCAAAACAGTCACACCTGCTAACACTCAGCTGTTTAATCCTTTAATGCCCATTTTTTCCTACACACAAACACAATCCTAACTGCAAAACTATTCCTTTAGTCCAGCTTTTGACCAATTCCCCTACCTCTAACTGCTATTTCTACAAGAAACAGGAATTGCCTGTGGAGCCCCGAATCACAGTCACAGAATAGTTTGGGTTGGGATGGACTTCAAAGATCAACTTCCAAACTGCTGCCATGGTCAGGGACACCTTCCTCTAGACCAGGTTCCTCAGAGCCCCAAAGCCACTTGGGCTGGAACACTTCCAGGAACGGGACAGACACAGCTTTTCTGGGCAGCCTGTTCCAGTGCCTCACCATCCTCCCGGATATTTTCCTAATATCTGATGTAAACTTGCTCTCTTCCTTTGAATCCATTCTCCTTTGTCCTGTCAGTATATGTTCATGTAAGAAGTCCCCCCCCCCCCCCCCCCCCC